>OX463843.1:32829461-32994562 GCA_949825065.1 Odontocerum albicorne | reverse complement strand
CTTGCAAGAACACTAATAGTCTAAAAAATAAAAGAGTGGCTTTATATGTAATCATAACATATTCATGTAAACTATGTGGAGAGAATTAAGGACAATGTATTCCCTTTTTCTTGCGTAAGTTCAAACATAGATTAATTCTAAGTTCAAGTTGAAGTGGTATGCACTTAATTTTATTAATGAAGTAGAAAATATACATTTCATTCCCATCAATTAAAAAAAATTGTCTATTCAAAATATCATTGATAAAAAACTGTCCAGAACAATATGGTATCATCATCAACTTAAGACCTTAGACATTAAAAACAATAAAGTGTTTAATATTAGTGTACATTCTTAACTTAAATATAATAAAGCTATGACACAGTTGGACATAACTAGGCAATCATATCTTCGATCTTGAATGTGAGTTGTCTGATAGGGTATATATTGTATTCACTTTTGAAAGAAAACATTGTTCATATAAATTGTACCTAAGTCTTACATACTTGTACAAAGTCTATATTATTATTAATGTATTATACCTTTACTGAGACAACTTGATAACCAAAGTTTTATTATAATCTTACCTTGTATAAAGCGAGCATAGTTTTTAATACTCGTAGATTTTTATATTTTATATTATAATTATCAACCTAATGTAAGGGTGAACTTTACTTCTTCCAATTAAGATTTCTTTTGTACTTTTTTACCTTCTTTTAAATAACATTTAAAAATTAACTAAATCACCTAAGATCTTATAAAATAAATTTTTTTAATACGTACACTAGGCAAATTTATTGTATTGTAATTTTAATTTATTTAATCAAATTAAACCACGCAGTGAAGACAAAATGTGATATATTCATGTAATTAATTTCTTAGTAAAATCAATATTATACTGTATTCTCAGCAAAAAAATATTTACACTGAACACATTATATGTACCTATATCAAATTGTTTCATAGGAAACCTTTTTAAGTTTTTTTAACAACATCATACATTTTAAGATTATCAAAGAAATCGCAATATTCTTCATTTAATTTAACAGAATTGAAAACATTATTTCAATATATTTTTTTATATTTAAAATTAGGTATAAAAAAATATAATCGGAAATTCCTTTTGGAAAATTAATGAACATAAAATAAATATACATTGATTTTAATATAATTTTGGGAATATTTTTCAACTGCCATTTTTTTGTTATCACTGTGAAAATCTCATTCATTATATTTTCTTTTGATTATGGAAATAATACATACATTATTTTGTTAAATAAAAAAAAAGATACCTGCTCATAGGTGGTGAATAATTAATTTCAACCTGAAAACATTAAAAGGTATTTAAACATTGTCCAAGAAATCAAAATAATTAATTTGGCATTTTAAATATTGTATATTTTATTACATAAAGTAGTGAGAGATAATATCAATTTAATGGATATTCAAGTTATTGAACTGATTTTTCTTAGATTTCATTCAGTCAATTGAATGACTAACTTATTAATAGTTTGTTGTATTATTTTTTTATATTATTCATCAGTACATAAACATATTAAATTATGAAATGAAATGCCATTAAAATTAAAAACAAATTATATATATATATATATATATATATATATATATATATATATATATATATATATATATATATATATATATATATATGTATATGTATATGTATATGTATATGTATATGTATATGTATATGTATATGTATATGTATATGTATATGTATATGTATATGTATATGTATATGTATATGTATATGTATATGTATATGTATATGTATATGTATATGTATATGTATATGTATATGTATATGTATATGTATATGTATATGTATATGTATATGTATATGTATATGAATATGAATATGTATATGTATATGTATATGTATATGTATATGTATATGTATATGTATATATATATGTATATATATATATATATATATATATATATATATATATATATATATATATATATATATATATATATATATATATATATATATATATATATATATATATATATATATATATATATATATATATATATATATATATATATATATATATATATATATATATATTAGGTGTACAAATAAGTTTCCGCCGTTTTTTATAAAAAAAAAATGGGCATTTATTGTGAAAGAACTGAACCTCATGTTTTATTCGAAGTAGTACCCATCGCTTGCCACTACTTTTCCCCATCTTTCTGTCAGCATACGAATACCGCGTCAGTCATCATCATCATCTTTTGAGGCTATCCACGAATCGACTCAATTTTTGGTATCTTCATATGATGTGAAGTGCTGCTCAGACAGGCCATGCGTCATCGATCAAAACAAGTGGTAATCAGAAGGAGCAATGTCTGGTGAATACAGCGGGTGGGGTAAAACTTCTCAATTGAGTGTTTCCAAATAGGTTTTGACCGGTGCCGCAACATGTGGACTAGCATTATCATGCAGGAGAATAATTTTGTCGTGTCTGGCGTAGTAGTGGGCGCGCTTTTCCTCGAGTGCTCGACTCAATCTCATCAATTATGTTCGGTAGACAGCCCCAGCAATGGTTTCATTCGGTTTGAGCAACTCATAATACACGACACCAAGCTGATCCCACCAAATACACAACAAGAGTTTTTTTCCATGAATATTTGGCTTAGCCGTAGATGTTGAAGCATGACCAGGGGATCCCCATGATTTCTTCCTTTTTGGATTATCATAATGGATGCATTTTTCATCACCAGTGACTATATGGTGCAGAAAACCCTTTCGTTTATGCCTGGCAAGCAGCATTTCACATGTGGAAAATTGGCATTCAAAGTTTCTCCGTGTCAGTTCATATGAATCCCAATTTCTTTGTTTTTGAATCATTCCCAATGATTTCAACCCATGTGAAATTGCTTGTTGAGTCACTCCTAATGTAAGTGCAAGTTCTTCTTGCGTTTGGCACGAATCTTGATCCAATAATACTTCCAATTCCGCGTCTTCGTACACTTTCGGCCTTCCGCTACGTTCTTTGTCTTCGATGTCAAATTCACCGTTCTTAAACTTTTGAAACCACTCACGACAACTTCTCTCACTTAAGGCAGCCTCACCATATGCTTCTACAAGCAATCGATGCGCCTCAGCTGCAGATTTCTTCAAATTGAAGAAGTAAATCAAAAGTTCCCGCAAATGACGCTTATTCGGCTCAAAACTTGACATTTTCGAACACAAAAAAATATGTTATACTGATAAAAATTCACTAATATTTCAAGGTCATGTTGTTGACAGATGTCCAACCTTACGATAATGACATTTTACATCTGACAATTTTAACCATAACTTACTGGTGGCGCCAACTTTTGTCAAACGGCGGTGACTTATTTGTACACCCAATATATATATATATATATATATATTACAGAATCTTATTTATATTCACAGTAGGTTTGCTTTATTTTTATTTTTGAATGATAAGAAGTTCTATGATTTTGATTTTTTTTTATTTTGTGTTACTGGATCTGTATTTATTTATGAGAAAAGTTATACTTACATTGTTTTTAATAATGTATTTCTTATATACGAAATATATATTTGTAATTAAGATTTTATATACAACAAATTAAACAATATAATACAAAAAAATAATCACACCTTTTATTCAAAACTATACTTTCTACTCGTATTTACTTTGCCACCCCTATAATACGAGTAGTTGATGTACCGGACAGGTACAAAGACTGTAGATAGGTGGTTGGTCGCCGCGTAGCGCTCAGAGAATCGAGCTAGCGAATTCCGTAGCGAAGATCCAGCAGAAGAAGAAGAAGAGCAGGGAGAGATTCCTCTCAGGCAGTCGATGTAGGGTAGCGGGTCTCAAGTAAAAACACGGTAAAGTCGGTATTACTGAGAATTATATATTTCAAAATCAGGGGGCCCTCTATATGAGTGGTCAGTCGGCCTTCACAAGCGCCCATTGCCCGCGAAATACAACAACTTTCGGGGTTTGGGCCCTGCTTACGCCGACTGAGCCCGGACCTACTCCGATCGCACCGCTTTGCAAGTCACTTATTTCCAGCGCGGTCGCGAATGCGATCGGAGTCAAACAAACATACATATTTACATATTATTATAACACAATACATATTTCCATAGCATAGATTTATAAGAACATACAAGAATTTACATGGAAATATAAGGATTTACATACAAGCATTTTACCTTTTATAGAATTACATGAGTTACATAATAAAGAGTTCATACACAGCTCAATATACAGATCTACACACAATGTCCTTTTCCTCATATCACATACACACACACACACGGGTGGCGGCACACGTCCGATACAGTTGATGTCTTGGACATATCCCATAATGAATTTTAATATTTTTACATACTTAAAACTTAATTTGAATAAAACTATTTTTATACACGACAAAAAAATATTAAAAGAGCATTCTTTTATGAATTATTAACAATTTTTTCCATTTATGATAAATTACAAGTAGAAACGTTTTAAGTAATAGGTTTTTGTATCTATCAGAAATAAATTGTCTATCAGAAATAATGTCATTCAATATTCACTATTTATTTGGTTTTTTTTATAAATTATAATATTTCCGTATTGGATACAGAAAATATAAAAAAACTATTGTTACCCAATATAAAAGTGATTAGGTTATTAGATGATTTGTGCAATTTTATAAATTGATTCAGGATAACATAGAAATATCAATAATTGCATAAATGTGCAAACTCTAAATATATTTCCTAATATTACCATTACTGAGATCACAACCAAAATGTGGATTTATCATGGAAACAATTGTGAAATATCATCCCACTACTAAACAATGTCGTATGGTTGGAGATTACCGAAAAAAATATGGTCGGAGTAATGTAACTCGGAGTTGGATTAAAAAACTGAAGAAATAGGGTTTAAAAATAAAGAGTTACGGGATATATGAAGAGGTAAACAAATTGTAATAATCATAATCAACATATGCACTGAAATCCAAGTAATAATTACACAAACAAAATGAGAACTCTTCAAAAAGAAATAGTTTCCTCATCCTCGTCCTCTTTTAGTTTTGCAATTTGAAAGGGAAGTTCTTACCTTAAAATTGCCGACTTTTCTTATGCCATCTTAAGCGCTTAAGGTGGCATAAGAATGAAATAACATATATTTAATGATTTTAAAAACATTGTGATCGAGCACACAAATTTAATTAGTATGACTGATCTCACAAGTATTATAAAAAAAAATTGGACTTTTCTAAGACCTAACATAAGTGGTTTTTTAATCTTAAGCCATCGACACCAACTTAGTTAAGAATAAAAATTCTTTTTTAAAATATAATTTTAATTTTACAGTTTTCTAAAATACTGCTCAACAATTAAATTACTCTGTTATATTGTAGATTCAGATATACTACGGGTCTCCCTGTTTCCTGAGAATCATTGAATAGGATAATAATTGCAACTGTTGCAAGGTTGTAGCACAGTTGTTTTATAATGCATGTCAGATAAATAATTGCAACGGTTGGTTGTAGCACAGTTGTTTTATAATGCATGTCAGATAAATAATTGCAACGGTTGGTTGTAGCACAGTTGTTTTATAATGCATGTCAGATAAATAACCTGCAAATCCATGTTTTAACTGAGGAGAAGTGTATATGCTGATATTTACTACACCAGAATTAAGTAAAAATAAGATCAGGAGGTACTTTTGCCAAAAGCTATGTTTCCTCAAGAGACGGCGTATAAATGCTTTTTCTTTAGCCGTAAATTACCTCTTCTGTTGCTCGGGAAATCTCTGTTTTCAATTTGGTTCCATGTTGTTGTTCATATTGGGATATAAGTTGTATACTATTATGGATGTGTCTAATCTGTAAGACGCTTGTCTAATAATTTGGTTCCATGTTGTTGTTCATATTGGGATATAAGTTGTATACTATTATGGATGTGTCTAATCTGTAAGACGCTTGTCTAATAATTTGGTTCCATGTTGTTGTTCATATTGGGATATAAGTTGTATACTATTATGGATGTGTCTAATCTGTAAGACGCTTGTCTAATAATTTGCGAGTTAGTGGTTTGATACCCATTTGTAACAGATTTTTATAAAAAGTGGTCTAATCTGGTTTCCTGTTTAGACCCTTTTAACAACATTCCGGTGGTTAGTTGAGATTACAACATGGCAATGAATCCATCAAGTTGTAAAGTATACAACAAAAGAGTGAAACAATACATATTTATATGGAAAAATTACATTCTTAAATTACCAGTATGTTTTTTTGCATGTTTGTGATAATGACCAAATCAATACCAGTTTGAGTATATATGGACAAAACAAATTCTTCGTTTCATGATTCAAGGGTTAATTTTCCTATCCTATTTGATTTGACACATTTTAACACGTTGACTGCCGATTACGCATTTGTGCGTAATGAGAGGAGTGCTGGGTGCCGATCACGCACTTACACATAATATCAGTATGTCATTTCTATTGGTCAGTCTGCCGCCGGCACCCGTCGTAACATGTTGTTTGTGCGTCGGCACTCAACGTGTTTGTCTATTACAGCGAATAACATTTGTCTATTAGAGCGAAACCCCATCAATTCGAAATCTACATAATTAGAAAATTTTGAAACACTTCAAGACCAAAATTATTAATTTCATAGTTGATTAAGTCTAACTCTGTTAATTTAGACTCCGGTAATTCTGAATAAATCTAAGGACTACATAAAAAAAAACTCATTACATAAATAGAAAATGAATAGCAAAATTAACCAAACATGCTACTGTTTGCCTGTGCTTGTCCATACAGAGCATCCATTATATATACCGTGGTATCTGCTGATACATCTGAACCCTCTCGTGTGCTTCTGAACCTCCTTGATATAAGAAATAGGAAATTCGACATACACGTATGTTCACTACTCAACTACGGGAGTCAAAGCGACTCAACTAGGGGAATAGTTTCCCGTATTTATCATCAGGATCTGCATTTTTTCATTGTTTATCATCAGGATCTGCTTCCGGTAATTGTCAAATATATTGATACTAGAAGTTCTCAAAGAACTTACACGCAGCCCAAGTATAAATGTTTCAGTATATCTTTTTGTAGTGTTCAACAAACCGATTTTATTTTTTTCTTCATTATAGCCCTTTTTAACATATGTTTTTCCCACTATGTCATTCTGACTACCGAAAAACTACTTAACGCCGTACCTTAATTTATATTGTTTCTCATATAGCTCCTTTCAATTCTTATTTTTTTTTCTTTTTAAGTATTATTTACATGGTTCAAACATACTTTTCTTGATATTCCTGTATATGTTACACATTTGGATTATAGATTTGTTTCATCAGTCTTTTGTTACTTATATATTCAACCTACTCTAATCAGCTTGATGCATATTTTTTTCACCCTATTAATAATTTCACACCATTTAATTTCGTACATTGAGAAACCACATATTTTTAGCGAATACATTTGATCTTTAGAAAGAAAAAGGAATTTGGAGGAAATAAAAATAATAATAAATGCTCTCCCGAATAATTAAAATGAATTAACAATATAGATGGAAAAACTATTGAAACCTAAAACAAAAAACATATCGAATGAGAATACCTAAAACCTTTACATTCCTATGTTTAAATATCAAAATCATGTCTTCTTAAAAATTATTTCATGCAAGGCCATATGAGGCTTTTTTCCCTCAAATATCTCACAATTACTTAAATATGGGTTGAATTATATGTATAATAAAGATAAAATCACAAATTTCTCAGTAAATCAGGTTTAGAATTATGCTGACATGTAGTAACAATGGACAAAAAACTATTTATTTAGCCTCGATGCACTACATTGGGAGAAGCAAGTCAAAAAAATGAAAGTGTGAAGAAGTATTAGCCAGGCCTGGTCATAAACAAGCTACCCTTTTCAAACAAGTATTGTTTGAAAAGGGTAGCTTGTTTATGACCAGGCCTGGCTAGCTAATCTGCATAGGAAGCAACTACAAAGAAATTGATTTTAGGTCTCCGTGGATTCTGTTAAAATTTGCAATGGATATGAAAGGAGATTTAAGTCTAGGTTGGACTCTACAGCTTAAGTCAGAGATGTTTTGGAATTGCTGCAACATTCAATTAACTCTCATAAACAATTGGATACCATCATATGTTATATATCTAGTAAAAAAAAAATGTTATATAATAAAACAAATACATCAAAACCATTATAAAACATCTTTTTAATTTATGGATGATTAATTGATATTGCAACTATCATGGCCTAGTGAAAGAACACTTGACTTGAACCTGATGCTTTGAGTTCAATTTCAGCAAGCAACCTAAAAGAATATCCCTGACTGATTTTTTGTAATATTCTGAATTTATGCATTGATAAAATTCATTGTCTCTATTTTTATATGCACTACTTCCAGCATATTTTTATAAGAATTTTATTTATTTATAACAATTCCCTTTTATACATTACATAAAACGTAATTTAGACCAGTCAAGTTTTCATAGAAAATTATGTATAGCAATAAAAGAACTATCATAAAAATCTAGAATAAATAAAAAGGAAAAAAAATAGAATGGAGAGAAAACAAAATGAAACATTAAGAGTAAGCAGGGTGTTGCTTGGTATCAGGTAAACAAAGTGTAGCAAAATACTCATTTAATCCTTATTTTTAACGTAGCTATTGATATCTCAAACATGTCTAATAAACAAATGTCCATTTAACACAGCAACTTCATAACATAGATTTAGTTGAATGATGGGGCATTCATTAATAATTTTAAACAAATACCAATTTTGGATTAATGGGAAGAGGTATATATATATAAGCCCATGCCATGACATTCCTATGAAGTTATAATAATGTTGAAATTCATTCTTACTCTGGTGATTAATGTACAAAATAAACTATTTTTGTAAACTCTTTATTCTGGTCATTTAAAATTTAAGATATAATTTGCATTACTACCCCATATATGATTTACATTACTAAATTTATTAAAAGTTTTGGAATCATACTCTGCAATTTTTCAATAAACAAAAATTAATTCACCCAGTTACTGATAAATTAGTTACTAATATCAAATGTTTAGACCGAGTGTAGTGAGTTTAATAAGGAGCGCTGGGGGTAAGGGAAGCTACTCCGCTGATCATATGTGCTCAGCCATTCACTCAATAATGCTGTTACTTGCTAATTTACCTAATTGTTCATACATTTTATCATGCCATTGCCCTATTGGGGTAGTGAGAGGGGACATATCACCAGATTTTCCTATCTAAACATATTATTCGCCTCTTCCAAATATATACACTTTCTCATGCAACTCTTATGATGTCTCTGACTTTCTACGGTCTTTCTCTATCACACTTTCCTCTCACATTTGCACTAAATATGTGTTTTGTTAGCTTTTCTTCACTTATTCGATCTACATGTCCAAACCATCTGTGTTTTCCTTCATCTTACTCAATAAATCAGCCTTAAGTTCATATTCATCCTTAATCACTTTATTCCATATTCTGTAATACATTGTAACCCCATGTATGTATTATTCTTAGTGCACACATTTCTACATCATTTATTCGATTCCTTTCACTATTTTTCAACATCAAATTTTCACTCCCATATCTCAAAGTTGATAATAAAATACTGTTGTGGACTATCTCTTAGCAGATTTTGATACTGTCTGGTTTCAGTATATATTTTAGTGCCCCATTGACTTTGTTTCCTATCATAACATGTTTTTCGATATCCCTCATAACTTTTCCACCATCTGAGAAAATACTACCCAAAAAAATAGAATTCATCAACTTGATTTATTCAAACCAACTGATGTGCTAAATTTTAATAAACTAGACATTAAATTTTATTTAACTTAGACAAATAATATTTTTTAATGTGATGTTTCTCCTTGGGTTTTTATAAAATATGTAATTTTTATAAAAACCCAAGGAGAAACATTACTAATTAATTCAGTCACAAAACAAGCTACCTACTACTGCACACTAGTCGAGGCTTAAATTGTAATATTTAGGAGTGATATTTAAAATTTGTTCCAATTTCTTCTTTTTTTCTAATGTCATTTCTGTTATCCATAAATTTTCATCAAAATTATGGGTTGATTATTTTGGCTCGTCATTTTAAATAAATTTATAAAGTGATAATTAAAACTATTCAATAAATTAATAGATTACATGTGATTTATTTTTAAATAATCATTATAAAATAAAAAAGACAAGCACGAAGCTCACCAAATCCTGTAAATTCTATTTTTTTGACATAAATCGAATAAATAAAGAAGTTCAATGGAACCTCTAAAAGATACGGAAATATTAAAAAGATTAAAAGAAGTTACTGCTGTTGCTGAAAAAAATGAAGAAACTATAACTCGAATAAAAAAGAATTTAGATCAAATAAAAAAAGTAAGAAAACTAAAATAAATTAAATTATTTGATAATCTATTGCCAACATAATTTCAGATAACCTCCATAATCAATAGAATGCTTAAGGTTTTAGAATTTTACACATAGGCCTTTTAACATAATTTTGATTAGTTGAAGTGTAATATCAGCCTTATTAAATAACACATTTATATATTATATGACGATTTGATTAAGGAAGAAAAATCAATAGTTTATATTTGGATCAAGAAATCACAAACAAATCAAAAATATATTATGCATACAAAGCATCTCAACAAAGCATTATAATGTTATCAGAACACAACAGTGAGCCCAACCAGTTTTATTTTTTAAATACATTGTTTGTTTTTATCCATTCAATTCAAAAGAAAGGCATGAATATTTATTCAAAAGATATTAAATGAAATAGTGAATAAGGTCTCATCATTATCTCATATGTTCCATCACAATCATAGGGATGCCACAAAATATGACAATTCAGCTAAGTTCAAAGCCCGGCACTCAATGTTTTCCCATGTCTCGCCGAGACTGTGAATCATCCTATCGTAACACTAATATGTATATGGTATAGGATGGGCAAAAAAAATAGAACATTGTTTGACTAGCTATCAGACTTCTAGTGGTTATAGTCTGCTGCTGCATATCACAAGACAAACCGTGTGAACCATCTTGAAATATATGAATTGTGACAAAAAATCAATCAAAGATGTTTTCATAAAGTCACTATCAGGAATTGAAATCAAACATTTTACCAAAGGCTATTTAAAGCTAATGAATATCGATTGTTTCACACATATTCATTAGCTATTATCAATTTGAATCTATGATTTGTCAAGCATGCAGTTCTAGCCATATAAATTTGCATACATACATACTCGTAGATATTATCACGCCATGTCCCTTTCAGGCTAAGCAGAGAGAACAAATCTCCAAACTTTTATCCAAGTACACAACTTTTGCCTCCTCCACATTTATCTCATCATGCACAATCTTCTATTATTCATACTTCTCACTTTACCTTCTTTCAAAATCTGGTCCATTTAGTCCAGTCACGGTTTCCTCAGTCTACCTCTTCCGCACCCACCTTGCACTTCGGACTTGTATATCCATTTAGTTATTATTTCTCCCCACATTTCCAAACCATCTTAAAGTTCCTTTTTTTATCTTAAAACATCAATTTTATCTATGCATTCATTTCTGATGTCTTCATTCCGCCTTCTTTCAAACATTGACACTCCACAAATTTTCTTTAGTGCACACAGCTCCACAGCATTCATCTTACTCTTATCCTTCTTCTGCCAAGTCCATGTTTCACTTTGATTCATCAAGGTGGACACCAACACATTATTATGTATCGTCATTTTTGCTCCGTTCACCTTGTTTCCTGTTACTGCTCTTCCTTCAATGTTTCTTTCAACTCCCCCATCATATATAAACTCTTATAGCTCACTTATCATACCCATTAAACCGCCTTCATTTTCAGCAAGCATAACCATATAATCTGCATACAGAAATTCACATACATTTACTTCACTTGTTCTTACCCTCTCACATCATCTTTTAGATCATGCACACATTAATCTATTTATAAATCAAACAACCAAGGTGACATCACACATAAACATATAATTTTGCAAACAAATGAAAACCAAAAATAATGCAATTTACAGTTTTATTGCTCTTGCTTCCAGAAAACTAGATATTTTTATCTACCTGCGAATAACAGTAAAAAAATTAGGTGGTTAATTTCAACAGATATCTCATCAATAAATAGTTGTGACTATAATTTCAATTAATCATACACATACATACATACGATCACACCATTTCACTATCAGGATAGACAGAGAGCAGATCACCAGACTTTCCTATGTCGACACATTCTTCGCCTCTTCTTCATTCATACAAATTCTCATACAACTCTTATGTTTTCTCTGACTTTCTTCGTTTCCTTCTTTCAAAATATCATTTTCCTGATCCAACCATACTTTCCTTGGTCTTCCTCTACAACGCCTTGTTTTGCTATACATATTTGTTTTGTTAATTTCTCTACATTCATTCGTTCTACATACCCAAACTATCTCAGAGTACTCTTCTTCCTCTTACTCAACACATCAACATTAAGTCATGCTTTTTCAAAGTCCACAAATATATATTATATATTTTTATTTTTGCCATATACGAGGCATATCCAGAAAGTAAGTGTACTGAATTTTTGTAGGTTACAATTTTTTTTATTTATACAAAAAAATTACGTGGTTACCGTAGTACATATGTAAGCTATTTTTCGACATAGTCGCCATTCCTCTCAATGCAGGTGGTGAAGCGGGGTATCAACTTTTTGATGCCTTCCTCGAAGTAGTTTCCCGCCAACCCCTCCGTCCACCTCTTCCTTTACCTCCTCGTCGGTTGAAAACCTTTTTCCACCCATGTACAGCTTCAGGGAGGTAAAGAGATAGTAATCTGAAGGTGCTAGGTCAGGGGAATGTGCGGGATGGTTCAGGATATCCCATTTAAACGAGGCGAGCAGTTCCGTCAGGCATTGTCGTGCAACAGGCAGACTCCCTTTGTCAGCATGCCTCTCCTCTTGTTCTGAATCGCCCTCCGCAATTTTTATAGGGTCTCACAGTATCTTGCAGAGTTTATGGTCTCCCCTTGAGGCATATATTCAATTAAAATTATGCCTTGACAGTCCCAAAACACGGATGCCATGATTTTCTTGGCTGAAATTGTGGTTTTGAACTTTTTGGCGGAGGGTGAAGAGGTGTGACGCCACTGTTGAGACTGCCTTTTGGTTTCAGGCGTGTAGTGTGCAACCCAAGTTTCATCTCCAGTAACGATGGAGCGGAGAAATTCATCTCCATGGAGTTTGCAGCGCCTCAAAAACTCTTGCCCGGCCTCCACTCGATTCAACTTGGCGGGAGATGGGATTGACATTTTTCACGAAACGTGTTGTCGCGTCGACACTTCTCAACGTACTGACCTCGAACCGGTCTCGTTGCGGAGGGGAAGGGTCAGGCTACACGGAAGTGTAGCCAACATGTCGAAAATAAAATCCATCCGGTCGCGAGAGCCTCAGTACACTTACTTTCTGGATACGCCTCATATTATTCATCATGACCATTACAGTATTTATTAATATAATAAAGTTTCATAAATTGTAAATAAAAAAATAGTTTGTAAATCCTATCAGGTTCTCAGTCGCAATGAGGTTTTTGCAACATAATTAATTGCCCCGTAATGTAAACATAGGGTCTCATTTCTTAGTATTAAATGAAACTAGAAAGAACAGTTATCTACCTTTTTGTTATGAATTACATTTTGTATCTTTAATAATTAAACCTACTTTGAAAAATAATGCTGTTATAGCTTATCAGGTAATAAACTTTTTATATACAATACCATCTCCATTGTTTAAGTTACTTTTAATCTCAAGTAGTATGCTAATCAAACAACTCATTTAAAAAGTAATGCTGGTACTTTGTAACAACCATATATTTTCAAAATGGTCGCAATATTAAATGGCTACTTTCTATCAAGTTCCCCAATTTTATTGGCCATGGGATTCATAGAAGACATTTTTATTAAATTTAATCCGACTGAGAATCTCCAAAAATATTGCTTTTATACCTGAAATAAGTTTATTTACTTCTTGAATCTTTTTTCAGTTACACATTGAAGTCCATGCACAGAACAAGTGAAGTGAATTAGTCCAGAATACTGTGACTTAAGAATTTTCCCTGTGTATATATTTGACACAAATAATATATTCTTATCAGAATTTTCATATAGTACCCTTCAACATATCCTAATTGGTGATTCAGATATATTGAAAAGCATGGCTGGGATATACAATATTATCTTTGGCCGCAGGAATTAAGTTTAGAACCTCTAGAGTAGGCACGGAACTTGCGGCTTGTCATTGCACATGTTAGCAACACTATCACAGAAATAACGACACATACCATACACACACTTGGTACATGCTGGTCATGAACTCTTACCCTTTTTTTTGGGTCTAATTGGCAATTGAATCCGATTCCCCCGGACGAAGTCAAGCATCTTACCAACTAGGCCACGAAGGTTGTCTTTATTAGAATATATGGAGCCTTACCACAGTATCATCTTATCAAAACATATTTTTTTTTAAAAAGTAGTCATAAGACATTTTAAATGACAACCTTTCTATTCCAACATAGCATTTTTGGTTTAACACTGTTGTGAAAGCATGGAAGCTCAGGAAAAAAAGGGAATATCTTGAATACTTTTCAGATGTTGTATTGACAATGAGTACTTCACTGAACAGCAAACTTCTCCATTCTTGAGAAGCTTAACAGATTGATAATATATATAAAGAAATTTTCGTATTCACTAGAAGAGGATGTTCTTCAATAAGGTGGATAAACCAAGAATAAGAAATAGCATATTCATCATCAAACTCTTCATTCAACATTGTTTTCCATTAGAAATAATACAAACATATGGTAAAAAAATCAGAAACCAGAAGGTACTATAATGCTTAATTATGAGAATAGTGACTAAATACTATCTAAGAGAAAAATCACCAAACATATTACGTTACGAGTATACGCTATTAAATGCCCTATAGAAGTAATAAGAACAATTTTTCAGACAAAAGATTACTATCCAGAAACTGATTAATTTGTCTATGCTGGTCATTTGATCTGAAGACATACAAGCAAGATAACCATACCCATGTTTAAAAAAAAGTCATATCTAATATGGTTGAAATAGTTCAATAAATCTCCAATGGTTTTTGGTTATATTTTTTACCCCTTTCCCCTCACTTAGCTACTTCTCTTTCCTATCAATGTCACTGGTTCGTGTGTCCAACATGTGATTCTTATTGTATTTTGCTGTATGTATAATCAAAAAAATGTGACTAGCTAGTTTTACTCTGGTTGTGGAACTTTACGGTAATCACAGCAGATTGTTTACATTCTTTTAGAAAAAAAAAAATGTTTTTAGAAACCAAACATCACTGAAGAGGACAGCAGGGAATTGCAAAAGAATTATGAATTGCTTAAACAAGAACTTATTAACCAAGAGGAATTAACCAAACAATTACATTCACTAACCACTGGAGTTCCCTGTGATGGTGCTGGACCAAGTAAAAATTTCATTTAACCGTAATATTTTATAAGATATTGCATTAACGAATATTTCAAAGTGTTTATACTAATGTGATATGAAGTATGCGGCGTAATTATATTCATAAGTTTTATAATTCGCAGAATATTTTCCATTATTTGAATCTTTGCATATAAATTCTCTTGATGCATCATGCAATCACAACTGATTAATTAGTGTCCTGTCTATTATTTTACGTCTCTTGCAGTCAACCCTGATAGATTGGTGTGAATCTCAATATTGTTTATAAAATAAGGATTTGATATCCAAATTCTAGGCCTAACACAGGTCTTATAAACAAACACAATTATATGTTGAGTCATCTGACCGGAAGCTTTCTTTATAATGTAGAAAAGTTTTTTGGTTCTTCATACAATATCAATCATGTGTTTGCTTCATTTCAGATCATTGGACATTATAATTTCTAGATCCTTCTGAGTAATCAGAGGTTCAATTGACATTGTTTTAATTGTGTGGTATTTGATTGAGTTAATGGTTTGTCTAGCCTAACCAGAATGAGCAAGAGCAAAAAAGAGCAACACGGTGGAAGAATGTGTGATTTATGATGTCGATGAATAATTTGACATTTGGTATTGTGCTTAGTAAATAAGGACTACTTTTAAAGTTTTAGTTTGTCGTATAATGTATAAGGGTGCTAGAGAGAAGAGATACACATAAAAGTGCCAGCGAGGTTCACAACCAACTGCACCATCTTTCTGGCGATGCCAGTAAGAGGAAGACAGAGCTAATAATAATTAAAGGACACTTTATATTGCACCATTTAGAGAGCAGACTCTCCTTTAGAGTGCTCTAACTTGGGATTCAAATCCTCTATTATTGACAAATTAAAAGTATTACAAAATAAAAATATATTAATGTAAGTTGAGTGTAAGGAAGGTGGTGGCTGCGGCCATAAGATGAGGTACTTACCCGTATCTGCATATGTTAAGAGTAGGTATATAGAATATTTGAAGAGGAATGAATCAAAAGATTAATGAACTGTGTGATTAAATTAAAGATAAAAGTTTAGATATACTGTGCTTGAGTGATACAAAGAAAAAGATGTGGATCTAGAGGTATGAGGAAGATAGAAGATTTCTACGAAGAAATACAAAATTTTCAAGAAGTAGGTGGATCTGACTTTCAAATCATAATGGGTGACTTTAGCACAAGAATTGTAAGTCGAGTACAAGATGGTGCAGTGGGAAAATTTGATTTTGGGACACGTGATGAAAGAAGCAACCAGAGGTGGAATTTGCTGAAAGAAAAAAACTTTTCATCATGAACTCATTCTTACAAAAGAAGACCTCCAGAAAATGAACATGGAAGAGTCCCTCATGCATATTCTGTATTTCGTGGTAGTAATCCTCAACAACTTCATCAGAATAATTTTGTGGAGGGGCATGTGTTTGTATGATTTGCATCTGGTATCATTTGTTAATTTCAAAAGTTAGGGTTGCCACTCTGCCAGAAATGTGAATCTCACTCAACTTGTTCTTTCATCTTCTGTGCCCCTGAAATACAGAAGACGTCCATCTTTTAGTTCTATCATTTGCTCTCCCTTTCTTTTGACTTCCCTTAGCCCTACGATCTCCCAATTGATGTGGTTTTGTTCTTCTTGAAGTTCAGTGATATGAGCATTGATAATGTTTGAAATTTAAACGTTGCAATGTTCACTTTAAAGCAGCCGTTACCGATCATCTATGTCCGAATTGAAACCTCTCTTCTAGGACCACTGCTGTCCAGGATGCCTTCTGAACGATGTTATTTTATTTTGGTTGTTTTGCATTTTTCTTGGGGTTTAGTAGACAGGGCTGTACTATGGTCTCCCCTTATACAGTGCTGTCCGTCCATCCATGTTGGTATAGGAGCTCGGAGACCTCAGGATCGCCAAGCTCGTTTTCATCAGACAGATGAACCCCATGAGAACAAACTGAATTCAGGAAAGGTTTCAGTACCATGAATCATATGAAATTATAGAACAATGTGAAGAATACGAACTTCCTCTATACCTAACCTTGGACTCAGACAAAAAAGCTGCCATACTAGAGACTCTAAAAACACAAGGCATTCAGAAGGCATACATTAAGTTGTTCATTAACATCTACAAGGATGCAACAGCAATAATATATCTCCTTAAATCTTCTGAAACCTTCCGAATCGGTAAAGGAATTTGTCAAGGTGATACTATTTCTAAAAAATTATTCACAGCTACATTAGAATACGTCTATTAAATTGGAAAGGGGTAATAAAGGCTTACTGATTAATGAAAAATACCGGAGTCATTTGAGATTTGCAGACGATATTGTTATATTCTCGCAAAACCTGGATGATCTGCAGCACCAATTGCAGGTATTGACAAAGGTCAGCAAACAAGTTGGTTTAAAAACTAACATATCAAAAACCAAATATATCATGAACAGCTTTGCGATCCCAAAGCCAATAATTGTAGGAGGAAACAGCACGAAGAACAAAACTAGCATGGAGCTCGTTTGAACAATATCTTCAAAAGTGATCTCTCAATATCTTTGAAGCGAAAGGTGTACAACCAGTGTATACACCTAGTATGGCTGTGAGACATGGACACTCACAGCAAAAAACACAGAAGCTTTAGACCTCACAGAGGAGCATGGAGAGATGTATACTGGGATATACTAAAAGACATCGTAAACTTAACTCCTGGATTCGCAACAAAACAAAGATAGAAGACATAATAAAGATGTGCAAGAAGTGGCAATGGGCGGCGTACGTAGTCAGACTGTCAGATTCCCAAAAGACATCTGAAATAATCCAGTGTTCCCCAAGGGACATAATAAGGCCCAAAAAAGACCCAAAGTACGCTGGATGTATGAAATCAGGAAGCATAACAGCAACCCATGGCATCAACAAGCATAATTATTTAGTCAACTTGGGGAGATCTACGAGGGTGGTCCGATAAGTACTTAGCCTACAAAAGGATAACAAAAATTTTGGAAAAGTGGCGATTTATTTCTCAACATAATCTCCTTTGAGTTCGATACACTTGACCCAGCGATGCTCCAACTTCTTTAACCCGTCTGAAAAATACGTTTTCTGGAGGTCTGCAAAGTAGGCCTCCGTGGCGGCGATAACCTCCTCATTCGACTCAAATTACTGCCCGGCGAGTGACTTTTTCAAATTTGGAAACAAAAAGAAGTCGCACGGGGCCAAATCCGGAGAATACGGTGGATGGGGCAGCAGTTCGTAGCCTAATTCTACCAATTTGGCTGTGGCGACGGCGGAGGTGTGAGCTGGTGCGTTGTCATGATGAAAGAGCACTTTTTTCTTCACCAAATGGGGCCGTTTTTTCTGCAATTTGGCGTCAAATCGGCCCAATAATTCGGCATAGTAGAGCCCTGTGACCGTTTTGCCCTTCTCCAGGAAGTCAATGTAGATCACACCTTTTGAATCCCAGAAAACGGTGGCCATCCCCTTTCCGGCCGATAGGACAGTCTTCGCCTTCTTCGGAGCACGTTCGCCGGGTGAAGTCCACTGTTTCAACTGTTCCTCGGTCTCGGGTGTGTACCAGTGTATCCATGTTTCGTCGACGGTCACGAAACGACGCAGAAACTCCTTCGGATTGCGCTTAAACATCGTCAAACACTGCTCTAAAGTGGTCTCACGGTTGCGCTTGTTGTCACGTTATCCTCCGTGGTAGCCGTTTTCGGGGCACCTGGGCGTGGCTCATCAAAAACCGACGTGCGACCACGTTGAAACTCGTTAAACCAATTTTTGACGGTCGCCATCGAAGGAGAAGAGTCACCGTACACAGCATCTAAGCGCTCTTTGATTTCGCTACGTAATTTCCCTTTCAAAAACAAGAATCGAACCACCGACCGATATTGCTCTTTTTCCATTTTTCTCAAATCCGCGGACACGCTCTCTTTCACACGCGGTCAAAACAAAACTACGTGTCCGATTCGGCTGAAATTTTTAAAGTAGCTGTCAACGAGAATGTACTACGCGATAAAAAAATTGCTCTTGCGATAGTGGTGCCATCGGGCGGTGAGGCTAAGTACTTATCGGACCGCCCTCGTACATCCAGCAGTGGATTGACCCAGGCTGACAATGATAATGTTATACATATACCACATACATATGTATCAGGTCTGTAAATATGAAACCGGAATTTTTTTATAGAAAATACATATTTATTGTAAGAAAATGATAAAAAATATTTTATCCAAAGTATTGCCCATCGCTAGCTACACATTTTTCCCATCTCTCTGGCAATTTGTGGATGCCACGCCAAAAAAACTGTTGCTCTTTTGAGGCAAACCAATCATCGAGCCATTTTCGTAAGAAGCGCTGCTCAGCAAGTGCGTGTCCCATTGATGCAAATAAGTAGTAATCGAATGGAGCCAAGTCTGGTGAGTAAGCCGCATGCGAAAGTATTTGCCAACTAAACGTGTAAATCGTGTAAATCGAGACGGCTTCTCATATCACATTTAATTGATCCGTGAATTGTTGCATTTGAGCGTCATCCTCATTCAACAATGCTTGCAATTGGACGTCTTCAAACTTTCCCGGTGGTCTTCCACATTCTTCATTTCTCACGTCAAAATCGCCACTTTTGAATATTTTAAACCACTAAAAGCACTATGATTTACCAAGAGTATGCTTACCGTAAGCTTCGACAAGCATTCAATGCGATTCTGTAGCAGTTTTCTTCAAACGGTAACAGAAAATCAATGCTGTCCGCAAATCGTAGTTTTCAGGCACAAAAAATAGACATGTTCAACGCTATGAAAACATATGTAGTTGTATTAAACTTGTATTGTTGTGGGTTAAAAGTCTTTGACAAATGTAAACACAAGAAAAAGGCGCCAATGACGCGGTTTGACAGTCACTACATTGACAACTAGAGCCATCTATGAGCAAATTTCAGTTTCATATTTACAGATCTGGTATATGCGCATATACATGATTTTGAAAAATATGGGTCACTGTAGTTCGGAAATTCTAGGATGAGTCCTGTGACAGCTCACAAATTTGCCCCAATACAATCTTGTAACGATGTTCAGTAATTTTAATTATTTTATCAACTTTAATATAAGCCTCAATTCTAATAAATAGCAAGTTATTTAGGTAAATACATTACATAAGGTTGTATTAGGGCAAATTTGTGAGCTGTCACAGGACTCATCCTAGAATTTCCGAACTATAGATTAGTTATAGATATTTGCTTTATTTTATAGCATGTCCTGGAGCGTGCACTAAGCAAAACGACTTATTCATGCCTCAAGCCATTGTTTGTGGAAACGCGGATGATATCATACCTCGAGTTATAGTATGGAATCAATATATATACTCAGAAAATAATAATCCTCAAACACAAACTATCACAAATATTACAGAAACAATAAGTGATGTTAAAGGTAAAATGGATTAAATTTTTTTAAATAAAAAAAAAGTTGAATTTTTGTAATTTGTTTTATCAAACTCTGTTTATTCCACTTTTTGTAACGGTATAACCGTACTGGTTTCAAAGTTTTTACCTCATCATCAGGGGACAACAAAAAGACTCCTAATGTTTAATTTTATTTGTTTGCGACAATTCAACAAAATTTTCAAAATAATTTTCCTTTCACTGTACACAGTAAAAACTAGTGGGCTAATTGCTATATTTAGATTTCCTCCAATCAACTAGGATACTTAATAATGAAGAAAATATTGTACCAAATTGCGAGGTCTCAAAAACGATAAAATAATATTTTTCCTTTAAGTAAGCTGTTAATTCTCAACCATTGTCTGTCTATGATGATACTCTAACTTCTAAAATACAAGTATTGCAGACAATTTCACATTATCTTCTGTAATAACTTGGGCGGAGAAACTGGGTGATCTTTAATATGCAATGATATTGCCCTGTTGGAAGTCTCTGTGGGTAATTTGTAGTATGTAGCACACAGGCTATTGGAGAACTGTCTCTGTAGTAGCTCTTGTATAAACGCAGAGAAGATATGCAGCAACTCATGCTGTGGTAAGGATTCCTCCTGTGCATCAATGACGCCATTTCTATCCACAAAGTTTTTGCTGGAGATGGTTGGGTTATGTGTTAAGAATGACGCCTGGTAACTGGCCAAGAGCTGCAGGCATCTTACTAACAAGGCCATGAAAGTAGTTATTTTATAATATTTAAAGCTGTAAATTATCTAACACTGTACTACATGAAAGAATTGTATTAGAGATGTTATTTCAACTGAGTCAGTTGAAGCTTAAATTAATTGAAATTAGTATTGAGTATTATATTTCTCTATGCCTCAAAAACTAGAGTATTATATTCCTCTATGGCGCCCGTTACACGCTCAATCTGGATCGCAATCCGCGATCCAAATCAACGATCACGGATTGACGGATCGCGCGACTACATTACACGATCAATCCGATTTCCATCAGTCCACACCCCGCAGACGCGGCGGCAACATCTTTCTCAACTCAAAATGGACGTAAAAATAAAAAAATATAAGCTGTTGTAGCCCTAGTTCTGGCCGTAACTTTGTAAAAGCGAGTTCGAAGGAAACATTGGGTTAAACAGTGGCTACGAATGAGAGAATTGTATACCCATTTAAATCTACTAAAATAAATACGATTAACTGCTTAAAAAGATGACTATAATAATTACTTCAGGATGAGTGGAAAATGTTTTGATGAGTTGTTAGAAATGATAACTCCATACATATCTAAACAAGATACTTGTATGAGAAAAAGTAAAACACCTGAAGAAAAAATAGCAGTAACATTGCGTTATCTTGCTACAGGCAGAAATATTGAAGACCTTAAATTTTCTATCATGTCTCCTGCATCTATCAGTGAAGCTTGAATTTGTAATTTTTTTAAATTTTCTCCTATAATTCGATCTCAGACATTTTTTTTTCTCACGTCAACTTGTTTATTTATCGTCAATTCAGCCGATTGCGGCTTTATTTTCTTTAAAATTCCCGATAGAGAGCATACGTCCATCTCTATCGGTGTGTAAACGTCGACTGACGCGATCTTACACGACCTCACACGAACAATCCCGATCGCGAGCAGCGGATCGCAAGCGTGATTTCAAAATATCCAGATATTTTGCGATCCGATTGATCAATCCATCAATCCGCTCATTACATGGTCAATCTTGACCGCGATCATTGATTGCGATCACGGATTGCGATCCAGATTGAGCGTGTAACGGGGGCCTATGTCTCAGAAACTGAAATTAAAGTATTATAATCCTCTATGCCTCAGAAACTTGGTCAGTAAGAGCTAGAGAAAGATCAAGGATAGACTCTTTCAAGATGAAGTGGTGAAGACGATTGCTGGCTCTTTCTATTTCGGAAGAACTCAACATTTCAGAGAGGCTTTCAAGATTATGCACTTGTAGCATTCTTCAGTTCTTTAGTCACATTTCGCACAAGGAGGGCACGGAGAGACTCTGACTCAAATCATAGTCTGGCCTAAATACTAATATCTAACCTTAAAATTTCACGATTTGTATTCAGAGTTGGACTTTATACGATCCAAACTTTGAAACTATGCAACTCCCTGAAAGAAACTATGCAACTCCCCTTAATTAAGGAAGACAATGAAACTATGCAACTCCCCTTAATTAAGGAAGCTACGACAAAGCTATGCAAAATCATAAAAAAAAACATTATTTAGTGTTAAGGTCAGATTATGAATTCAGGCTATAGTCACTGGCAATGTGGAGGGTCACAGGAGCAGAGGTACGAGTAGATTGCCAAAGCAGTCGACCATTTGAATAGCCTGTGCTACGGGTATGCCTTCGCCACACGCTATTTAGATGGCGAAATGCTGAGAAAACTAAAGAAGAATGTGCACAACGTACAATAATTTCAGCGTAAGACACGAATTGAGATCATAATAAAGAGTGTTGATCAGAAAGAAAATTTAATGCTACATGCAGATACTGAGATAAAATAGCAAAGAAAAAAGGTAGTTTTGCCAAATATATGAACACAATTTTAAGGGAACAATAAAGCACAATAGCCAATAATGCCTCGAGTGCACATAAATATGTGCAAATGAGATTTTGGAAAAATTGTACATGTTCGTCATATCGATTAATCTCAACAATCCATGGTTCATTGGATTATTTTAATTTACAGTGTACGGCTAATTTTACTACCAAATTGAATATAAGTTTTTATGCAGTTGTACGATAAGAGCACAGATAACCTGATAAGAGTTTCACTGACATTTAAGTTTTTTTAGATAGTCGATTCTCGTATTACATCTGCCAGTTCATACCAATGACAATATTCTTCTTCTTGAATAATGGCCGTGAACTATCAAAGACAACATGTATACAATTTTAAAATGCCGTATACGGCAAAGCATAACTTATTAAAATATTGTTAAGGTGCTTAGAAGCGCGTTCACTTAATTCTTATCTTACAAAAAAGGATGACAGAGATAAAAGAAATTCTTAAACACATTACTTATCTCATTTACAACCACACTGATATTTAGCCATAAAAATATACGTATAATTTCCGTTTGACAATGTTCATTTCCCGAGATTCTTAACAAAACCATAACGATTAAGCAATTGCAAAACTCCTTGAAGTATTGACGATGTCTTGCCGTACCGTGGCAATGTGCTCGCAGAGAGGAAGATATAATAAGGGATCAAGCAATGGTAAAAGAATACGTATTTAGTCAGATAGTGAACTTGCCTGTCTGAAGCTTGTTTTAGTAGTAGTTTATCGTTGTAATGTTCATACAATCAAGTTTGAGGTAAAAATACGATCAAATAGGATTTTAACACAGGCCATATTCATAATGCTTTTCTAAATTTCAAATTCTCAATTAAATACATCAAAAGACTTCAGTTAATTAATTAACAAATCTCCACTCTTCCCTTTTCCTAGTATTCTTCTTATCTCTCAGATCAGCCCTCCTCGTAAGCATTCACCATGTCCCATTTGCTGTCTTGAAATAATTTTGGATGGTTAACATTCAAGCCGTGAGTGATTTTTGCGACATTCTTGAGCCTGTATAAATCTTCCATTCTATTAACAAATCATATTTACCTTCATTGAAACAGATTTTAACTCTCGGAAAAAGGTAAAAATATTAATGATCAAAATTCCAGATTAAAAATTATAACATTCAATTAAAGTATACATTTTAATGAAAACTTGAGTATCTTGTTTCGATTAGTTTCATATTAACTTAATATTGACAACTTTCGTGATCTAAATGGTAACACATATATTTTATAATGAACTTTTGCTGATCTCAGCCTGGAAAAGTTTACAACGAAAATATCATTACCTCTCAACTTGCGATAGCGTTACAATTCGAACGACGATATATAGAAAATAGTGTCGATTTATGGTTCAACATTTGTAGGTATAATTCTGTACTCTAGAGGATAAACAACGGGAGTCACATTTTACCCCAGAGTATAAACGACGTTGCATCATACAATTCATGTATGACGCATATAACGTTTATCCGCTATGGTGCAAAGTGCCTTCCGAGGTATATCCTCTAGGGCGGTGGTCTCCAAACAGAAGAAGAAGAAAATTATAGTGCAAACCCCTGAGCATATAGGTATACAGGGGCTCGCACTACATTTTTTATACATATACATACGTAAAAATGTCATGAATTGGCAGTTTTAAATGAAGTAATGTCAATGCCTTGTCTATTTGATGTTTATGATCGTGTAATTTAAAAATACAAGTAAGTATTTGTTTATTTCTTATTTTTCCTGTCACTAGTCATACCCCCAAGTATCGTCTCGCGTACCCCACTTTGGAGACCACTGCTCTAGGGTACAGAATTTAAGTCACCGTTGACTACGTTTTTAACAAATTTTCACTACCAATGTAAATATATTGAAGAGAACTATTTGAATAAAAGAATAATAAACCATCGTATATTCGTTATAATTAATGTAATGAAAATATCAAGTATTGTCTTCAAATTATTATTTCGTGAGTTTTTAATTCTTTTATTCTTAAATAAAAATATGAGAAAAACTTGTAAAAATATACTCAATAATTTAAAAAAAATTCGCACGTAAAATAGTAAATAATTTTGTTTATGGTTGCCACAAATACTAAAAAATATTAATACGGGAAATTTTGTTTATGGTTGCCACAAATACTAAAAAATATTAATACGGGAAACTACGAACAATCAGTTCCATAAAAATTTTAAAGATGCCACTCGGTAGAAGGGTGAGGTAAATTCGCAATTAAAAATACTTTTTTTTTGTGAAGAAATACTTTTAGATATCTTCGTAAACAATATAAATATTAAATGTTTAAGAAATATACTATGACATCAGTAAATTTAGCACAAGATTTATATTTGGATGTAATAATTATTGATTGACCATTAAATAGATAAAATAAAATAATATTTCCTAGTGATATGTTGTCATATCAATATAAGACAATATACTCAAACCATACGGTGTCAACACTAAGATGATGGCACAAAATAACATATGAGTATCAGCTTTGATGTATAGGATTGAAAGAAATCGACAGCACTAACATGAAAGAGAACCGTGGAAGAGAAAGATTGAGAAAAGTATATTTGGATCGAGTGAATGAAATTCTAGAATAAATTAATGCTAGAAGTCAGAGAAATTGAAAAGTTGTATTAGAAGCTGTACGGGTTTTGAGAAGGTAAAATATCTATACTGTGATGAAAAATTTCTGCCTTCCACGACAGGAAAACAAAATCATTTTAAGCATGTAGGACATTAACGATTGATCGATTTTATTTAATATATTTGTCATTTTAAGTGTTTTGTAACATCGCGCACTTTCACATTAAAAATATTGTTTCCTGTATTATCATTATCCAGTATCTGGTTTTCCGTCTGGCTCGTTGTCGGTCAGTTGTTGTCATCGAAGTCGTGTAGGTTGAGTTAGAATTTAATTTTAATTTGATTAATTATATTGTACTCGAATTTTTATTTAATTTAAAATTGTTTACGTGTTAAGAAAGTTCTTATTTTTTTCTTTCCGAAGTAAATTACCAAAGTTTAATGGTGAGTACACTGTGACAATATGTTCCTTATGTTTATATTGTACTTTCTAACTTTTCTTGTCTTATTTTGATGTTCACGATAATATTGTTTAGTGAGATTAATCAATATTCTTTTAAAATAATATGTATTCAAGAATTAATTACCGTACATCAGACAGTGTCCAGACATTTAAATACTTTCGTGTATAAGCGTTAAATCTATGTGCTATTTTTTCTATTTACCTCGTGTTGGTTTTTAATTATACATAAATGTCGATTAATTAAATTTATTTAACGAATGTAACATAGCATGCCAGCCGTGATCTCCGTTTAGCCTGTTAATGTCATGTTTTCGTATTCCCCATGTGACTTATTTACAACTTTACTTGCATCTTCTCTAATTTAAATAACTCGCCCCTAATGTAAATTGTTTGTGATTACCTATAATTGAATGTCTTTCGCATAGCAACTAAAATTACCCATTGATATATATATTTAATCATACTAATTCGAAAGTATTGGTAAAACTACAGCTACACCACTTGAATCAATTGATTAACTTATATAAATTTTTATAATATTCCACAACACAGGATTGTTTACAAATTGAGTAATGTTGAAACCCAACTCATGATTTTGCAATAACCCATTCGAGTTTAATTTGCTCAATGAGTAACCATTTTTTATTATATGGTTACACTTTATTGAAATGTAGGTAAAATTAAATGTTAACATTCTTACATTCCATGTTAAAATTTAATCAAGTCCAATTTCTCTATATATCAAATTAGCTCAAATAAACTGTAACCAGTTTCCTAGGTCTATCCGCTCAATTTATTTATTGGATGTTGTTTGAATTTCCTAAGTATTGTCTTCCAATACGTTTCATGAATGATTTATCTTGATAATATAATCGATTGTCTATAAAAAACAGAATATAAGGCATGTTCATAAGATTTCTTTGCTATGGTCAAAGAGTCAGATATTTGCAAGCAGTTTGCTGAAATGTGGCAGGAATTTAATTTTGTTTTAGCTACACATTTATTAAACATTTCTACATTTTATAGATATAAGTACTATTGTTTATTACATCTTCGACTTAGTGTTATGCTTTCTATAGGTAAACATGAGACTCTTAATTTCACCAATTTTCTTTTTTAAATTAAATTATAAACTAATAATATGTGTTATAACTAACACATCAATAAAACAAAGAACTTAATTGTAGTTATGGAAATTTAACTGAAAGGACGAAACAAAAAATTATACAATTTAATGTCTCAAAAGCTATATATTTGAATAAAAACATACTTAAATTTCAAATAATATTTTGAATGAGTTTGCTCTGACAATACACTTATGTTAGAACTTTTCAATGAATTATATATTTTTGTTCCTGTCATCAAATCAGCCCTTTGCTTGGACATTATCGATATTATGACAAGATAGTCCACAGTGCAAGTTGTTTTTTTACTGAGCAGCATTAAGGTTGCAATGCCTTTTATGGATTGTCAGATGATTCAACTTTACTCGAATTGTTGTCTATATGTTACAATATTACTAGAATTATTGTCTTCAATATTTGACTGACCACTATTAGTCTTTTCACTATCTATGTTAATCACAATTTATTTAGTCATATCAATGTATGATTTATTTCATAATTTTATCTCTTTCTATTTAATTCTTGTCAACAGCATTAGCAATATTTTAGAATTTCAAATACTATTTAAAGCTAGATGCACTGACATTGATTTTATTGTATATGTTATTTCTTTAAGTAGATAATAAATCTGTGTCGTTATGGCAGAAGTTGATATGTCCGTTTTACCTTAGTTTACAGGAGAAGCAATATTAACTTTGATAAGCTGTTAAAATCAGTACAAATAAGCATTTTTTAAAGTTTTTCCAAACAATATATCTTTTGTTTGGATAATGACTGACACACCAAGTTTTGCCACAACATGCTGAGAAATATTTTCTATAAATTGGCAGAATAAACACAAAATGAAAAAAAACGGATATATCAACTTCTGCCATAATGCCACAGAAATAATACAATTGAATTACATAAAACTTTCTTGAAATTGCAATATTTTCTGTTACATCCTCTGAAATGAAATGTATTGTGTTCCACTGTCTGCATTTTATGCAATCACAATCAAAGTATAATATAATCGTACACTGCTGTGATATTTCTTAATACTCGTATATTACATCATTGTTGTAACAGAAGTGTAAGTGATCCTGGTTATGCTAATCTAAAAAGATCAATTTTAATTTAACACAGCATGTCTCACCAACATTAATGAATGTACTTTTGCACATGATATCCCTGGCATTCTGTCTACTTTGTGAGTGTTGCGAAGAAGTGGAGGATGTGGAACAAATTATAACAAGTAGTCCCAGATATGGATATCGGTAAATGGTGGTACTTACGCACCATGCTTGACCAACATAAGAAAGATTACTATCACGCAGACTTCCTAATAGTAAATAGTTTCATGAAATATCAAAACAGATTTATAATTAATATGTAAATTTAAACTCAATTTGTTTTTTTTTTCAAATCTTTTTAAATATGCATATTGCGTATATCATAAATGTGATATACGCAATATGCATATTTATGTGAGATTACTTGTGAACCAAGGCCTTGGTGAATTTTTTTATTTAATTTGGGTGTCTATAATTTGTTTCCATATTTGTCTAAAATTTGCAATACTTACAATATTATTGTGCTTCAAATTTATTTCATGTTAAGATAAAAAGATGTAATTTTCAATATATATAATTTTCGTGCTGTAATAATCTAAATTTCTGCCTAAACATAAGAAGCTGCGTTGTTGTGGTGAATGTTATTTATTATTGACATCCACTTTTCAATATACTTAGAGATAAGATTCCACTTGAATTTATTTAGTGGCGCTTATGAGCTGCCAACTTAAATTTTACAACTTAGAAATGCACTGTTGAGGTGATGTTATTACAAATCAGCACTATATAAGTCATCTTTTTATAATTATCACTTCATCTAAGTAAAAGCAGTATTAAGGTGATAATATATCCGAAGTTAATTATTTTATTCTTGCATGGGCAGTACGAAACAATTTATTTGATTTGATTATTGAATTATTTATTTGCGTGGAATCCTTTCAAATTGCATTTTTTTTTTCAGAAAACAAGATGGGGCTGTTAATATCCAAGTTATGGAATCTTTTTGGAAATGAGGGTAATTAAATCATATAACAATCTACTTCTATTTCTTTTTATTAAAAAAAAAAAACAATTTTGTAAACCTCATAGTAAGTAATCTTCATTTTTGTAATCTGCTCAAAAATCATTGATTGTTTTTGAATTTTTTTTATTGTTCACCTTCTTGATGGGGAAGACTCAAATTTCATTTATGAGTATATACTCGTATAGTATAGAGTACATTTACGAGTATATATTGGCTACTCCGAGATTTTTTTTAGATTACATATTAAACATCAAACTCGCATAGTTTATTTGTTCGCTCATCGTTGTTGAGTTTTAAATAGGGAATCAGACACTCTTAGATCCTTCCCATTCAATATTTGGCCATATTCACAATATTAAGAGCAACCAAATCAAGCCCTTTTCAAGTAAATTAAGGAAAATATTTCAGACTGATTCTTGTATTAAAGTACTTAAATTCATTAGGTGTATTTCTTTCTTTTCAGAGCACAAACTGGTGCTAGTAGGACTTGATAATGCAGGCAAAACGACAATTTTATATCAGTTGCTGTTAGGTGAAACAGTTCACACTAGCCCAACAATTGGATCCAATGTAGAAGAAGTACATTGGAGAAACATACGCTTTGTCATGTGGGATCTTGGAGGCCAGCAAAGTTTGAGGGAGGCCTGGAAAACATATTACACAAATAGTGAGGTATTCATATGTACTTTTAAAACTTATCTTGTAGTTTATATAACAAAAAAAGCCCATTGCCCTTTATATTAGGTGTTAACATAAGTTGTGTCCATTTTTGTTCAAATTTAAAAATGAGCACCAAAAGTAAAACAAAATGGTAAAGGTTATACGTCATTCAAAAGAAAATTTTCTGCTATACAAGATATTGTGTTTACTTTTACGTTACACATATTATTTTATTTGATTACAACCCTTTGACGTTCGACAATTGATTTTTGTTATTTTCACTCAAAACATGTGGAACCCAAGCGCCGAACTTCTGAACTTTTCCCATTGATTTAAGATGACGGTATATTCTCGGATGACGGCTCAGCCAATTCTACAGGGGTTTGAAGGGGATCTTCATGAATAATATGGTTTAAGCGGTCCTCATCGAAGTCAACTGGTCGTCTGGAACGCTTCATGTCTTTCAGGTCGTAATTACCGTCTTTGAAATGCAAAAACCATTGACGAGCTGTCCTTTCATTCATAGCATCTTCACCATACACTTCGCAAATATCGCAAGCAGCTTTGGCAGCTTTATTCCCTCGATTGAACGCGAACAAAAGGAGGTGTCGAACATGCTCACTTTCGTCTCCTTGACATTCCATTTTGAAGGCTTGTAATCAAATAAAATAATATACGAGGGTGGTCCGATAAGTACTTAGCCTACAAAAGAATAACAAAATTATTGGAAAAGTGGCGATTTATTTCTCAACATAATCTCCTTTGAGTTCGATACACTTGACCCAGCGATGCTCCAACTTCTTCAACCCGTCTGAAAAATACGTTTTCTGGAGGTCTTGCAAAGTAGGCCTCCGTGGCGGCGATAACCTCCTCATTCGACTCAAATTTCTGCCCGGCGAGTGACTTTTTCAAATTTGGAAACAAAAAGAAGTCACACGGAGCCAAATCCGGAGAATACGGTGGATGGGGCAGCAGTTCGTAGCCTAATTCTACCAATTTGGCCGTGGCGACGGCGGAGGTGTGAGCCGGTGCGTTGTCATGATGGAAGAGCACTTTTTTCTTCACCAAATGGGGCCGTTTTTTCTGCAATTCGGCGTCGAATCGGCCCAATAATTCGGCATAGTAGAGCCCTGTGACCATTTTGCCCTTCTCCAGGAAGTCGATGTAGATCACACCTTTTGAATCCCAGAAAACGGTGGCCATCACCTTTCCGGCCGATAGGACAGTCTTCGCCTTCTTCGGAGCACGTTCGCCGGGTGAAGTCCACTGTTTCGACTGTTCCTCAGTCTCGTGTATCCATGTTTCGTCGACGGTCACGAAACGACGTAGAAACTCCTTCGGATTGCGCTTAAACATCGTCAAACACTGCTCTGAAGTGGTCTCATGGTTGCGTTGGTTGTCCGGAGTGAGCAAACGCGGCACCCATCGCGCCGACAGCTTTCTAATGCCCGATACTTCATGCAGGATATGACCCACGCGGTCTTTTGAGATGCCTACTGTCTCAGCTATCTCGCGCGTTCAATCGGTGGTCTGCCAATACGAGATCGTGGATTTTTGTCACGTTATCCTCCGTGCTTGCCGTTTTCGGGGCACCTGGGCGTGGCTCATCAAAAACCGACGTGCGACCACGTTGAAACTCGTTAAACCAATTTTTGACGGTCCCCATCGAAGGTGAAGAGTCACCGTACACAGCATCCAAGCGCTCTTTGATTTCGCTGCGCGATTTTCCTTTCAAAAACAAGAATCGAATCACCGACAGATATTGCTCTTTTTCCATTCTTCTCAAATCCGCGGACACGCTCGCTTCCACACGCGGTCAAAACAAAACTACGCGTCCAATTCGGCTGAAATTTTGACAGTAGCTGTCAACGAGAATGTACTACGCGATAAAAAATTGCTCTTGCGATAGTGGTGCCATCGGGCGGTGAGGCTAAGTACTTATCGGACCGCCCTCGTATGTAACGTAAAAGCAAACACAATATCTTGTAGAGCAGAAAATTTTCTTTTGAATGACGTATAACCTTTACCATTTTGTTTTATTTTTGGTGCTCATTTTTAAATTTGGAAAAAACGGACACAACTTATGTTTACACCCAATAGAATGCCTTAAGACAAAATATTATGTGATGCATATTTACATAAAAAATATGTTTTATTTAAGGAAAAAATGCACATTCTGGTAAGAAGAAACTAAAAGTTAAATTTAATATCAAATAAAACGCATGTAACATGTTATAATTTTTCAATTTTATCTTAGCTTCAAATAAGAATCCTGTCTTTTTTTGTATTTTTTCTTCATTTTGAATATTTATCACAAAGTTGTCAATTGTTATGACATATCTTAATGTTCTCATTTTGTGTTACAATCAAACATATTTTTTAGAATTTTATTAATGAACTTTTCATTGGAAATCATTTTAGAAGTTTATGTTTCATTTAATCTTAAATATTACAGTTTATCATAATGGTCATAGACTCAACTGATCGTGCAAGGCTTAGTGTTTCCAGAGAAGAACTGCATCGGATGTTATCTCATGAAGAATTAAGTCATGCCTGTCTCTTAGTGTTTGCCAATAAACAAGTTAGTATTTGCACATAATTTTACTTTGTTAGCTGCATTTATTTCTTAATTATTTGTATTCTTATTTTTATATCCTTTATGATCAACATTTTAAAATTATCTTAATTTTTGTTATTCACAATGCATAATTTAAAATTAACATTGTTTTAATTATATTTTTATTTATTATTATTACACATGATAAGAAATATACATAATTTGCGAAAAAAACAACAGGTAATTTAATTTGGACATACTTTTTTAATGGATCTGAGTTTGTGGCCTTTCATTTGTCGTGTCCCCAGTAAACTAGGCTTTTGCCTGTATCTCACTGAGGATATTTAGCATGAGTAAATAAATTGATACTTCTTTCCGATTTTCGATTACACAAAAACAAAACTCCGTTGCACATTCTCATCAACCTGACAAACAGTGACACTCAATTACAACTGGAAAAATCATGCGAAATCAAACTCCTTACACATCATCACTCCAGAAAGACCAAAAATGTTCATCCCATAATATACCACACACAATCATAAAAATAAATACAAAAATATACAGAAATACAAATATAAAATAAATAAAAGAAACCCACACTCAAGAGCCCACACAAATCTTTTCCACACGTCACTCATCCTGAAACCCCAAGTACTCAAACTCCTGTTGCAATAACAACCACGCTCCCATCGACTGTCTAAATGGTTTTCCTCCCTTTACCTTTATTGAATTCGGCACGCTATTTTATGTCATGGGAGCTAAATAGGCATATTGCCTTTGAGCAAAAGAGGATTTAACTCTAGGGATGGTGAACATTTCATTAGTTGCCATGCGTGTCATGTGTCTCAGCTGGATCTGCATCTTCCCTTCCTCTCGATGGTAGTGCCAGAGAATGGATTTGAGATGCAAATTGGCTATGTCCAGGACCCGATACTCTCTGAAAAGCTCCGCCGTGGGATACCGGGCAGGAAGTTTATTAATTATTTTCACAATCAATTTTTGGGAAACCTGCAATATCGCTACCCTAATTTGTAAATTTACTAACTCCATAAATACAAACTTGACAGGGCGGCAATAAAACTGCATAACTATTCTAAATTAAGTCTTAGAGTATTTTTTTTGTACTTAAAGACGACCAAGAAATATCAAGACGACCAAGAGATACACTCCGAGTAAAAAGTTAAATATCATTATGGCATCATGATTTTATCGATAATTATTGGAGTTAGCAATTTTGCGATGGTGAATATTTAAAAATTGTTGTAAATATTGTATTAGTTAGCATAATTGTATATCAATATTAGTTTTTACTGTGGAGGTCTCCTAATAATGAAACACAAATAACTTGAAGTATTTTATTTGGATATAAAGAATGCAATAGTGATGATAAAATACTCAAATCAAACAATATAAAACCAGTTGAATAAAATAAAAATTACAACTAGAAAATTATTACTCATCGAGTCAAAAATAAAGTATATTTATTTATTTAATTAACGACACAACAGTGTCTTTATATACAAATGAACATGTGACAGGTTATAAAGTACTTAATATTATTGACAAATAATACAACTTTATCTTAAACTAACTTGAAAATATAAAAGCAGTAATAATAATAAATTAGTCATTGTTTTAAAATTATATGTATATTTAAGTTCAATATATGTTATGTATGTATTGGGTGTACACATTAGTTCGGTCCGTTTTTTTGTGTTCAAAAATGCATTTATTTCTAAACAAAATGAATGAACAGATCAATTAAAGTATTGTCCATCGCTGGCTACTACTTTTTCCCATCTCAGGCAATTTTCGAATTCCATCTCGAAAAAATGACTAGTCTTTTGAGGCGATCCAAGTTTGGAGCCAATTTTCGGTTTCTACGAAAGAAGTGAACCGGTGACCTGCCAAATCGTGCTGCATCCTTCGGAACAACCAGTAATCAGAAGGAGCAATGTCCGGGAAATACGGCGGGTGCGGTAAAACATCCCATTTGAGTGTTTCCAAATATTTTTTTATGACTTTTGCGACATGAGGCCGAGCGTTGTCATGAAGAAGAATAACTTTATCATGTCTTTGCTCGTATTCCGGCCGTTTTTCTCGCAATGCACGGCTCAAACGAATTAATTGTAGCCGATACCGATCGCCCGTAATGGAATCGCCAGGTTTCAGCAATTCATAGTAAACAACACCCCTTTGGTCCCACCAGATACAGAGCATGATCTTCGAACCGTGTATGTTCGGTTTTGGTGTTGATGTTGAGGTCGATGGCAACGATTGACCGGGCTTAGTGTAGTATTTTTTCTTCTTGGGGTTGTCGTATATCCACTTCTCATCTCCAGTTACAATCCGATGCAAAAAACCTTTTCTTTGTTGCCTTTGAATCAGCTGCTTGCAAGTGAAAAATTGCCTTTCAACGTCTCTCAGTTTTAGTTCATAAGGCACCCAATTTCCTTGTTTTTGAATCATTCCCATGACTCTCAATCGTACGGAAACGGCTTGTTGAGTCACTCCCAATGATTCTGCAAGCTCTTCTTGCGTTTGACTCTGATCTTCTTCGAGTAATGCCTCTAATTCTTTGTCCTCGAATTATTTTGGCTGTCCAGAGCGAGGCTTGTCATCGACGCTGTAATCTCCATCCTTGAAACGTCGAATCCATTCCCTACATGATTTATCAGTTGGAGCAGCGTCACCATAAACTTCGACAAGCATTCGATGGGCTTGTGCTGCACTTTTCTACCAATTAAAGCAGAAAATTAAAACCTCCCGCAAATGCTGCTTGGTTAACACAAAATTCGACATTTTCAACACTGTACAAAACAAGGTTTTTGTATGAAACTCAAAGCGATATAAACTGAATATTATTGGCAGATGTCTAACCTCTCTGAAACCGCCAAAATCGGCTGTCACTATGAACCATTCATAACAGCCAGAGCCATCTTTTGGAAACGGACCGAACTAATTTGTACTCCCAATATACCACAAAATATTACCAAACTTCACCAAGCAGACTTACGTAATTGTCGAAGACTTATTTTATAGAGGTAAAGAACTCAGATTTGTTTTAAGTGGAATAATGCATACATAGAACAAATATTGGATTTTTTGAGAATTTTATGGATAGATATTGAGATATAGAAAACACATGGCCTCATTAGTAGAACGAGATGTAAGTTGCTTTGCAGAATTAAAACCTTCAAACATGTTGACACAGGGTTACTCAACTCCAGAGGCAAAGTATTGTCCTTAATGTTTTGTTTATATTACGTTATTTATATTAATAAAGGAGAGCACAAAGTTAGTAGCTATTTCTAAATATTGTAGTGATATTCTGGCAAATACTATATATATACTTATATTAAAAATATCTAAATTGTTGCAAAACTCGTTTCCAAGTCTTTGCATACGAATTATAGAGGAGTTGATTTTATAATTAGTATAGCAATTTTCGGTATAAAAGGGATTGAGCTGTCTTGTGGATCTAGTGGGAATACGAAATGAAATGCTGGCGAGTAAGTGAAGTGCATCAATCACTGAGTGAATGATTTTGTATAGCAGTACTATATCGGCTGTTTTTCTTCTGTCACACAGCTTCAAGAGTTTCATTGCATTTAATAAGTTGGGATAATTTCTTTGTTCATGTGGTATTCCAAGTTTAAAATTTATGAATCTTAGAAATTTGTTTTATACACGTTCTAAAGTTTGTGCATGGGCGGCGTAATGAGACCATATTGATGAGTTGTAGTCAAGGCGGCTGCGTACCAAAGAGCAGTACAACAGTTTTAATGTTCGAAAATCCGAGAAATGTTGGGCAGTTCTTAGTACAAATCCCAAGATTTTTGAACTCTTCCGAGTGATTTTGTTCACATGTTCTATAAATGAAAGTTTTTCATCAAATATAATTCCTAAGTCCCTTATAGAAGCTACACGTTTTAATATATATTGATTTAGCGAATACTCGTGATTAATTGTATTTTTATTTCTATAAAAATGTGATTGATGTAGCTATTTCAGTTTTCATTGTTTGAATAATTTTACATGAAAATGCAAATTTAGATCACATTATGTTTGTGAAATGAAGTAGACGAGAAAGGTGTTGTAATATATCTTGTGCACTATTCGGTTTTATAAAAAATTTAAAAAGTTCTGATTTTGACCTCCATTCGGGCAACAAGTAATTTTTGGAAGTTCTTTTTCTGCAGAAATGGAACTCCATTTTTGGAACTCATTAAAAAAGTTGGTATGATTTTCATTAGCTTCCACAAATCAATTCCTGTTGCTTTTTTTTTTAACAATAATTGCATTTTCAAATTCTAAACTACCGCTTTTCTTCTTCCAGTTTAATACTGTCATCCTATTTAAATCTAATGTTTGCAAAAACATCGTTTTGCATACCCGTATGTCAGAATCATTCTTTTTTAGAAAATATGTTGTAGACGACACTCTAATGTGGGTTTACTTTTTATTTTGTTTTCTGCCATACGTCTTTTTGTTTTTTTTAATCTAAATATGCGAGGGTGTGGGCTGGAAGCTCCCCGATGCCTTTGCGGTTGGGCTCGCCCTACATTGGTGGGGTGTATCTCGGCCGGGGGAATGTTTGTGGGATGAGTCCGGACCTTTTAATGTCTTCTCTCTTGAATGTATTTTTTTTGTCATCTATTTGTTTTCTGTGTTTTTTTCTCTTCTTATTCTACATGTTCAAGGGTGCGGGCTGAAAAACATCTGGTGTCCCCGTGGCTGGGCTCGCCCTATATTGGTGGGGTGTATCTTGGCCGGGGGGATGTTATTAGATGAGCCCAGACCTTTTGATAGCTTTTGTTTTTTTAATGTATTCTCTTTTTAATGTGTTCTTGAAATATATCTTAATGTATTATGTACATACTATGTTGCTATCAATAAACCTGTATTTATTTATATTTCATGGATTTTTCCGGATCTGTTCTACTCCTTGGTCTTTTTACCGGTAAAACTTTCACTAGCCCATCTACATAAATTCGTTTTTCTTTCCAATTCAAGTTCCAAAATTGGTTAAAAATGTTTATTCTGTCCTTATCCGATATATAATAACACTTCCAGACACCTTATTCAGAAACTTTACATTTACACCTTTTTAAAGTTTTTTTTATCATTCTTCGGTATTTTATTGTTCCATGATCCATTGTTTTCCTTTTTCTACCTAAATATATTTTTTCTTTCTCTTTGTTTGCCTTGTTCTTACTAGAGAACCAAGGAGAATTATCTACGTCAAACCTTTTCTTTCTTACTGTTTTAGTAGGTTGAAGTGGCCCATTAGAATTATTTGAATCTGAATACGGTACTAATGAAATTTTGACTCCTTGGCCTACATCATCACTTATAATTTCATCAATGGTTAAATACTATCTCGGATTGTGTTATCAGTTCAGTCGAATTTTGTACAATATCCATATTATCAGCACTTTCCATAATTATAATATTGTTGTGAACCGTGTCAGGTTGTGTTTCTATAATTCATTTTGATAAATTTTCATTTTGATAAGTAGTATCCGTATTTACACAATATTCTGTGATTTCTGCATTATCACTATCAACGACTAAAATTGGCAATTCCATGAATAAATTTGGACTTTCTTGAAAACCATCACTCATACGATTTTCTTCATCACTTTTACGATTTTCTTGGTTACTCCTACGATTTTCTGTCACTAATTCAACCATAAATGTTCCTCTGCTATTCATCTATAAAAATAGACAATACTTATAAAAGTACTTTAATGCTTCAAATATTCATATTAATTTAAATAAACACAATTATGTTTAAGTCCACCCAGTAATAATTAAAATGCAAAGATGATTTTACACGTGTTGAAAAATTTCTAACACCCTTAGATGATTAAAATGAGATATTGAGTCATAAATAAGGGGAAAAAACTGGTAATTATCTTAACAAAATAGTGTTTATACTTATATTCATACGAAATAATGCATTTTTTTTTCAAAATATCGTAACCGAACTTACCTTTTAAATTAAATATTTTGACAGCTACTACAATGCCATTTGATTCTAACGGATTCACATACAAAATGATGGAGTTGCACTGTTGAAATTGGTAGCATAGGAGTTATAAATTTTTCTTGAGGCGTTTTTTAAGGCACTTTCAATAATGTTGGACATGTCAAATTTTTATAGCATGTGTATTTGAATGTCGAGAACAAAATGCAATTGTTAAGTCATTTTTCGACAAAAGTGGAGCTAGCAAATTTACAAATTAGGGTAGTGATATGTGTTTTTGGGTTAAGGTGCATCCCCCCCAAACTGATATACCATAAAAAAGTGCTGACCGACATAAGGCGAAGTATATACTTTTAAGAATATTTTCACTGAGCACATTTCGAATCATACATAATATGTATCCTAGTTTTCTGATTTTTGTGCTCAAAGTGTTAATATGGACCTCCCAACGAAGGAACTAATCAACAAAAACTCCAAGGTACTTTATACTATCAACCCTTTCCAAAGAAACACAACTGCAGTCAGCCATGGGTGAAAAAGTGTGCAGTGTTATGTATTTATTTGTAGGTGTTTGAGTTCTTGTAGAGATGCTAAATGAGATGTATTTAGTTTTTTGGGAATTTCGAGTCAATAAATTTGAGTCCATCCATTCTTTAACTACACGTAATTCTTCGTTTGCCTTTGAAAATACATCATCCCATGTTCGCCCCTCGAACAGAAGAACCGTGTCGTCCGCAAAAGTAATAATCTTACCCCTGATAGAAAGATTACACAACTGATTGACATATATCAAGAACAATATAGGTCCTAGAACACTACCTTGGGGTACTCCGAATCTCACAGAAAGAGGCTCACCAAATACTCTATCACCCAATTTGACTCTGAGTTCTATCAGATAAGTATGAAGAGAACCAACTAGAAGAGCGCCCACATATGCCCACCTCCATCAATCTGGTAAGTAATATTTGGTGAGACACTGTATCAAAAGCCTTTGCAAGGTCCAAAAAAACTGCCAAATATGCTTTCTTATTATCCAAAGTGGTGATGACGCTGTTTACTGGACTAAGCAAAGCAGTTTCAGTTCCCACATTCTTTTGGAACCCAAACTGATTAGGAGAGATAATGTTGTGCATATTGAAAAATTTCATCAGTCGGTCCGGTCCTTCTCAATAATTTTTGAGAGAATGCTTAATAAAGGTATGGGTCTATAATTTTTTAAATCATCCATTGAGCCTCCCTTGTGTATTGGGACAGTATGCGAACGTTTTAATGCAGTTGGGAAAGTTACACTTCTAAAACTCAAATTTATTACATGTTTCAGTGGTAGTGCTATAAATTTTTGAGTGTGTTTTACCATTGCAGATGTAATCTGATCAGGTCCTGGGGCGCTACTGGCCTTAAGTAGCAAGAACTTCTCTTTCCGACGTTGGTATCAGATAAAAAGTATATTCGGGTACTTTTAAAGAATGAAGTATAACGTCATTTAATGACTGTTCAGTCGTTTTGTTCCTATCGATTATGTTACGTGAGAAATTATTGCCTACATTGGCGAAATATTTGTTAATGCCACTACAAAATTTGTGTGATTCTTGTGTCAATGATACTTTTGTGCCATCAATGTTTAGTGTAGAAGGGGCATTTTTCTCTCTCACTGTACAGGTGATGTCCCTGATAACACTCCAAATTATCTTTTGATCATTGTTTGAGGCTTCAATTTTTGCTCTATAGTAATTTTCCTTTGCCTTTTGGATGAGTTTCTTGCATGTATTTCTGTATTGCTTGTAAAATGCTATTTAGTGTGGATCACTGCATGTCTTGAGCTCCCGGTGCAGACGATCTCTTTTGCAAATACAATAAATCAATCTATCAGTGATCCAAGGTTTGAGTTTTCTGTACTTTCTGCTTCTGGTGTGTATTGTTTGTGTGGCTGAGTTGATATGGGAGATAAAAGCATTAACAAAGCTCTCCGGAGCTTCATTTACATTATGGGACTTGAGAGTATCTTGCCAATTCTCCAAATCAAGGGAGTGTAAGAGCTCTGGTATGTTCGTAATTCTTTTACTTTTCATGCCCATCCTTGTTTATCTACTTGCCCCCTCTGAAAACCCCAATATAATTGCGTAATGGTCAGTAATTGTTGTCTCATACACTACTGCTCTAGCCTTCTGCCGAGTTTTCACCATTGCATGGTCAATGCAGGAACCCGAGCCAAAGTCACGCGTGTGGGAGTCGTGATAAAAGGAATCAATCCATGAAGAGTCATTAGCTCTAGGTAATTCAAGGTATTTTTTTGATCTTCCATCAATATATCGATGTTCACATCCCCCATAAGCACGACCTCCCGAGAACTCTGCCTAATCAATTGATCGAGAGCCACCAAAAAACATTCCAATGTCATGCATATGTGGAGGATGATAAACAGCAATTAACATATAGTCTGCATATCCAGTTGGATCCTCAACACATTAGCAGCAGTGACGCTTATTTCAGTGACAGTAATCTCAAGATCTTTTTTTGCATATACCACAACTCCCTCATTCTAAGTAATATTATGTGTAGATTTATATATGCTATAACCATGTAAGTGTTTCGGGAGAAACTTGTCCTTGACCCAACGCTCCGTTTGAATAATCAAGTCAAAATCAGCATTTAGATCTGATAGAAAAACAATAAAATCATCGAAGTTTCTATCATAGCTAATAATTTTCAGTCGCCGATAATCATTCATAAGTAATCTAAAGGATGAGACATTACTTGCACGATAGCCAGTTATGCTGATAATTTCATCAGCATCTTCATTATCTTCCAGCATCCTTAACCTCAGGCAAGCGGCTTAGTTTGGTGATTACGATAATTATTGAAAGATAATAGATTTTTTGTGTTTGCTAATTTTATGTGTGTATGTAGATGAATGACTGGAATTATAATAAAGAAACCGATGCAGATATACAGAGGTAGAAATTTTAAAACAACTTACAGGAAACATCACTATCAAGAAAGACAATTGATCAGAAGTCCGAGGGATGCTAATTGTATGAAATTGTACATGGAGAGAGAAGCTTACAGCCTTGGAGAAGGAAAAAATATCCACGAAAAAACAGAGCCATACCTCAACAAAAACAAGTCCAGATTCAATAATTTTGTCATGCGCCATGAAAGAGATCGGATCCATTTGTCAGAGTTTAGACAGGTCTGACTCTTTGCTTATGTAGATTATTGTAGAACCATTCTCCCTTCTAGCACACACACGACCCGATTTTATCCAGGCATACTTATATCCCTTACTTTCACAAACTTTCTTGGTCAGACTCAGCATACGCTTACATCGTCTTGTTGAGAGCTCCGAAATGTATATCCGACTCTTGACCAGCGACAAACCCAGATCCTTTGTATTAAGTTTATCAGGTCCATTCTTATTGGCAATCCTGTAAGTCTTGACTACATTCAACATGGTGTTCCTGTATGCTTCGTCCTTGAAAGTCACAATTATAGGCCGGGGATTCTTCTGGGAGGATTTGACGGGAGCTCTCGATAATATCTCTTACGTATTCTGGGAGGCAGCTAAAATTTATTGCACTGGTCACCTTGCTCCATATTTCGTCAATGTTCTCTTCGGGAGATTCAGGGCATCCCCTTATTTCGACATTCCTTGTAAGACTCTTCGACTCAAGCCGGCCAATCTTTGCCTCCAGAAACTCAACACTCAATTCCAATTTTTCATTTTTTATTTGAAGCGATTCAATATCTGCAGTCTTTTTTTCACACAATGCAACCCTATCACAAATTTCATCATATTTTGATGGTAGGAAGGAAACCGATTTCATGACTTCCTCATTTTGCCGTTTGATGCCCAAATATAAAATGTTGACTTCCTCAAATTTCTTGTTAATCAGATCAACAATCGAGTCCTTGAATTTGTTCAGTTCAGTAGACAAATATTCATTTCCCATCACTACGGGGTCTTGCTCAGATTTTTTGTTTGCTATTTTGTTTTTTTTCGGGCTGACAGTACTCATTACTTTTGCACTGGCAACATTGCCATTTTGATAATTGAGTTTTGACGAGTCTTTTGAATGTTGTTATCATATAGTTCTGACATGAATAACGGAGCACCATATCTTGCTTAATGTTCTCTTCGCACTTAAAGCAAGTTAATTGGGCCATTTTGCAGCGATGTCTTGCTTCACAAAATCTATCTCTTACAGATATATACTAACAAGTAGGTAGATTCACACTGACCTGTCAAAATTTACAGCGGGAACAAATTAGCCGATCTGATACACAACAGAATATTCCACGTGCTTCACCTGTTTTTACTATTAATATTTATTTTATTTTTGACAAGAAAATCGATTTAAACTGTTGTTATTTTGTAACTTTTAACAGAGTAGCTATAATTTTAGTGTTAACGATTTGACCATTAATGGAGACAAAACGTAGAGTACAAGTATGCAACAATACTAAAAACCCTTTATTTAGTATATTTAGAGAACCACTTCACTAGGCAAGGCCTGTGATGAAGTGGTCTCATTCCTTAATCATAAATATCATATATTTGTCCTGAATACCTAGCTATTACATACACAATTTCAACCGCATCATAATCAAAACAACCACATCAAATGTATATCCAACAACTCCACATTTGACTATCCATGTTTTTTAATCATAAAATATGAAAATACTTTAGCTTACCATTTACACTACAGTTCAAAAATCTAATAGTGTTTATTATTCAAGACATGGTTTTATGTACATGCTAGAAGAAATCTAGTGTGTGCAGGAAGAAAGGAAAAAAGGTCATTGTATTAGTTTTTTAAGCATAACATTTGAGTTTACTCTGATGGACTACTTAGTTACTTGTAGATACTCATATAAGAGTTAGCCCGAATCAAACTTGGCCAAATTCAGTTTTGATGAACATAATAACATTTTGATTTTAAGGAATCTTCTTTTAAATACTATTTTCAAACAAAATAATTAAATATATTTTATAAATTCATTCAAATTAAAAATTTATTTTAAAGCAGAAATATCTTCTATTCTTCTAAGGTTCAGTTTCTTTTTTTACTCTTTCATAAATATTGTCAGCAAATTGATGTTCCATTTGATAATTAAATATTAACTACTTCAGAGGTCGCAGGGTGAGGGTGACTAATATTCTGAGTTTTTAGAATGGGATGTCAACATCGGTTGCCCGCAGGGCGGTATATTGGGTCATTTGCTTTGGATGGTCCTCATGGATGATCTATTAAAAACTTTTCTGCCCCCAGGTTGTATGCCCCCTGGCTTAGTGGATGACGGTTTGGTTCTGATCAGAGCCGACACCAGGGCCTCGATCAAGAGCCTCTCAGCGGTCTGCTTGGTCCAGATCGGTGAGGGGGGGTTGAGGAATAAGTTAAACTTTGTACCACATAAAACTTGTGGGGTACTGTTAAAGGGTTTTTTTGCATGCGCTCCTACAATTTCTTTTTCATGAAAAAATGTTCGTGTCGTGCCGGAGACAACTAATCTTGGAGTGACAGTCGATCATGGCCTTGGTATGATATCTCATATTAGATCATCATTGCTGAGTGTGAGGAAGGTATTTCTAACTGATGTGCACTTGACAAAGCCAATATGGGGCCTACCGTACTAGCAGACTCTACTATAGTGCAGTATTTTTGGGAATTGTGTGCTATGCAGCCAGTTGTTGGGCACACAAAAGTTGGCTCACAGTTGCCAATAGGATGCTGATTGGTGGTCAGCGATGGGCGTAATTGACTATCGCCAAGGTGTTTTTAAGATATAGGATATGCTCAGCGGAAGCACTCTCGGTCTTAACGGGGCTCACTCCGTTGGATCTGGAGGTACAGCATCTCGCCATGATTGTCCTTTTCGGTAAGGGTCAGTCTGCGAGTATAGTTTATGTCCGCCTTCACCCCTTGCCTAGAATGACCTCTCACGCGATTATTAAAGCCTGCTTAGAGGCCCAGTTGTCAACTTGGCAACAGCATTGGTCATCCTTCTCTGTTGGAAGACAGACATACAAATTTTTTCCTTGCATCAAGGGGCCCCTCGGCTCCCCGTGTGTGCACCCAAACTATTGGACTACTTAATTTCTCTCGCTATGGGAGCTTCAACGGCAAACAAACTCTAGCTTCAATCTTATCCTAATGCAATTTTTCCAGCCATCTGGATCAATCCGCAGAGCACATTCTGTAGTACTGCGATGATAATCAAGTCAATAATATCCGAAAGGCACTCCACTTAACCTTACATCGGTTCATCTTCAGACCGATTGGCTACTCTGATCTAGTGGCATCAAATGATGGTTTTGCTGCAGTTGAAACTTTCTGTTAAAGTACTGGAAACTTGCTGGGCTGTTTGAATTCCAAGTCTTGAGCCATTATTTAAGTATATTTACCGCACTGCGAGTTATTTTCCTTCTTGCGTGATGTCAGACCTGAAGTCCATTGTCACTACTATTCTTTTCACACTCATGTGTGCCACCACCGGAGGAGTCCCTTTGGGCAGTTCCTTCCTTGTCATTGCATGACATAGCGCTCATAAAAAATAAAGAAGATTTTGATCTTCTAGTGTATATTGCGCTGGACGAGGACTTATTTTGTGAGATTGAATTGAACTGAACTGAAGTTAAATATTGAATGACCTTTGCGGGCACTAGGCAAAACAATAAGATATATTTGTATTTTTTGTTTAATTTCTAATAAATTTGAAAAGCTATGATTTACACTGACTTGTATTTTTGAACCCACATATTAAACTCATATTGCTATGCTTTGAATGAGTCTAGAATGGTGAAATCTGATGATGGACTTATGTTAAGGATGTGATCCCAAATCTAAAATAGAGCTGGGCAACACATATGACTATATTCGAAAAAGACAACTCAAATTGAGCCTGCAACTCACAGTTGGACCAGTGGGACAGTCACCAAAACCGTGGAGAGATGATATTGGGGAGATTGCGGGAGTGGGACGGTGGATGCAATGATCCCAAAATAGAGGACAGTAGTTTGATATAGACTTATCATAATATGTCAAGTCTAATTCATAATTATATGATTTTTTTCATCATAAGAAGATGAAATAATAGTGATATATCCTTTGTCCTGAATTCATAGTCTGGCCTAAATACTAAATACAGATTTTTAACCATCAAATCTGGTGATTTGTGTTCAGTCATACTTCATGTACACCCAACATCAAAGTGAGGTAATGAAACCACGATACTCCCTTATTTGAGGCAGCTGTGAGAAAATTAAATTTTTACGATATTTTTATATCTATGGTAATCTCGTAAATTTCATCTTCAGTTAGACCACTTCGGCTCATTTGGAAAGAAATGTAAAGTGAACAAATCACAAAAAGATTTTGATGAAAAAATCAGTTCATGTTAAAAAATAAAATTCAATAAGGTTGTAGAAAATTCATTAAAAAACATGACACATGTATTCAAAATTAATTAGACAGGCCGCGGCGGAAGGAAAGAATTGTGACTGTATTGTATTGGGTGTTAACATAAGTTGTGTCCGTTTTTTTCCAAATGAAGAGAACCTGAGGACACAACAAAAAAAATTACAACAAATTAGTCAATAATGTATTCTTCATTATTTTACAACAAATAAGTCAATAATGTATTCTCCTTCATTATTTACAACTTCTTGCCAACGTTCTACAAGTTTTTCAATGCCTGTGCAATAAAAACCATCCAGTCTTGATTCGAGGAATTCGTCCAACCATGTCAGCAATTCAACGTCATTATTGAAGGAAACGCCGCGCAAATTGTTTGAAAGCAACCGGAAAAGGTGGAAATCCGACGGCGCGAGGTCTGGAGAATATGGAGGGTGCGGCAGGACTTCCCAACCGAGCGTTTGAATGGCATTTTTCGTAATGTTGGCGATATGAGGGTGGGCGTTATCGTGTTGCAGAATAACGCCATATTGCCGATCCGGCCTTTTTTGTTGAATTGCAGTGCTGAGCAGCTGCATTTGCAGAATGTATAGCTCCGCGTTGACTGTCTGATTGCGTTCAAGTATCTCGTAGTGAATGACGCCGTACTAATCCCACCAGATGCAAATCATCGTCTTGCGCGGATGCAAACCTTGTTTCGCTCTGGGCGTTGCTTGTAGACCATAACTCACCCATTCTTTCCGTTTCTTCATATTCACATAAAAGCACCATTTTTCATCACCAGTAATGATGCAGTAAAGGAACCTTTGCTTGTGGCCATGCGTAGCTCGATGACGCGCGAGTAAACAAGCAGAAATTGTCGAATGTTGATTTTTGTTGTTTTCACTCAAAACATGTGGAACCCGAGCGCTGAACTTCTGGACTTTTCCCATTGATTTAAGATGGCGGTATACAGTCATGTGACAACAATTCATCTGCTTAGCCAATTCTACGGTGGTATGAAGTGGATCTTCATGAAAAATATGGTTTAAGCGGTCCTCATCGAAGTCCACTGGTCGTCTGGAACGCTCCATGTCTTTCAGGTCGAAATTACCGTCTTTGAAACGATAAAACCATCGACGAGCTGTTCTTTCATTCATAACATCTTCACCGTACACTTCGCAAATATCGCGAGCAGCTTTGGCAGCTTTATTCTCTCGATTGAACGCGAACAGAAGGAGCTGTCGAAAATGCTCACTTTTGTCTACTTGACATTCCATTTTGAAGGCTTATAATAAAATAAAATAATATATGTAATGTAAAAGCAAACACAATATCTTGTAGAGCAGAAAATTTTCTTTCGAATGACGTATAACCTTTACCATTTTGTTTTACTTTTGGTGCTCATTTTTAAATTTGGAAAAACACGGACACAACTTATGTTAACACCTAATACTATAGCGTAGGTACACAGAGCGTATAGTTGTGTTAGTCAACTCCTGTGTGCTGATTGGTCAGTTTCTAGTATTAGTGTGTCATCCTGTCAAAACAATAGTGTCACCATGATTTCAAGTAATAATTCACGGCTAGGTTTGTTTATTATTTTTTTATTTCTATGTATGTCTACGTACTTATTGTTACATACTATTTATATCTTTTTATACTATTTTAACTTTTATAAAATATCACCAAGTTCCATAAAATTGGTTGTATATTCCAATAAAAACAGTGGGAAAGAAGAAGTCACCAAAAAAGAAAAGGAATCGGCCAAATACAATACAGATTGACAATTTTGATGAGTGCGTCATTAGGAGATGCATTTATGATTTTCACATAAATCAACAAATACTGCCGACAATCCCAACATTATTACCAATTTTATGGGAATCAATAAATTTTTCCGGTGGCGAAACGAAACTGAGGGAGGTTGTAAAATCTATGGGATTCAAATGGCAGAAAACCAAAGACAATTTAAAAATACTTCAAGGAAAAATTAACATTGTGTTTAAAATAATTGCGTATTTAAGACCAATAAAGAAATACAGAGAAGGAAGGCCGATTGTCTATACCGATGAGACTTACGTGCATACAAGCCACGTATCTTCAAAAGGATGGAGCGATAATTCCAATGAAGGACTTCGGAAGCCTATATCTAAAGGATCTCGCTTCATTATTGTCCACGCAAGGGGTGAAAGCGGATTTTTACCAAATGGTCTTCTCATTTATAAGTCCACTCCAAACGACCGGGGATTATCATAACGATATGAATTTCAATAATTATAGAAAGTGGCTAACGCAAAAATTAATACCAAATTTAGAACCCGATCCGTTGTAGTTATAGACAATGCATCATATCACAACAAAGTAATTACTCCTGCGCCAAATTCAAATACTAAAAAAGCCGATATGATGCAATGGTTTACTCGAAAAAATATACCTTTTCCAACGATATGCTGAAACCCGAATTGTACAAATTAATAATGTGTCATAAAAACAATATTAAGGAATTTACAATCGACAGACTGCTTCAAGAACATGACCACAATGTTTTGCGCCTTTCGCCGTATCACCCTGATCTTAACCCGATCGAGAAAATTTGGGCCTCTGTCAAAGGGTATGTTGGTTCTAGAAATGTACAGTTTACATAGAATACAGTGGGTCAATTAGTATTAGAAAAAGTTTCTTTGATAAACTCTAAAGAGTGGAGCAGAATATGTAGCCACGTGAAAGACAGAGAGTCGGAATATTGGGAAAGAAAAATCATGTTTGACCATATTAGTGAAAACCACAATTTCATAATAAGTTTAAGTGAAGCAAGTGATAGTGATTCATCATCAGACTGTGAATAATTTTATTTGTGAAATAAAATGAGACTGTTTCTTTTCCAAATTTATTGATTTATAATAAATTAAGTTCTTTTTGTATTTTTATGTTGTATTATGTTTAATAAAATTTCTATACTGTGTTTCTTCACCCAATACACTTCTAAAAATAAACATTTCTATTTCTTTAAAATTTTCCATTTTGTATTTGTAAATAAAATATAAGATTTGTTAGAAATAAATAAAACTTCATGTTTCTTTCAAACATTCTTTTTCTGTATCAATAAACAAATATATTTTCTAAACAAAAAAATCTACTTCTGTATTTTTGAATGAATAATAAATATTAGGTGTACCGGAAAAGAATGTCGTTTTTTCAATAAAACAATTTGGTGCATTTAATGTATTTATTTATTAAAACTTAGTTCAAAATATAATTGCCATCGTTTGATTTAACCTCCTTCCACCTCTCAGTCAATTTTTTAATACCGCGTTCGTAAAATTCAGCTGGTTTCGATGCAAAATACTCAGATATGCCTTTTTTGACATCCTTATAATTTTTGTATTCTTTTCCGTTTAAAAAGTGTTGCATTGACCGGAACAAATGGAAATCCGATGGAGCAAGATCCGGTGAATATGGTGGGTGACGTACAGTTGTCCAACCTAGGGCTTTAATTTTTTCTTTCGTAATTTTTGAGGTATGCGGTCGTGCATTATCGTGCTGTAAAAACACTTGTCCACAATTAGCCAGTGCAGGTCTTTTTTTAGATCAAAATTTCCTGATTTAAATTGTTTAAACCACCTCTGGCATTTACAAACATTCAAAATATCTCCCAGTAAATGACAAATATTTTTTAAAGCACATGTTGCACTTTCTTTCTTCATGAAATAGTAAAGCATAATATTTCGAATAAATTCCTCATTCGGTACAAAGCTCTCCATTGTATATAGGGTTGTAAATGTTTTTGTTTAAAAGTCCTAATACACTCCAGGTATACGTAGTCAGAGAAACAACACAGAACACGTTGTAAAAGTTCGACTGCCGAAGCACAACTGACCACTCAAAAGTGATAACAAAAAAAACGACATTCTTTTCCGGTACACCTAATAAATAATTTTTGGGATGCGCGTGGGATAATTTTCATTGATTATCTTCAAAAAAGAAAAACAATCAACGGCGAGTATTATGCGAACTTATTGCAGCGTTTGAGTGATGAAATCAAGAATAAACGGCCGCATTTGGCGAAAAAGAAAGTGTCGTTTCATCAAGACAATGCACCAGTTCACACATCCGTTATCGCGGTGGCCAAAATCAATGAATTAAAGTTCGAATTGCGTTCTCACGCACCCTATTCACCAGATTTAGCCCCCTCGGATTATTTTCTTTTTTCAAACTTGAAAAAATGGCTCGGTGGTAAAAGATTTGCCAACAATGAAGAGGTGGAATCTGCAGTTAATGGCTATTTTGAGGCGCTCGACGGTACTCACTATTGAACATCGCTGGGAAAAGTGTGTCGAGCTGAAAGGAGACTATGTTGAGAAATAAAAATATTTTTTCCCAAATTTTTTGTGTTTTCTTTGTTAGGTCGGGTACTTTTGGGACTACCCTCGTATTTCGAGAATCTTAAGCGTAAAAGATCACGGGTAACTCCAAGTAAACCAGCGACATCGACTGCAAGGCCAAATCGCTATGGACGGAAGACAATGCTCTGTGTTTGGTGGGATCAGAAGGGTGTTATCTATTATGAGCTGCTAAAACCTGGCGAAACCGTTAATACTGAACGCTACCGACAACAAATGATGAATTTGAACCAAGCATTGGGTGAAAAACGACCAGAATATCAAAAGAGGCAACACAAAGTGATTTTGCTTCATGATAATGCACCATCGCACACAGCAAAACCGGTCAAGGAAACGATTGAGGCGTTTAGTTGGCAAATACTTTCGCATGCGGCTTACTCACCAGACTTGGCTCCATCCGATTACTTGCATCGATGTGCCACGCACTTGCTGAGCAGCGCTTCACTTCTTATGAAAATGGCTCGATGATTGGTTTGCCTTAAAAGAGCAACAGTTTTTTTGGCGTGGCATCCACAAATTGAGAGATGGGAAAAATGTGTAGCTAGCGATGGGCAATAAATACTTGGAATAAAATATTTTTTACAATTTTCGTACAATAAATGTTAGTTAGATAATAGTTTAAATCAATACAGTGAACTAAAGCAGAGGATTTATAAAATACTGAATGTATGAATGATTTGCAGAATATTTAACATATTTTGTGTATGTTAAAACTTCCTCCTGCATTACTGCAATTATATTAATTATTTTTTAGGATATTAAAGGCTCAATGACTGCCGCTGAAATATCTCAACAGCTTCAATTGACAGCTATCAAAAGACAGCCTTGGCATATACAATCATGCTGTGCTCTAACAGGGGAAGGGTAAGCAGAATCAGTTTTTTTATACAAGTATATCTATGATAATTTTGCGTTGGTTATTTTATTGTGACAATATTTTTTTAATTTTAACTAACATATTTCCCGAACACTTATGTTTTTGGCGATTTGTATTAAACATCAGCTATATTAATATTGCAATTTATTTATCTTAATATGATTAAAATTCAGCACCCATGATAGACATTATATATTTTATTAAAAAACCAGTTATCCATTTTGGAATTTTTCAGCATTACAAATTAAAAACCCAATCTCTTTTTTGCATTGAAACAAGTTTTTATGTTTTTTTACTTTTTAATTCTTATTATTTAAAATCAATGTTCTTTATATTATTGAATAAATTAAGACTAGAACTTGAATTGCAATCAAAAGTGAATATGTTAATGATTGTAAAATCCTGTATTTCATTCCTAAAATATATCAAATAATTGGCTAATCAATAAACTTTTTTGCATATTCATATTTTTATCAAATATTTTTTTCTGCTATGTGTATGATAAATCATATGTTTGCAAATAAAAAAATCACAGGATTAATTACAATTTGCATTTCATCCCTTAAGTTTATAAAAAAAAATTCCCACATCAATTTTTTATTTTATATTTATACATATTGTACATATCATCACGCTATTTCCTCGTTGGGGGTAGGCAGAGAGGATAGAGCACCAAAATTTATCTCTACATACTTCCTTCACCTTCTCTACATCCATACATCTCCTCATACAGCATCTTCTGTTTCTCTTGCTCCATCACAACTCTCACTTATGCGTGCATCATACATTTGTTTAGTCAATCTTTCATAACCCATCCGTTCAACATGTCCAAACCACCTCAATGTGCTCTTTTTCACTCTACTTAACACATCAGTTTTTAGCTCACGTTCATCCTTAATCTAATAACAATTTATTCTGTTATACACCAACACACCACACATTCTTCTCTTTGCATGCATTTTCACTGCATTTACTTGGCTCCTATAATTATTTTCAACGTCCACGTTTCACAAACCTACATCAACTTTGGCATTAATACTGTGTTGTGAACCATTATTTTAGCAAATCTCAGTATTGCTTGGTTTGAATATATTTATTTTAGTACCCCATTAACTTTGTTTCCTATTGCAACTCATTGTATAATATTTAATTTATATTTATGGTTTATAAAACTGTTGGAGCTTACATCACATTTTTTAAAATCTTAGAAAATTTGTACTAATTTAGCAATTAGTTTATGAAATATTGCATATCATTATAAACATTTATTTTCACAAGTGCTGTTAACTAAATACTGCAATTTTTAAAAGAAATGTGCAATTTTAATTTATGAATAATTTCTAAATTATCCATTTTCCTCATAGTAATATTGTTCTTCTGCATAAAATTGTTGATTATTGAGTATTCAAGGAAGCAAACCTCAATACTGATCACTATCTTCTAGTTATTAGAATTGAGCTATTCTAGGGATGGCGCTCGAGAACAAGAACGAACAATGTTGCATCACTATCTTCTAGTTACTAGAATTGAGCTGTTGCTATGGAAGTATGTGATATGAGGAAAAATAGAAAAGGAAAATTCATGGTGGGACAAAGAGTTTATGTAGTGTAAAAGTGAAGAAAAATGCATGATAAGAGTTTTTGGAAGCACGAAAAAAGATGGTAGCAGTTTGTTTAATTTATTAGAGAAATACAAGGATTACAGAAGAAGAATGAAAAAAATATCTATGTATAAAATGAGATACTAATAAGAGAAGATTAATAGGAATGCCAAGCAACATATGAAGTTGTTCTGGAAGGAATTAAGTGAAATGCAAGGAAAATATGATACAAGAGATGGTAATGGGATAAAATAGAAGAATGAATGAATGCTACTATTCTGGAAATTGAGAAAAACTAGTAGAAGGAATATTTTGAAGAGGTCTCTGACAAAAATGTCCACTTCAGATAAATGGTGGGACAAACATTATGAAGGCCAACTTTCCTTATCAGAAATAAAGAGTGTTTGTATTAAAAAGGAAAAATGATAAATCACAATCAGATTGCTTCTGAATATGTCTCATGTGAGTTTTTTGATACATGATTGAACTCAGAGTACAAGTCCAAAGTTTGGAGAAGGGCAGTTGTAATTTCCTTATACAAAGGAAAATGTCCAAGATGGAGTATGAAAATTATCACACCATCAGTTTTTTAAGTGATAGGTAAACCATGTGGAGTAGTGTTGATTGAACATGCGATAAAGCAAAAAGAGAGTAGACTATGGAACAAACTGTTAACTAACTAAATCTATCACATCCTTGTATGAATGAAGTATGGCAGGTGTTAGAGTGGGCGAACAGATGATTAATGATTAATGATTAATGGTTTTGTATTAAAAAAGGTGTGAAATAATGGAGTGAGATCTCCATGGCTGTTTAATATGTGTAATTATTACTGTGTAAATGGGATGAAGAATGAAACAAGAGGTAAATTTTTTCAAGTTAGATGGTTTTGTTTTGCTAAAAGTTGTATTTTAAAGTATAGACTGATAGGTTGGAGTTATTCAAAATGGTCTAATTCACACTATTGGAGAGATTTAACATTGAAATGTAGGTACCCTTGAAGTGATCTTTGGTCATTAAATGGCGCTAGAAAAATAAATGTAAAGAAGACTGATTGATAATGAAAGGACAATATAACGAAATAGAAATGTCCCAGAAAAATGGTATAGTGTGTGTTGATTTGTGAAAATATGAATAAAAGATAAAAAAAATTGTATGCTTGCAATTGGAAAGATTGTAAATGTAATCTTTCCAATTGCGAGCATGGTCATTTAAAAATTGAATAGTTTTTATAACAGTTGTTTCCAAGGGGTATTTTTATAATGTTTGATACAATGGAATTTTGTCACCGATGTCATATTCTTTCTTTATATTTTAATTAAGATCTATATCTGTACATCTGTTCTACACTGTGATCATTCTTGGGAAGTTGATATAGAAAGATACTATATCTATGCTAGTGACTACTTCAGACTTTTTGAAGCTCTTAATAGAATTCAAGTTTCTCTTACTACTGAAAAAAAAAGTTTATCTTCACAACTTTTTGTGCTTCACCAATTACCACAAGTGAAATTATTCTTTTATATGCCTGCTTATAAATTGAGTATGAATATGCAGGAGGAAATATGAAAATATTTTGAAAGGAAGCTCGACCGCGAAATTCCGAAGAATGAGTTTCAAGAGTGCTTTAGAAAATTTTACAACCACTTTCAGTATCGTGTTGACTCACAAGGAGTGTATTTTGAATAAAAGGTAATGTAAACTAAAAATAAACAATGTCTTGTATTTCATTTCCCCCTCAGTCACCTTTCGCATCGGACAGACTGTGTATAACACATTTAATTAATTTTTTTATTAATTCGGATAGAAATAAACTAATTAGAAAAAAAAAACAGGCATGTTTACATAAAAACAAAATTAAAGTATTTTGCTAACTTAACTTGCATAAAAACAAACCATAAAAAATACATGTGGTAATATGCTGGACCTTGTATTAACCCTCTGTCGGATGCAATATCTTTTGTAACATCATCAAGCGCAATTCATCTGTTAGATTAAGTATACAACAGTTTGTAAATTTCATAAATGTACAGTTAGTGAAACACAAAAAAAAAATTTCTTGCTTCATTTAATTATTATTGGGAAGGTAAAATAACTCATTTAATACGAGGCATATCCAGAAAGTAAGTGTACTGAATTTTTGTAGGTTACAATTTTTTTTATTTAAACAAAAAAATTACGTGGTTACCGTAGTACATATGTAAGCTATTTTTCGACATAGTCGCCATTCCTCTCAATGCAGGTGGTGAAGCGGGGTATCAACTTTTTGATGCCTTCCTCGAAGTAGTTTCCCGCCAACCCCTCCGTCCACTTCTCCAACTCCTCCTTTACCTCCTCGTCGGTTGAAAACCTTTTCCCCCCCATGTGCAGCTTCAGGGAGGTAAAGAGATAGTAATCTGAAGGTGCTAGGTCAGGGGAATGCGCGGGATGGTTCAGGACATCCCATTTAAACGAGGCGAGCAGTTCCTTCGTGGCGTTGGCCGTGTGTGGTCTTGCATTGTCGTGCAGCAGGCAGAGTCCCTTTGTCAGCATGCCTCTCCTCTTGTTCTGAATCGCCCTCCGCAATTTTTTTAGGGTCTCACAGTATCTTGCAGAGTTTATGATCTCCCCTTGAGGCATATATTCAATTAAAATTATGCCTTGACAGTCCCAAAACACGGATGCCATGATTTTCTCGGCTGAAATTGTGGTTTTGAACTTTTTGGCGGAGGGTGAAGAGGTGTGACGCCACTGTTGAGACTGCCTTTTGGTTTCAGGCGTGTAGTGTGCAACCCAAGTTTCATCTCCAGTAACGATGGAGCCGAGAAATTCATCTCTATGGAGTTTGCAGCGCCTCAAAAACTCTTGCCCGGCCTCCACTCGATTCAACTTGTGTCGGTCTGTCAGCTGTTTTGGGACCCACCTCGCGGACAGTTTCCGATATCCGAGGGTTTCTGTGATTGTTTCGTGTGGTAGAAATCTGGAGATTTGCGGAAACATCGCAGAAAGTTCATCCACAGTCAATCTGCGATCGTCACGGAGCGCATTTTCGATTTTTTCCACAATTTCGTCAGTCACAATTGAAGGTCTTCCGCTCCTCTGATCATCATGCACAGACGTACGACCGTTTTTAAACTCGCGACACCTCTTGTACACACTCGTACGATTCATAGCTTTATCACCATATGCAGTTTATACCTCATTATAAACCTCAACCGGAGGTTTTCCCTTCCAAACGAGATAACGGATGACGCCGCGTATTTCACACTTGGCGGGAGATTCGATTGACATTTTTCACGAAACGTGTTGTCGCGTCGTCACTTCTAAACGTACTCACCTCGAACCGGTCTCGTTGCGGAGGGGAAGGGTCAGGCTACACGGAAGTGTAGTCAACATGTCGAAAATAAAATCCATCCGGTCGTGAGAGCCTCAGTACACTTATTTTCTGGATACGCCTCGTAGAATAAGAAAAAATGAACATCATGGCTAAGTTGGTAGCTTCTGAGCCAAATGCTGTGCGATAGCAAATTTCACAAACCATATTTGCATGTTTCAAACAAGAAAATATTTCCACATTTTTTACAATAGTATTTTGTATCATATCATCCAAAGTTGCTTTTGTTTCCCTTCTTTCTTCATCAATATTATCATCAAAATGCAAACTTAAGTTTTTTTTAAGCGAAAAAGATTATATTTTTCAACTCTAGATTTGATGAATTCTGGTGGGAGTTGAGGTTTGTTTTTCCTCATAGTTTCTAAGGGCAGCTTTTTTCTTTGAGGAATTACAAAAGTTCAAAGATATTGGAACTAGTTTATCTCACATGATATTTTGTCCCCTACCAAAAATAGGTTCTGCTGCTAGCCTTGCAACAACATTGAATGGTTTGTTAGTAATCTCAAAAGGGTTAAAAGGCTGCTGCTTACCAGAATATATTTCTAGGTTTTACCTTTAATATGATACATTTTTGTATCTACCAATACATACACTTTTATCCCATATTTGCTGATTGGAAGATATACTCGTATGTATTGTCTAAATGATTACCTCCCCTGAAATCCATCTAACATTTCATCAACTGTCACATGTTTTACTAAAGTATAATACTTTCGACATACAATTATCATGCGATTTCCTTACTTGTCTCGTATCAGTGTCATCAAAACGAATACATCTGATAAGAAATTTGAATATCTTCAAACTCATTGCTAGGCGAAAACGTTCCACTCCAAAACTATCGTTTCATAACTTTACTCAAAACGTTGCTTCTAAGCACTCCCACAAGGCAAACAAGCTAATAACAGCTAGCATTTCAATCATGTATGTTGTTCTTGTATCTCTTTTACATTGATTTTTTTTATTTTTGCAATTTATTCATTTGTTCATTGCACAATTATTTTAAATATGTCTACCAGCATAATGCATTTCCAGGTACCGTATGAAGTGATATAATTTTGAGCTTCACCAATTACACCGGACAGTTGCAAGAGTGCATCTGCTCCCTGTCCTTACCCTTGACATCAGTTTCTATTTGGTCTATTTGGTTATTTTATCTTTACCTATATACTCATACTCATCAATTGCCTCTTCTGAGCAACATTCTCCTGTTCGCTGTTTCATTCTAAGAAATATTGATGAAGCTACAGAGTATTTCCACAGTGTAATTTATGGAATACTAGATATATGTGTTCTATTAAAATAAAAATTATCTATATACCTAGTTATCTAATTTATTTAACATTAATATACATCCATTTAAAAAAATAAGAATAGACCGAGAAACATTTATTTATGAAGTAAAAACCATAAAAATTATTTAGAATATTGAAAGTTGAGAGCTCAGTTAAAAAATCAAATAAAACATACTTCAAGAATTTTTAGCCAAGATCGAGACATCCAGAATGACTGCAAACTTTTGGACCTATATTAAGAATAAAATAATTGCCAAAAGTACAATATATTAAAAATAAATTTTGTTTCATTCTATTACTATTTTTATATCCTTGAGGCGGAAACTTTTAGACCTTACTTTATAACGTGGCATACACAAGGAAGCTTATCGTGGGTAGGTTCGGGCAAAAATAATGATATAAGGACAATTTATATAGCACTGTTTAGATAGCAAACTCTCCTCGAGGGCGCTCTATAAACAAGGTGATGAAGATTATAAATTCTTTGCGAAGTGATGCGATTGGATCAGATGGATTGTCAGTCGATATTTTTAAAGCGTGAACAGGATACATACCATATGTGCATCCACTTGTTATATATTTAACTTGAGCCTTAAGAGCAATACTTCTCCTTCAAGTAATAGGATCCGCCCAATACACCCATTAGATTTTTATAATTACAGACCTGTTGCTGTTTTTTCAATGCTGCCATCAAGTATTTGAAACAATACTGTGCAGTCAATTGAGCAATCAAGTTTCATCAAAACTTATTGGAAATCAGCATGATTTTTTACCCATAAGGTCAACTGTTACCCACTTTCTCTCTATTTTTTATCATATAGTAACCGACTTAGATGAGCTTTCGCAAACTGATGTAATATACACAGATTTTCAAAAACCCTTTTTATGAAGTTGACCATGACATATTACTAAGTAAAATGGATCATATGAGCTTCAGTAATGATCTTATTGAGTTCTTTGCATATTACTTGAAATAAAGATCCAATTACGTTTAACAATTTGGGTTAAACCATCCATAGAATTTCTATCCAGATCTGGTATACTGTAAGGATTAAATCTAGATTCCTTTCTTAAATTTTAATTGAAGATATTCAAAACTCTTTGAATGATTCTTCTTGTTTGCTATTCGTTGACGAACTAAAGATTTTCAATAAAATAACGACTGTTCCGGATTGTGCAAAGTTACAACACAATATTTATTCTCTAGTTTCCTGGTCTGAGTCAGTCACCTCTATTTTAATATTAAAAAATGTATTTTTGTATCCTACAGTCGATCATCTCATCAATCTATCATTAATATACAATTTAGGCAGAAGTATTAAATTGAGTAACCGAATTCGAGGATTTGGGGTTTACTCTTGATGCCGAATTCACATTTGCTAACCATGTTTTGCAACAGATATTGAACTGTCACACACTTTTAGGTTTAACTAGAATATCTCAAGACTCTTATAGTACTGGTATACTGCGAAATTTGTACAATTATATAATTCGTTCTAAACTAGAATATGCCTCGGAAGTTTGGGCTCTCCACCAACTAAAACACGAAAATATGCTAGAACAGATACAAAAAAGTTCCTGGAATATTTATGGCATAGAAGAGGGTGATTATTCAAAATATGCATACCATATCAATCTTTTTATGGTATGCAATTATGGAAGCCTCGAGACAAGAAGGCGAGAGTCTTCTTATTAAAATACTACAATGTATTATAATTTCAACTGTTCTGCAATATTAAAGGCACTTAGTTTTTATGTTTCCAAAAATTACAGCCGTTTATTCTATATATTAGGTGTACCGGAAAGAATGTCGTTTTTTTAATAAAACAATTTGGTGCATTTAATGTATTTATTTATTAAAACTTAGTTCAAAATATAATTGCCATCGTTTGATATAGCCTCCTTCCACCTCTCAGTCAATTTTTTAATACCACGTTCGTAAAATTCAGCTGGTTTCGATGCAAAATACTCAGATATGCCTTTTGTGACATCCTCATAATTTTTGTATTCTTTTCCGTTTAAAAAGTGTTGCATTGACCGGAACAAATGGTAATCCGATGGAGCAAGATCCGGTGAATATGGTGGGTGACATGGGTACAGTTGTCCAACCTAGGGCTTTCATTTTTTCTTTCGTAATTTTTGAGGTATGCGGTCGTGCATTATCGTGCTGTAAAAACACTTGTCCACGATTAGCCAGTGCACGTCTTTTTTTATTTATTTCTGCATCTAAATGCTCTAGTTGATCACAATACACTTGGGCGTTAATTGTCTGTCCGGGTTTTAATGTTTCGAAATAAATTATTCCCTTGCAGTCCCACCAAACAGACAAAAGAACTTTTTTTGCAGTGAGCCCGGGCTTAGGGGTGGGTTTTGGTACCTGGCCCTTTGAAAGCCATTGTTTCTTACGTCCTTGGTTTGAATACAACACCCATTTTTCGTCACCAGTTACAAGATGTAGAAATGGAGTTTTGGTATTTAATTCCAATAACTCAGTGCACGCGTTTAGACGCTCACCTAGATTCTCTTCACTTAATTCATGAGGTATCCATTTTCCTTGTTTCCATGTCTTGCCGATTTTTTTGATATGCTCTTGCACGCTTGACCATGAACATCCGAGTTGCTCCGCGAGTTCTTGAATCGTTGAAGTTGGATTTTGCTGAATCAGCTCAGTTAAAACATCGCTATCCACTTTAACAGGTCGACCACTTCCAGGGTTATTTTTTAGATCAAAATTGCCAGATTTAAATTGTTTAAACCACCTCTGGCATTTACGAACATTCAAAATATCTCCCAGTAAATCACAAATATTTTTTGTAGCACGTGTTGCACTTTCTTTCTTCATGAAATGGTAAAGCATAATATTTCGAATAAATTCCTCATTCGGTACAAAGCTCTCCATTGTATATAGGGTTGTAAATTTTTTTGTTTAAAAGTCCTAGTACACTCCAGGTATACGTAGTCAGAGAAACAACACAGAACACGTTGTAAAAGTTCGACTGCCGAAGCACAACTGACCACTCAAAAGCGATAATAAAAAAAACGACATTCTTTTCCGGTACACCTAATAGTATACCAACTTGCAGAACCAATATGATAATTAATAAATACTCAGTGACATGCGGTTTAGGGATATTGAACCAATTGAGTGACACACACAGTGGTTATATTCTCAGCACCGTCTAGCACTATTTGCAGAATTCTCTCTACTATTAATAAAAATTTATTTATATTAATAAAAATTAATCGGACTTCATTTTTATTAATGTAAATTATTCTTTTATATTAATAAAAACGAAGTAAAAGTGAAATTTTTGAACATCCTCCTTAGGGCTGTAAAGAGGATGTTCAAAAATTTCCCAATTAAGACGTTGAAGTTCTCGCTGTGTTCGTGCTGATGCATGAGGCCGCGCATTGTCACAAATCAAAACAACCTTTCCCGACAACATTCCACGTCTCTTGTTTTGGATGGGACGTCTAAGTCGTTGAAGAGTTTCACAATAGGCCTCTGAGTTTATCGTGTGTCCTCTTAGTATAAACTCCACGTGGATCAAACCCTTTCGGTCCCAAAAAACTGTTGCCATCACTTTTCTGGTGTTGAGATTCGGTTTTTCTTTTCCGAGCACACAGTTTTTTGTAGCCAAGGTGCTTTGTCACTATTTCATGTAGGAGCGATCGTGAAATTTGTGGGAAAGATTCATGTGCTGTGCTTAAAGTGAAACGCCGGTTTTCCTGAATTTTGTCTTCAACTTTTGCTTTTAACTCATCCATAACGAGTGATGGCCTCCCTCTCTGATCTTCGTTGTGCACACTGGTTCTTCCTTGATTAAACATTATGCACCATTTCCTCACTGAAGCCTCGTTCATTGCACTATCATTATAAACATTCTTTATTTGCCTATAAATTTCGATAGGCCGAACATTTTGTGCATTCAGAAAACGAATGACACTACGTACTTCACATTTGGCGGGATTTTCGATGGGCGCAGCCATTTTGAAAGGTTACAAAACAAAGACGCACGACCGTTCAGCAACAAAACTTGGCTCGCACTGAAGCGGGGGAAGGAGCTAACTGGCGCCCATATGATCGCGGTGGGGGGGGATCGGCGCAGGGCGCAGCGCAATCGTTCTTTACTTTCTGGATGACACTCGTATATTGAATTTTTCACATTGTTGCTTCATTAGGAATTGTAATAATACACATTTGTTCTTTTTCTCTCTGCTCTGCTCTTAATACTCATAATTATACACAATCTTTCTGACTTTTTACATTTCCTTCTTTCAAAATATCATTCACTTGATTCAACCATACTTTCCTTGATCTTCCTCTACCACGCCTTCTACTCACATTTGCACTGTATATTTGTTTTGTTAGTTTTTCTTTATTCATTCATTTTACATGCCCAAACTATCTCAGAATGTTCTTCTTCATCTTACTCAACACATCAGTTTTAAGTTCATATTTATCCCTAATCACTTTGTTTCATATTCTGTTGTACACTGTCACTCCATATATTCTTTTCAGTGTACGCACTTCTACAGCATTTATTTGGCATTTCTCCGCATAATTATATTCCAATTCATTTTTATTTTCAGGCTTCTACTAGGATTTGAGTGGATTTCTAATATGATCAAGAAGAAATAAAGAAAAGCCAGTGAAATGATATTCAGATCCAGTAACTTGAAACATCTGGAACATAAAAAACTTTTATATTTTATTATTTATTTCTCATTTGATTGGTGACTTTTTTTTACTGATCAGTGATATCACCAAGGAGAATAACAATAGTGCTGTAATCTATTTTATTGTAAAATATCGTGCATGAAAATTATTTCAAGAATATTTCCTTTTTTTTATAATGTTAAGTATTTTAACTTTTTTCTCTAGTTATATAATTTTGTGAAAAAAATACTTCCAATTGAAAATTGAGATCATATCAATAGGTGGCAAGTATTTTTTTACATTTGATATCTCATTTTATAAGGAAAAGTGTTTTCCTAAATGTTCAAGGTTACAATCTCTTCGGCTCTATAAAATTATCAAATTTTTCTATATTGACTCTAAAAGGGAATTTTATATAAGCTTAAAAAATAAATATCAGAATTTCTTAATTAAAATGAAAATCTTAAAAAAGGTTTTTATTTCATAAGTAAGGTTGATAAGTTAACCTGCCTTATTTCCTGCCTACCATCTGCGTATTCCCTTACTATAATTCTTATTAGTTCATGAATTAATCAATAAATTTCATAATCAGGTATTTTGTTTCATAAAATATTAGAACATATTTTAATCATAATTCTTTGAAATGATTCTTGAATTGTGCCACAGAGTTCCCATTTATTTATATTTTTTTTAAGTAAATAAATGATTTTAATCCAATTCTGGCACATTCTACAACCTAAGGAGTATGTGATGCCTACATTTGGAACCACTATAATATAATTTTGAAAACAAACACATCTTTTTAAGTATGTCTTCTCATTTAACATAAAAAATGTATTATTGAGATGTGTGTTCTAAAGCCTTGTCAGGGGAAAACATTTTTTTTATTATAAAATTTTACATTCTAGATTATGAAAAAAATATATTATGTGGAAACTTTGTATCGTATAATATATGTACACTATAGTTTATCAGTAAAATTATAATGGTTAATATCAACCTATTTTCATATTTGTTTTTAATGTGTAATTCTGTCGCTTTCGGGACATTGCTCTCTATGAAGGGAAAAATTGTTAACCAAACGTCATTGAAAATTTTGTATAAATGTAGATACATTTTTGTAAATTTGTATACATTATGAGAAACATATGAAACAAAACATTGATGGTGATATCTTAATGGATAAATTAATGGATATTTCTTTAGAATCTGCTTTATTTATAATGATATCAAACATCTCCATCACACTGCCCTGCCTCTATACGTGTTATTATGCCTGAATGATGTCTAAATTTGTATACATTATGAGAAACATATGAAACAAAACATTGATGGTGATATCTTAATGGATAAATTAATGGATATTTCTTTAGAATCTGCTTTATTTATAATGATATCAAACATCTCCATCACACTGCCCTGCCTCTATACTATACGTGTTATTATGCCTGAATGATGTCTACATTTTTAGTGATCAGAGTTAATAGTGCTACAGCAATGTGATACTATGAATGCCTTTATTTTCTTAATGATTACCTGTATTATATTGTAACTATATTGTAACTTTAGCTAAACATTCAATTCAACTAATTCTGAAAAGTTGGCCAGATCACCTTCCAAATTATATCATCGTTGTAATACAACTTTCAATATTTTTAACCCAGATTCAACATGCGTGCATCATAATTCACAAGTTAAGCTTTTAAATCAGTTGGAAACAATCTTTACTTTTTAAAAATTTTGGTTTTGACTTCGTGAATCTCTATATTAGAATAGTAAACTAGAAAATCATTTTGCTATTCCTATAATAGTGAGATAACAAAGTAATTTTATTAAGTTTTGTAATCACATCATTTTTTAAATTTTTCAATTCTAAATACAGGAAGCATTGTATCATTCTATTTTAAATGTACCTATACATAGGTCTAGAAATCGGATTTTTTTTATAAAAAAATACACATTTATTGTATGAAAATGGTAAAAAATATTTTATTCACAGTATTGCCCATCGCTAGCTACACATTTTTCCCATCTCTCTGGCAATTTGGCAACCTCTTGATCTTTTGAGGCAAACCAATTATCGAACCATTTTCGTAAGAAGTGAAGCGCTGCTCAGCAAGTGCGTGTCCCATCGATGCAAATAAGTAGTAATCGTATGGAGCCAAGTCTAGTGAGTAAGCCGCATGCGAAAGTATTTGCCAACTAAACGCCTCAATCATTTCTTTGATCGGTTTTGCTGTGTGCGATGGTGCATTATCATGAAGCAAAATCACTTTGTGTTGCCTCTTTTGATATTCTGGTCCTTTTTCACCCAATGCATGGTTCAAATCCATCATTTGTTGTCGTTAGCGTTTAGTATTAACAGTTTCGCCAGGTTTTAGCAGCTCATATTATATAACACCTTTCTGATCCTACCCAACATAGAGCACTGTCTTCCATCCATAGCGATTTGGCCTTGCAGTCGATGTTGCTGGATTGCTTGGAGCTACCCATGATCTTTTACACTTAGGATTCTCAAAATATATCCATTTTTCATGGCGAGCAGCATTTCGCAAGTGGTTTTTCAGTTTTCCTGCTGTCACTTTCAGTTTTCATTCAGTTCATGTGGAACCCATTTTCCCACCTTCTGGATCTTTCCCATGGCTTTCAAACATATGGAGACGGCTTCTCGTGTCACATTTAATTGATCCGCGAGTTGTTGCGTTTGAGCGTCATCCTCATCCAACAATGCTTGCAATTCGGTGTCTTCAAAATTTCTCGGTGGTCTTCCACGTTCTTAATTTCTCACGTCAAAACCGCCAATTTTGAATTTTTTAAACCACTCAAAGCACTGTGATTTACCAAGAGCATGCTCACCATAAGCTTCGACAAGCATTCGAATCGATTCTGCAGCAGTTTTCTTCAAATGGTAACAGAAAATCAATGCTGTCGGCGAATCGCAGTTTTCAAACACAAAAACAGACATGTTCAACGCTACAAAAACATATGTAATTGTATTAAACTTGGATTGTTGTGAGTTAAAAGTCTGACAAATGTAAACACAAGAAAAAGGCGCCAATGACGCGGCTTGACAGTCACTACATTGACAACTAGAGCCTTCTATGAGCAAATTCCGGTTTCATATTTCTAGACCTGGTATATTCAATAATTTTATTTATCTTTCTAATAATATTTACTCTTTGTCGTATTCTTTGAATAAGATATTTACTCTGATTTTTTTAGTAATAGTTTAATAACCAGTGTTAGTTATCGATCATAAAAAATCAAGGTTCTTGAAAATTGCACCAGAGTATTATGAATGAATATAGTTAAAGATGAATTTAATGCTAGATTTATTCGATTTTATTAGTCTGATTAGTGTATACATATATTAGAAAACAAAAAAAAATTAATATTAAAGATTGCCAAAAAAAAATACAAACGTGTAATAGGATCATAATTTACCAGTAATCAATCATCGGGTGTTAACATAAGTTGTGTCTGTTTTTTTCCAGTTTAAAAATGAGCACCAAAAGTAAAAAAAAATTGTAAAGGTTATACGTCGTTCGAAAGAAAATGTTCTGCTCTAACAAGAAGGGGATCTTCATGAATAATATGGTTTAAGCGGTCTTCATCGAAGTCCACTGGTCGTCCGGAACGCTCCATGTCTTTCAGGTCAAAATTACCGTCTTTGAAACGCAAAAACCATCGACGAGCTGTCCTTTCATTCATAGCATCTTCACCGCACACTTGGCAAATATCGCAAGCAGCTTTGGCAGCTTTATTCTCTTGATTGAATGCGAACAGAAGGAGGTGTTGAAAATGTTTACTTTCGTCTACTTGACATACCATTTTGAAGGCTTGTAATCAAATAAAATAATATATGTAACGTAAAAGCAAACATAATATCTTGTAGAGCAGAAAATTTTCTTTGCAATGACGTATAACCTTTACCATTTTGTTTGCTCATTTTTAAATTTAGAAAAAAACGGACACAACTTATGTTAACACCTAATATATAATGCCATTTTTGAATGTGCTTCATTATGTATAAATGAAAATAAATTGGTTGAAATTTAAGAACTTTTTTAGGTATTGTGCAATCCTTTTTTTATTACATTTTAAAATTCGAGTTATTTGTAGCAGCTTGACAGATGTTTACCAAACTATTACCTGAATTTTATTCTCTTAATTTTAACAGTTAAAATCATCATGTGAAACAATTCATTTCATTGTGTTCTTTTCTTAATTTGCCTTGAGGTACATTAGTTTTAAAATGAAGTGTGCTTAATAGTTTTTTTAATCATGTTAATTTTAATGCAATGGATTGTTTGTGATAAAGATTTAATGATAATGATAAGACTTAAAATAATGGCTTCAATAATGAAAAGTAATCTCTACTTTATCATATTCACAAATTCTTAATATTTTTACATGGATTTTACAAAGGTATTTATAAAGAAATAAACAAGTATTGTTTTGGAGAACAGAAAGAATATATATATTTTAAGCTACCTCCTTTCTACTAAATTAGATTGTATTGTTTGTAGTTTTAATGAAATTCTCAATGGATACATTAATCTCAATTAAAAGAATAAAAAAATGTTTATTTTATAAAACAATCTGCTATTATCTTCGTTTCATGGTGAATCTGGAGGGTAGATTTATGACTTGTTGCAGTTAAAAAAAATCTTTGGATGTCAAACTGAGAAAATAAATATTTTTTCACAGCAGCTTATTAAAAAATATATTTTGCAAATTTATTGACTAATAATTTTATCTATAAAAGCAATAGTTTTTATTGTAATTCAAAAGTATTTTTGGAGTCGACTGAAATTGATCTGGAGCTTTGAAATGGACTAAATTTAAAGGATCTACACGCAATTATGACAGTTAATAATGGCATGGGTGTAGTGCATTGTCAGCGTGGTTATAAAACTCAAACAATTATGACAGTTAATAATGGCATGGGTGTAGTGCATTGTCAGCGTGGTTATAAAACTCAAACAAGCATACTCTTTATACAACTAAGTAATTTTATTGGTAATACAGTTTCCTTCAAAATTAAACATACAAATATGAAAAAAATGTAAACTTTATTATATTATAATTTTGATGTGTAATCTTCAAGATCCTTAAAATTTCATTTTGTTGTATTTTCAGTAAAAATAAAATGTCTTAGCAGAATAAAAAAGTAAAAAAACTAATCCTGTAATAAATAAGTCGTTTTAATTTTTATGTTTATTATTCCAATAATTTTTAGTGCAATACCTAATTTGAGTTTTACTTTAGGATATTTAGTCAAATAATATACATTGGATTATTCTGTATCTTATTGTGCCAACAGCACTAAATTATTTCCGTTCAGATTTTTGGCACCTGGACAACACTGGGCATGTCACAGATCAAGCCATTCTTGTTGCAAGGCATCAGGCTTCTATCTACCAGTGTACTGATCTGATACCCCGCATCGCATCGAGCACACATATTATGATGCATTAAGTAATGTAAAATCATGCCTAATGTAAAATTGCACCACATACTTATATGAATTTTAAGAAACATTCATTCTATATTTCGACAATTCACCCTGAAGTGAGTGCTACTAAATGACACAATAAGGATTTTATAAATTAATGAAATGATTTACAAAAATATGTTTTTCTTTACAATACGAGTATTAACAATAGTTACTCATTAAAATTAAATGGATTTTAATGTCAAGTACTAAAAGTGTAATGTGTTCCTTCTCTATTAAATAATAAATATATTCTACACACCATTCATATTTTTTATAAAATATGTAGCTGTCAAATCTATACAAAAATTAATTTAGCTTTCTTTTTTTGTCCTTTATTTGAGCTCTTTTTGTATTCGAGAATTGTCCAAATCTTTTCCTAGCTTTATCAGGAGATTATATTGATTATTTTCGAATTTGTGTATTGCCACCAACATGGGATATATTGGTACTTTCTGATTTGTTGACCATTTTTCATTTGGAAGTGTCACTGGAGTTGACTAGTTTTGATTTGGATTTTTAATTTTGAATAAAAAAAAAATTAAAATAGTATCGCAATGAAACTTTCCATCAAAAGTGGAGTTAATTGAATATGAACAGCAACAAATCATATGTTACAAAAATATTCCATTAAATTAATTATTTAATCAAATTGAAAGTTTGTTAATAATAATTTAATTAAGTCGAATATTTTTTATTATCAATTGAATTTTAATTCCTTGATTTTGATGTGTCATTTTTAATTCAAGATAACCATCAGCTTCTACTAAATAATTTCCATATCAAAAGATTTTATTGGTATTTTGCTGAATAATATAAATACATTCTTCATAGATAAAATTTATGTGTGAAAGATTTAGAAGTTAAATTAAGAAGTATTTTAACCAAAATAATTGAAATTTAGTATATGTATATATGTAGACTGAAAGAAGAGTTCTTTGTTTAAAGAAAAGTGTGATCTATCCAAAAAATTTCATTCTCGGAAGTTTTTGTATGTCCGAAACATGCATTATGTATATGTATGTCCTTTTTAAATTATAATATTTACTCAAAATTTCTTAAGACCTTTTTTATTTTTCAAATTATTTGTTGGTTTAATAAGTAAATTGTTTTTCTTTACATTACATAAAATTAAATCTTGGATAATATTGTATCCATATTTATTTTACAAGTCGCGTGACATTTTTTGCAAGATTTGAAAGAAATACTGTATATTAGTAGAAGTTTTTAAATATTTCAATTTTTGTAAAAATATATTTGGTTTTAATTGTTTTTCTAACAATATCAAGGATTTTTTTGCTTTATGTCTTACAATTTAAAATTTAATTCACTTTCATTTATGTTTTGTTTTATGATTCTATTTGATGGATTGTGATTTAGTTCAATAAGTTTTCAAATGAAATTCATTATTATTTATTGTGTATCTGTTTATATTGCGTTGTATTTGAGATAATTTTGAAATTTCTATGGATGCAACGTAAACCAGATTTTGAAAGAAGGTAAAATGATATGTATGAATAATAGGATATTGTGCACGGCGAGATGTGTGAATGTGGAGGAGGTGAAAGTTGCGTTTTTAGATAGAAAAGTTTGGAGGTCTGTTCTCTCTGCCCACTCCCCGAGGGCACGTATTTGAGACATTATGGCTACAAGTTTGACAGCCCTATTAAATTGAGCTGACAGTAGTTCAACTGTACCACATCTTTCTTTTTACTATTTATACCTTTGTTTTCTATTGTTTCTTTAGGGTTGTATTTTTTATTTTATATGTAGACATATATCAAATGTACTTGTGACTTTTTAATTTGGTATAGGTACATTCAATTGTAAATGTCTAAAAATTACACTATAGGTCATTTTTCTCCTTAAAATGGTCCCATGTTTTTTTTGCAGAGTTAAAAATTAAGATAAAAATAAATAGTACAAAAAGGAAAGCAATAGTTCTAATATGTGTATATAAGAATATTTAAAGATAAATGTAAGATATTTTCTTATATTTATACACAGTGTTTTATGTTTAATCAGAGGATTTTTTCTTTTTTTACTCTTGATCGTCTTTTCATAGTATGTACATTTTAAACAAAATTTATACCAACTGCTTAGTAATTTCAGTCTTAAACTTTGAAGTATAGTTTTAAGAGATATATTCAAAATCCAGTGCAAAAGAAGCATATGGGAAGATTTAACAAAAATGGGAATAGTTTATAAGGAACCAAACAAAGCATAATTTTATAATGAATTTTATACATTGTTTCATAATTAAATAATAAATTTTATATTTACTTATGTTTATTACAATTTTATGACAAATTCATATCTTTACATGACTCCCCTGGGAGAGAAGATGGGGCTAGAACCCACAGTTTAAAAAAAACCCTTTCATAGAAACTTTAAATCATTAGTCTTTCTTTCTTTTAAATTGAAGGTTAAAATTTTATCTTTGATCATTGGGAAGTATGTTAAAATAAGAACAGTTTTGCAAAATATAAAAAATAAATTATAGTGCATAAATAATAATATATAGTGCCGAATAAACTTAACCTGAAACAGCTTTATGGCGACGCTGTGCTCTTGCATTTAGATAAACATTTAAAAAATAAGCTTTTAAACATAAAACCAATCTTAAGTTTTCTATTCAAAAGTTTTTTCATTTCATCTATTATATATAACACTATATTTGGTGAAACTTACTTTGAATAAACAAGTCTCGTTTATTGATAGTAAAAATAAAGTAATGCGAGACAAAAATATACATTATTGTATAGTATCACAGTATTCATATTTGAAACAAGCTGAATCTGATAATGTCAACAGGTCTGGGCTCATCTTGTATAACCCTCCTAATAATATAATCATCTTGTATAACCCTATAACATAACCCTCCCATCAGGCATCACCCCAGTGTAGAAGAAATCTTACCAGCGGTATCAAAAAAAAAAGAACCGAAATAAACAATTATTATGTATGTGTTTTTTATATAACAAGGCAAACAAAGAAATTATTTTAACAGATTGCATACATACACGCATGCATGCATGTGTGTGTGTGTGTGTGCGTGTGTGTGTATATATATAGCATGTCTGTAAATATGAAACCGGAAATTGCTCATAATTGGCTCTAGTGGTCAATGTAGTGACTGTCAAACCGCGTCATTGGCGCCTTTCTCTTGTGTTTACATTTGTCAAAGACTTTTAATTCACAACAATACAAGTTTAATAAAACTACATATGTTTTCATAGCGTTGAACATGTCTGTTTTTGTGCCTGAAAACTACGATTTGCGGACAGCATTGATTTTCTGTTACCATTTGAAGAAAACTGCTGCAGAATCGCATCGAATGCTTGTCGAAGCTTACGGTGAGCATACTCTTGGTAAATCACAGTGTTTTGAGTGGTTTAAGAAATTCAAAAGTGGCGATTTTGACGTGAGACGAAGAACGTGGAAGACCACTGAGAAAGTTTGAAGACGCCGAATTGCAAGCATTGTTGAATGAGGATGACGCTCAAACGCAACAACTTGCGGATCAATTAAATGTGACACGAGAAGCTGTCTCCATACGTTTGAAAGCCATGGAAGAGATCCAGAAGGTGGGAAAATGGGTTCCACATGAACTGAATGAAAACCGAAAGTGACAGCAGGAAAACCGAAAACCACTTGCGAAATGCTGCTCGCCAGGGACAAAAGAAAACCATTTCTCCATCAAATCCTAAGCGTAAAAGATCATGGGTAACTCCAAGCAAACCAGCGACATCGAGTGCAAGGCCAAATCGCTATGGACGGAAGACAATGCTCTGTGTTTGGTGGGATCAGAATGGTGTTATCTATTATGAGCTGCTAAAACTTGGCGAAATCGCTAATACTGAACGCTACCGACAACAAATGATGGATTTGAACCAAGCATTGCGTGAAAAACAACAGTTTTTTTGGCATGGCATCCACAAATTGTCAGAGAGATGGGAAACATGTGTAGCCAGCGATGGGCAATACTTGGAATAAAATATTTTTTACCATTTTTATACAATAAATATGTATTTTCTATATAAAAATTATGGTTTCATATTTACAGACCTGATATATACAGACAAATTTATAGACACCTGCAAAACATTACATAAACATATAAATTAATAGCATGTAGAAGTACTTGGAGATGTATATCAAAAGAAAAACCTAACTTAAGAAAATAATAAGTATTTAAATAGTTAATGCCTGCTCAAAATAGATAAAGGAAAGATGGGGAATAAAATTTGTAATGAAGTGGTGAATACATTATTATTTCCTCTGTTGCTGTTATCAGGTTCATATTTGTTATATTATCAAATCATTTTAGCAAAAATATCAAAACAAATTAGTATTACAGATTTCAGCATTAACTATTTAGGTTTTTTCTCTAATTTTCATGTTTCTTTACTTGTGAGATTTTCCAAATTTGAATAATCGATACTCAAATTTCACTTAAACATTTATGGAATGAACAAAATTCATCAACTTCTATTGTGAATTTCATGTAATATTTATACTATCAAAATCCAGCAAAAGTAATGGTGGAAAGTAGTAAATCTTTCCTATCTGCTCCACTAAAAAGAGACACGGCTTAATGCCATGTTTACACGAGCTTAGTACTTGTCATTAGTGCTTCTCACTCGCACTTGTATTCACGTGTAAAGAAGCATATTAGTACTAAGCATTAGTAAATCTGGCAAGTGCAAGTGAATAGGAGGCCGACTTATTTACTAAGCGACATGCAGCTACCCCCACCACAATTCAACTAAGCACTTATCGCTTGCAGAGTCGTCTAAACAGCCGCGGCAAGTGTTTAGTGACAAATTGAAACGGCAAGTAGGTGCTAAAATGAGCGATAAAATAATGTTTGAATAGTGTTTGAACACATTTCTCAAAACAAGGCGGCGGCGGCAGTTGTCCATTCCGGAGGGATGTCGTGCTGCTAATACCTCTTCCTAACACCAACGTATAAACGATTTCTTCTCAATTGTCATTAAGCAGCTTAGTACAAACGATAAGTACTAAGCTAGTTAGTGTAAACATGGCATAATGGTGTGTATGTAGTAAATTAGTTTTTAAACTATGTCAGGTATTTTGATAAAAGATTAAGTATTATTTATAATGTAATCGTGTGAATCCAAACCAAATATTTACTAACTAAACATTTTTCATATTTTTATATAATAAAAAATCATTCATTTTTGTGCAAGTATTGTACAAGTATTATGAACAGTCAAAATAGTGTTCAAACTATAAATATGCGATGTATTTTCAAAATAATATTTTTACTTCCTTTTATCGATTGTCTGTTGATCAATTTTTTTTTAAATATTTTTAATTGCATGTTAACTCATATATGAAATTTGAATAAAATATTTGTACAATTTTAATAAATTTTTTTTATCTGTATCTTCGGTAGTCAATCTCATATTTTAAAAGAGTTGTATAAAGTCCTTTTTTTATTTTGCGCCTTTTTTGTTAGTTTATTTATCAGTGTTTGAAAATAAAAGGTTTTCATCAAAAGTGTTGAATAATATGTATTTCTGCCTGTCTACAATAATAAAATGTAATATTCTTAACATACGAGTAGTACAAGTAAATGAGAGCAGTAGTTTTAAGAAATTTTCAATTTATTTTTGTTTTTTTGATAGGCAGAACCATAAAACAGTATTGCAATCATTACATTATGTTGTTTTGTATATCTCTCAGCTCAGAATTACCTTTAACCCTTTTAATCCCACGGGGCCGATTATCAGCCTCAACTGGTGTATGCGAAAAATCCCACGGGGCCGATCATCGGCCTACAAGTTTTCATACAAGTTTTTATGTTGATAAAAAAACATAAATATATTTTTTTTATGAAATATGAAAATTACTTATTATTTTAAACTCTGCAGGGAGGTCTCTACAAAAAAATTAGTTTTAAAACTAAATATAAACTGAGATAAAAAATAAAATATAAACTGTTTTTTTGCCAAAAAATGCTTGGGATTTTTCGCACATTTTATGCAAAATATGCTGGGATTTAAAGAGTTAAGGTAAAATCTTTCTAGGTTGTATCAATGCATACATTTTATTTATATATTACTGAAAATAGGATTCTTTTAAAACTTAATGCATGTTGTTTTGTAAAAGCACACCTTTAAAATCTGAGCAGCAATTCTCAAAAAGGGTACATTTAAAATCTGAGCTGCAGTTCTCAACATTTGAGGAGCTCAATTTAACATATTATTCTAGTATAATAAATATCTGTATTTCAATGAAATTTATGATTAGTTGAATATGCATTAATTAATTTTCTAATTAAGAATTTGTGCTTTTGTTTTACCTGTTTCAATGTTTCCTAAACTTTGTTAAAATATGAAATAGGAACACAAATTCAATACGTTAGAAGTTAATCTTGCTATGTAAATAAATTAATAATTTATTTTTTAACATACTATATAAAATAAGTTATTTAATAAGTCTATGGTAAAAAACAACAATTGAAGTAATCCAATTGCACTTTTTTAATAACTTCAGAATACTGACAACAATATCTTTAATGTAAAATATTTCCAATATAATGAATGGAAATATATACATTTTAGTGACAATTTATATTCGATCATTCATTTGTATTTATTAGCTTTATATTTACTTTGCTATATACATTTTCTTCAATATTTGAAATTAATCCTTACATTGTCTCAAAACCAGACACTACATGAAACAAACTATAAACAAATTTCCGTGTTGATTTTAACAATGTAATATGTATTATGTTGATTTTAACAATGTAATATATTATTCCATAGACTAAAGTTGGAATTTCCTCGATAGGTAAATGCATAAGCTGAGTCATTTTTGATTCTTGTCTATTTTATTTTGCAAAAGTTATTAATTTGCCTTCATAAATACTGTCTGAATTACTTATTTAATGAAAACTTGTTTAAATATTAATTTTAAGTATTAATTTTTACTCAAGTATTACTTTCAGTATAAAAAATTCATCTTCAGTTGTGACTGGATAAGGAAAAAGGGATCTGTCACCGGTAGAGAAAATTTTACAAGTCTTAAAATGAGTGGTTTGATTTTCTTTTTTAAGTTCATTCAATATTCTGGATATATTCTTTTCACAGCAAAACATTAGTTAGTTCTATATTTCAGTGCTAAACAACAAAAACTCTTATCTGAACCATTATTTGTAATTCACTTTTCCTTGTGAAAATTTGGAATGTTATCTCACTAAATTGAAAATAAAAGGATGAATATTTTTGGACATAAATATCACCACGCAATTTCTCCATTGGGGTAAGCAGAGGGGGCAGAACATTCACATTCTTATCATAACAAACTTCTCAAACTCTGTTTCGCTTACCCTCTGTTTCACTTACTCTTTGCCTTTTCTTATTTAAAAATTTCATTCACTTAGTTCAATAGTAATTTTCTTCCTTCCTCCATCGAAAAAAATCACTGTCAATCGATAAATAATGGCTAGTTAAATTTTTAATAATCTTAGTTTTATATTATATGCTTATTTTAATCAACTTTTGTTTGTTAATCAATTTTTTTGAGGTTTATGCAATTGAAAATCATCTTCATTGTATGTGTATGTTTTTTTTCTTTCTTTATTCGACCCTAAAACTTTGTTATGTGGTGTCAGCTAAATTTGAAATTTATTGTATGTATATTTATTGTATAATATAATAAAATTTTACCAATTTTAAATTTATATTGTACATATTATGTAATTAAATTGTATAATTAATGGAATTAATGTAAAATGTTACTGTGAAGTAAGATATCATTTATGTACTATTGTGAAATAACTTTTTTATTGATTCGGATAAAATAAATTTAACAGGTTTTCAAAACCTTAAATTTGTAAAATTATATTGAACATCTAATTTCCTATTTGTTTCATTTTTAAAAAGCACAATGTTGTTAACTTTTCAACAATCAAATTAAAATTACATACAATTGTTTCTTTCCTAAATAATTAGCTAAAACCTTTATTTTGACTTTTTTTTTATAAATTAGTAATATAAATTTAAAAATATGCAATGTAATATAAAAAACTTTTCTTCAAGCAACTGCAAAATATTACACTGCTGTACAGTATTTTAACCCTTTTAATCCCAGCATATTTTGCATAAAATGTGCGAAAAATCCCAGCAATTTTTGGAGAAAATAAAAACAGTAGTTTTTATTTTATTTTTTATCTCAGTTAATACATGGGTCAACCAGAAAGTAAAGAACATTTTGGCATAACTAAATAAAAACGAAAGATATCAACACAAAACTTTATTAACAAAGTCACAGTACCTTACTCTATTTTTCAATGTAGTCGCCATACTACAGCTGTCAAGGCACTTATTGTAACGTGGAATCAATTTTTCAATTCCGATGTTATACTCTTCTACCGCCAAAGATTTGAGCTAGGATGTCACTTCTTGTTTGGGGTCTTCATCGTTTGCGAACTGTTTTCCACCCAAAAATTCCTTTAGTTTCGGGAATAAGTGAAAATCACTTGTCAGGGCTGTAAGGAGGATGTCCAAAAATTTCTTCCATTTGAGACGTTGAAGTTCTCGCTGTGTTCGTGCTGATGCATGAGGCCGCGCATTGATACAAATCAAAACCACCTTTCCTGACAACATTCCACGTCTCTTGTTTTGGATGGCACATCTAAGTCATTGAAGAGTTTCACAATAGGCCTGTGAGTTTATTGTGTGTCCTCTTAGTATAAACTCCACGTGGATCAAACCCTTGTGCTTTGTCACTATTTCATGAAGAAGCGATCGTGAAATTTGTGGAAAAGATTCATGTACTGTGCTTAAAGTGGAACGCCGGTTTTCCTGAATTTTGTCTTCAACTTTTGTTTACAACTCATCCGTAACGAGTGATTTTCCACTCCCACTCCGATCTTCGTTGTGCACACTGGTTCTTCCTTGATTAAACATTATGCACCATTTCCTCACTGAAGCCTCGTTCATTGCACTATCACCATAAACATTCTTTATTTGCCTATAAATTTGATTTTGTGCATTCAGAAAACGAATGACACTACGCACTTCACATTTGGCGGGATTTTCGAAGGGCGCAGCTAATTTGAAAGGTTACAGAACAAAGACGCACGACCGTTCAGCAACAAAACTCAACTCGCAATGAAGTGGGGGAAGGAGCTAACTGGCGCGCATACGATCGCGGTGGTGGGGGATCGGCGCAGGGCGTGGTGCGCAATTGTTCTTTACTTTCTGGATGCGCCAAGTATTTAGTTTTAAAACCTATTTTTTTTGTTGAGACCTACCTCCCTGTCGAGTGTAAAATAATAAGTCATTTTCATATTTCTTAAAAAAAATATTTTAATTTTTTTTTATTCAACATAAAAACTTGTATGAAAACTTTGAGGCCGATGATCGGCCCCGTGGGATTTTTCGCATACACTATTTGGGGCCGATAATCGGCCCCGTGGGATTCAAAAGGGTTAAGTCAGTTCATGAGTTTAAACTGAATATTTTATTTTTTATTTTCTATGCTTTATTAATATATTTTCATTGAACTGGAATTAAAAAAATTGACAATATGTTTTAAACCTCTTCATATTTGTTTGAAAAAAATATTTTGATATGAACTAACTACAAATCAATTATTCTTGTATAATAAATTGTTATTAATAAATATGTTTTTTATTTCCTACCACTGACCCATTTTACTACTCTTGTGTTAGCTATGCACTCGGAATATGTTTTAGAATGCCTCGGAATATGTTTTAGAACAACAACTCGCGGATCAATTAAATGTGACATAAGAAGCCGTCTCCATACGTTTGAAAGCCATGGGAAAGATCCAGAAGGTGGGAAAATGGGTTCCACATCAACTGAATGAAAACCGAAAGTGACGGCAGGAAACCTGAAAAACCACTTGCGAAATTCTGCTCGCCAGGTACAAAAGAAAATCATTTCTTCAGAAAATCACAAAAGAAAATCATTGTACAAAAGAAAATCATTTTTTCATCAAATTGTGACTGGCAATGAAAAATAGATATATTTCGAGAACCCTAAGCGTAAAAGATCATGGGTAACTCCAAGCAAACCACCGACATCGACTGGAAGGCCAAATCGCTATGGACGGAAGACAATGCCCTGTGTTTGGTGGGATCAGAAGGGTATTATCTATTATGAGCTGCTAAAACCTGGCAAAACCGTTAATACTGAACGCTACCGACAACAAATGATGTATTTGAACCTAGCATTGCGTGAAAAACGACCAGAATATCAAAAGAGGCAACACAAAGTAATTTTGCTTCATGATAATGCACCACCGCATACAGCAAAACCTATCAAGGAAACGATTGAGGCGTTTATTTGGCAAATACTTTCACATGCGGCTTACTCACCAGACTCTGCTCCGTCCGATTACTACTTATTTGCATCGATGGGACACGCACTTGCTGAGCAGCGCTTCACTTCTTACGAAAATGGCTCGATGATTGGTTTACCTCAAAAGAGCTAGAGGTTTTTTGGTGTGGCATCCACAAATTGCCAGAGAGATGGGAAACATGTGTAGCTAGCGATGGGCAATACTTTGAATAAAATATTTTTTACCATTTTCATACAGTAAATGTGCGTTTTCTATAAAAAAAATCCGGTTTCATAGGTACAGACCTGGTAAATGAATACATACATTCTTATATCAAATATTTCCTTGCAGGAACAAAATTTTCTGAAAAACTAAAATTAAATATATTCGAAAAAGTTGCTAAATTTTTTAATTCCGGTTTTACAAAGTAATCCTTTTTGCTTCCAAAAAGACTGCTCTATCTCGTTTCATATGTAACATGAAGAAAAACAAACCTGAACTCCCACCAGAATTCATCAACAATAAAACTAGAGTTGAAAAAACAATCTTTTTCGCTTCTAAAGACCTCTCTCTCGTTTCATATATAACTTAAAAAACTAAAAAATGTGATTATAATATCTAGTTTGCATTTTGATTACAATATTGACGAAGAAATAGGGAAAGTAGAAGAAATTTTGGATTATATCTCAACTAAACGTTGATGTTGTAGATCAACTACATACAACATAGTCAGAAATATTTGTAGATGGCAAATGTTCATATTCTTTTCCTTCCTTAATATAGCAGGTATAAATTTGGTGATAATTTACCTTGGAAATAAAAAACTACTTCAAGGCATTATCTAATGAATTGTGCCTTGAACAACTGCAATGACGAAGCATATAAGTTGTAATGCCATTAGACGTGCAGCAAAGGCTATAAAAATTGTATCCTTCACAAGATGAAATTCAAACTTCTACTTGCCATAACATTCATAAAAAGATATATGTTACTTCTAGTGTAGATCAAAAGAAAGTTGGTAACACAAAATGCTTGTGTAAAATATGTGGGAATTTTTTCTTCTGTTTGGAATATGCAAACTTGTTATTGCACAGTAGTTACCAACTTGGCCATGGACATTTTTCTTGTTGTTTTAAATGTTATGTTACCTTCCCTATATTAATTAAATAAAGTAAGAAAGTGCTTTCATGTTTAACTAACCGTATGTTTAGAAAATTTACAAATTGTGCTTAATCTGATAGATGAATTGCGTCTCATGATGTCATAAAAGATATTGCACCTGACGGAGGGTTTAAGAAAAAAAAATTATAGATTACTTCTTGAATAATGGCTATGAACTCTTATATACAAAAGAGTATACGCCAGTGAAATAGATTAGTTATTATTTTTATTTATCGAATATTATTTGACAGCTGGTACTTCTTGATAAGACAAAATAAGAATGCCAAGAAAATGTATTTACAGTACCCGGCGGTAAGTAATACACATCGGGCTTAAGAAAGAGACTGTCCGCCATAATCGGTTAAGCGTCACCTCTGTCATTCATACACGTGTTCTGTCGCGATTTGTCAGTCGTTGTCAAGCGTTATAGGGACAGAGACGACGCTCTACAAAGTGGAAGTTAGCCGATTATGGCCGACAGTCTCTTTCTTAAGCCCGATGTGTATTATTTACCGCCGGGTACTGAAGTAGAGAAGACTTTATTGTTGAACATAAAAATATGAATATTTAAATGAGAAAGCAGTTTATAATAAGTGAGAATATTTGATTCTTCTAACAATTATAATATTAACACTCAATTATTAGATTTATATAACATATCTCTCATTAATTGTGTACTGTTATGCAAATAAATGAATTTGGTTAAAAGTTTACATAAAGTTTTCTGTTAAGAAGATACAGTCGGTTAAGCAAGAGTAGAAATTAATAAAATTGGAACTAAAAAATTACAGCTTGGCAGCACTAATCGCATAGCATTGTCATTGCATTAAACTCAAATTTTCTAGTGATATCGGGTATATGATATATTGTCAAACACATTTGTTATTATGTTGTTTATAGTTAAGGCATTAACATTGTGGAGGTTTAAAGACATTGTAATTTATTTTTAACAAACACTGTTTATTCCACTTTTTTATGACGGTATAACCCTACCGGTTTCAAGGCTTTCACCTCATCTTCAGGGGAGCGTAAACAAGACTAAATGCTGTTCGGACTGGCACCGATATAGACACTTCAACGGATGGAGGCGGGAGGGGTGAGAGGAAGGCTAGGTATAATTTCGGCCAAGAGCGGGGAGATTTTGGGGAGATAACTATTCAACAGATGCTCTGATCGGTATACTGACTTAGAAATTTCTAGGGCCTCTAATCTGTCCAATCTATTTCCGTTGCCGCTAATATGTAAGAATTTGGCATCATCGATAGAAAAAGTATGATTCTCACGGTGACAATGATTAGCCATTTCAGAAAGTTTTATAAAATTCTATAGAAAGTTTTATAAAATTTACATTAGAAACAGAACAGGACGGAAAATTAAATTTCTTGGACCTAACATTATCTCGGAAAAAAGGCACATTTGACTTTGATATATATAGGAAAAATACTTATTCAGACTCTATAATTCCAGCAACTTCTAACCATCCTAATAATCATAAATTCGCCGCCTTTAACTGTATGCTTCATAGATTGCTCAGTGTCCCATTAACCGACGACAAATTTAAAAAGGAATTAATAACCATAAAAAAAATTGCTACAAATAATGGTTATCCTGGAAGCCTCATTGATTCACTTTTAAAAAACAAAACAAAAAAGAAACTTATAAAAGATTATATATTTAACGACACCTATAAGCATACCTATAAATGGAGCAAAGTCCTATTTATAAAAAATATATCAAATGAAATAACCAAAAATATTTCAAGTCACATAAAGCCAGCTTTTTACACTAACTTTAATCTCCGGAAACTCTTATTTAATGGGAAAGGCAAAAATGGAATACTTAACAACAGCGGTGTGTATAAACTTTTATGTGCTGACTGTGATAATTTCTATATAGGAAAGACAGGAAGATCTTTTGAAAAGAGATTTCGTGAACACCAATCTGCTTTAACAAATCCTCTAATTTATTCTGAAATGGCTAATCATTGTCACCGTGAGAATCATACTTTTTCTATCGATGATGCCAAATTCTTACATATTAGCGGCAACGGAAATAGATTGGACAGATTAGAGGCCCTAGAAATTTCTAAGTCAGTATACCGATCAGAGCATCTGTTGAATAGTTATCTCCCCAAAATCTCCCCGCTCTTGGCCGAAATTATACCTAGCCTTCCTCTCACCCCTCCCGCCTCCATCCGTTGAAGTGTCTATATCGGTGCCAGTCCGAACAACATTTAGTCTTGTTTACGCTCCCCTGAAGATGAGGTGAAAGCCTTGAAACCGGTAGGGTTATACCGTCATAAAAAAGTGGAATAAACAGTGTTTGTTAAAAATAAATTACATTTGTTATTATATACAAAACACCATTAAAATGAATAAAACACTACGTAGTGGGACGAGGGAGTTTTTCAGCATTGTTTAGAAAAATATCATACGGGAAGACTCTCATAGGTGACTAGACGGTATCATACGGGAAGTATCATACGGGATAAAAATATCATACGGGAAGACTCTCATAGAAGACTCCTGATAGGTGACGTTTACGCGCGAACTGCTAGTATGACTGGTATGTATTTTAAATAATTATCAAAAAATCTTTCAAGTTTAGAAATCATTCACATATATTTCGAGTTGATTTTTGTTAAAAAGTTATCATTTCTGAGGCACTTGTTTACATGTAGTTTGACAATTGTGTTGACAAATATGGACTTTGTACACGTACAAGTGGTGTCACCCACGTTTTTGTGAAAATTGTTGAGATTAATATTTTCATCATAAAAGTTATATTACGAACATAAAGGATATGTTACCATAATATAACACGAATATGTCGTGTTATTTAATGGAACGTTTTATAAATGTTATTATTTATATCAGAATTATGTGTTTTTTTTTATTTACAGGTAAATAAAAAAGTACGGTTAGACGATGTATTAAAGAATACGAAGAAAATGGGGGAAACGTCACAACTCCAGGGAAAAAAAGGAAGGTTTGCCCTAAAAAAAATTAGATGATTTCAATATCTGTGCCATTCGCCAACAGGTACATTTCTTTTATACGGTACACAAAGAAGTGCCAACACTTAGAAGTTTGCTGGCTGTTCTAAAAGAAGACCTGGAATTTGATGGTAGCCATGAGTATTTGAGAAAAATATTATTTTCCATCGGTTTCGTATACAAAAAATGCACGTCAAACCGTAGTTTCCTCATGGAAAAGACAAATATCGCACCAAAAAGAGAGGCTTATTTAAAAGTTATAATGGACAGCAAAAATTTGCCTGAAGAATTGAGAAAAAATATCGTGTTTTTAGATGAAAATACAAAAATGTTGGCAATCGGTGGAAGTGAATGGAGTGCAGCTTCATATTGCCAAGGATTAAAGATGGACCATTGTACATGCAGGAAGGATAATGTGCCTTACCACAATAACATTGAAAACAAAACACCATCTTCAGCGTTGAAAATAAACTAAATAAAATTATGGTTGCTAGAAATCAACATTTCCTTTGATCCATCTTTACGGAAGCCCTCCCTATTAATGTTGGTAAAAAAACATAAGCCAGAGCACATTTATGAAATAGACAGAATCCTAAGAGAACATGGTCACATTGTGGTTAGACTTCCACCATACCACTGTGACTTAAATCCTATAAAACTGATATGGGCTTTGGCTAAACAAAAAGTCGCTCAAAAAAATACCGGGAGTGGTAGCAATGTAAAAGAGCTCACCGAACATGCATTCAGTGCCATAAGCACTGAAAATTGGAGAAATTGTTGCCAAAATGTAGAAAAAATAGAAACAAATACTATAACCAAGGTAATAGACTATATGGGAATATGGATGACCTCGTCATAAATATAAATGATAGTAGCAGTTGCAGCGAAGATGAGTTTGATGTTGAATTGGCAGAAAACCAGTCTACTCTTTCCGCTGTCGAATTTTTGGATTCAGATTAAGATTAAACATAATTATTTTGGTTTTGATTTAATAAAGATTTCATAAAATCAATTTTTGCCCTAACCCTATGAAGATTGAGTTTTTTGTAGTAAATCATATAATATCAAGAATTTTGAGTTGTAAATTAAATGATATTGCATCAAGTAAAAAGCAAGATTTGTCGTATTCAGCTTGATATCTCGATTCGATTTTTTAAAAAGCAATGGTTTTTCAGGAAACTTAAAATACGAGGCGTATCCAGAAAGTAAGTGTACTGAGGCTCTCACGACTGGATGGATTTTATTTTCGACATGTTGGCTACACTTCCGTGTAGCCTGACCCTTCCCCTCCGCAACGAGACCGGTTCGAGGTTAGTACGTTGAGAAGTGTCGACGCGACAACACGTTTCATGAAAAATGTCAATCCAATCTCCCGCCAAGTGCGAAATGCGCGGCGTCATCCGTTATCTCCTTTGGAAGGGAAAACCTCCGGTTGAGGTTTATAATGAGGTGAAAACTGCATATGGTGATAAAGCTATGAATCGTACGAGTGCGTACAAGTGGTGTCGCGAGTTTAAAAACGGTCGTACGTCTGTGCATGATGATCAGAGGAGCGGAAGACCTTCAATTGTGACTGACGAAATTGTGGAAAAAATCGAAAATGCGCTCCGTGACGATCGCAGATTGACTGTGGATGAACTTTCTGCGATGTTTCCGCAAATCTCCAGATCTCTACTACACGAAACCATCACAGAAACCCTCGGATATCGGAAACTGTCCGCGAGGTGGGTCCCAAAACAGCTGACAGACCGACACAAGTTGAATCGAGTGGAGGCCGGGCAAGAGTTTTTGAGGCGCTGCAAACTCCATGGAGATGAATTTCTCCGCTCCATCGTTACTGGAGATGAAACTTGGGTTGCACAATACACGCCTGAAACCAAAAGGCAGTCTCAACAATGGCATCACACCTCTTCACCCTCCGCCAAAAAGTTCAAAACCACAGTTTCAGCCAAGAAAATCATGGCATCCGTGTTTTGGGACTGTCAAGGCATAATTTTAATTGAATATATGCCTCAAGGGGAGACCATCAACTCTGCAAGATACTGTGAGACCCTAAAAAAATTGCGGAGGGCGATTCAGAACAAGAGGAGAGGCATGCTGACAAAGGGACTCTGCCTGCTGCACGACAATGCCAGACCACACACGGCCAACGCCACGAAGGAACTGCTCACCTCGTTTAAATGGGATGTCCTGAACCATCCCGCGCATTCCCCTGACCTAGCACCTTCAGATTACTATGTCTTTACCTCCCTGAAGCTGCACATGGGTGGAAAAAGGTTTTCAACCGACGAGGAGGTAAAGGAGGAGGTGGAGAAGTGGACGGAGGGGTTGGCGGGAAACTACTTCGAGGAAGGCATCAAAAAGTTGATACCCCGCTCACCACCTGCATTGAGAGGAATGGCGACTATGTCGAAAAATAGCTTACATATGTACTACGGTAACCACGTAATTTTTTTGTTTAAATAAAAAAAATTGTAACCTACAAAAATTCAGTACACTTACTTTCTGGATATGCCTCGTATATTTAAAATTTTCCTTAATTAGCTTAAGCAAAATTATTTTGTTAACTCTGAAATTCAACGGAATATAGTAAAATACCATATATACTCTTTTTTATATTAAAGGTAAGTTAATCAAAACAGCTAGTGTTTATTTTTTCCAACAATTTTTTTTGTGGGTTAGTCCACTTTTGAAATCAGATATATAGGATTGCAGCGCCCTCATTAATTTTCTACTCTTTTTTGACAGACTCTGTTTTGAGTTTTATTTCATTCAAATTCTACTTTGTTTTCCAGTTTCAATCTAATAATGGATTGAACTCATCATTTTGTCATAAATAACCTTGAAATATAAGTTTTTATTGTTTCTGCAATACAAAAGTATTACAATTTCATAATCATGTATTAAAATGATAATATGGCATAAAAAGAGCTGCAGATGCTAAAAGGAAGAGACGATTGCATCAATAAGCACTAGCGAGACTAGATAAGCATCAACATGATGACAACATGAAGCAGCACAAATACTACCTTGATCAAAAAGTCAGTCACCCGATTGGAATTCTTTTTTGTTAGGTTACCACATCTATCATTGACACTTCTCTCCAAATTTCAGCGTCATAGCTTGACATTTGTAAAAGTTACGCTGTACCGAGTACATCTACCTTTGTGCGTGTTTTCGATTTTTTACAAGTTTGAAATGGCATCAACGAGTTTGCATAAAATTTTGTGTGAAAAACGGATTTAACGGTCAGCAGACCTTAGAAATGTTGAAAAAGTGTTTTTCGGTGGCACGAACGCTTCAGAAGTGGTCGTGAGTCGGTCGAGGATGACGAACGCAGTGGCAGTCGAAAACAGATGAAAACATCGATAAAATCCAAGAAATGTTGGCCGAAAACCGCAAATTGACCATCAGAGCTGGCAGAGGACTTGAACATCGCTTATGGATCCGCTCAAGACATTTTGGTTAATGATTTGGGCCTCATACGTGTCACTGCAAAACTGGTGCCGAAATACCTCAATTTCATGCAAAAAAAGGACCACGTTGAAATCGCGAAAGACATGATTTCCATGAGTTTTTGACCAAAAACAACACGAATACTATCCAGCAGCCTCCGAATTCACCTGATCTGGCTCCCTGCAACTTTTTCCTGTTCAACCAACTTTAAAAACCGTTTTGCGGAACGCGTTACAGCACCAGAGAGGATGCCATGAAAAAATCGAAGACGGCTCTGATGGACATACCGAAAATTGAGTACCAGCGGTGTTTCGAGGATTGGATCAAGCGCTGGCGTAAGTACGTTGCAGTCGATGGGGAGTACTTTGATGAATAAACTTGTATTTTCGATTTTATGAATAAAGTCCTAAAACTTTTTGATCAAGGTAGTATTTAAAAAAAAACATTTTGAAGTTTTATCCGTAACTGATGCTTTCTCTTTTTGAAGTAATTTACCTATCTCCTAACACCATCCTTTCCATTCAAATTCTTGGATAGAAAGGATGCTGTTAGGTTATAAATGGCCTGTAGTCAGTATACGTGTTGTAATACTCAAAATTTCCTGGAGATTTTTGCAACCTGATGATAAATTTAAATACAATAAAATGTACTTGGCCTAATGGTCAAGATTTGCACTGTTTTGTTGACCACAATTTCATAATCTCAATCAGATTTCCATCTTTCACCAACCACTAGTGCAGTGCTATGATAAAGAAGTTTACTTGTGCGGAAGGACATGGAGTGTGGGCTGCGAATAACAATCCGGATGGAAGAATTTTAACATCCCAATGTTTCCGAAGGAATGAAGAGGGTTTCAGATAGATAGATGAATGATACTTAAAGTAATAGAAATTAAAGTCCATTTTAATTTAGATTTTTTATTTGAAGTGAAAAATTAATAACATAAATAAAACTAGTTTTAAACAAAATGATTTTTCTAACAATAACCATAACCTTGGGAACTATTTGTACCGTGGTGCAGTCTCAAATAAAACATCAAAAGGTAAGATCTGTTTCCAATGGGTTTATTTTTAACAGCCATTTGAGTGAACATATGTTTATTAAGTAATTGTCATTAATAATTACTTGTTGGTAGCTTAAAGTTGGATAATTTAAAAAAGTTAAAACCTAATTAATTAAATACTCCGATTTTAAAATATACAATAAATGTATTATCATGAATTTAAGGAATGTAAAATAATTTAAGTAATAAAAAAAAACAATTCAACTTTATTATTAGGGGGACCGGAAACAAGTAAAAAGTTTGTCTCGAGACACGGTTCAGGAAACCTGTATTTTTTGGTACTACTCGTATTAGAAAGTGAGAGTTGTGAATTTATTGTTCTTGTTTTGAATTATTTTTTACCGTTATTTATAAACAATGTGAAGGCCAACAATCGATGAAGAACATTTGCGTCATTGCATGCTGTTTTTATTCGATCAAGGAATGCAGGCAAACGAAGTCAGGAAAAAAATTACAGATTCATACGGAGATGTTTTAAAACTTAATAAGTGTCATAGGTGATTATTACAATAGGAACCTCAGGGACATTCCAAGAACGGGAAGTCCCCATAAATTGGGATGATGATGTGCTGACGTTATTAGGGGAATCAGATTGTTGACAATTCTCAGTCAAACAATCTGAGAATTGTCAACTTAGCTTGGTTGTCCATGGTCAACATTTCAGGAGCACCTTCATCGTATAGGTAAAATAAAAGGAATTTGGGTTCCCCATGAATTGTCGCTAATCACACTAGAGCGGTGAAGAACTATCTAGGCATCTCTCTTGTCCAGAGGTATGAAACTGACCCGTTTTTATGCCAAATTGTGACTTGCAATGAGAAGTGGGTACTGTACAACAATCCTATACGAAAAAACAATGATAAAGGCCCTTCTCTGTGTATGGTGGGATATCATCGGAGAAATTCATATTGAATTGCTTGAACCTGGTCAGACAATCACAACAGTAGTATACTGTCAACAATTAGAGCGAATGAAACAAGCAAGAGCTTATAAATAAACGATCAGTTTTAGTCAATAACAAAAGAAGAATACTTCAACAAGATAACGCTAGGTCTAATTCTGCAAAATTGACACAAGAAAAATAATAGAGCTTTGTTTAGAACTTCTACCCCCATTCCACCTTTATCACCAGCTATTGCACCCTTTGATTACCATTTATTTAGGTCCTTAGAACACTCATTACATAATAATATTTTAATAATATTACTGAGATAAACAATCACATCGACACATATTTTAAAGAAAATCCTAAGTTTTTTTAAAAATGGGATTGAAAAATTGCCCAAACGGTGGCAAAAAGTGATAGAAAATTATATTATAGACTAGTTTTAAAGTTATTTTTTTAATAATGTTTTTTGCGCATGATCAAAACTTTTGATTACTTTCCGGCTCACCTAATTATTAACATTTTCAACCAAATGCAAATTTAAGAAAAATGCTTATAAAATTACTACTTTGTCAAAACCAATTTTGCCTATTCTACAAAACATAAATTAAAATCCTCATTAGTACACATTGAATACGAGTATCATATAGAATACTTAGGTTTATGTATTATATATTTACTTAAATTTTACATTGTGATGACTGTATTTGCTTAGTATTATTTATATCACTGAAAAAAGGTTAAAATAATTTATAATTGTGATAAAAAAAATTATTCAGCTTGGCTACCAACTCAAAAATAAAATTAGTGTATTGGAATAATCAAAGATTCTGTGGCTGTAAATCTTCAAGTATATTTTAGAAAGTTCAAAACAAAAACCGAATGATTTTTTTATAATTTACTGCTTTACATAAAATTCTCAACAATTTTCTGATAAGAAATACAATACTGATTACAAATTATAGAATAATAAGATCTTACACCAGCATCTCCATAAATCATGAAAAAATATAAGTAAAAAATTACAAGATTTATTTTTTGCTGTGGAGACTCAATTATGAGTATTATTAACATTGAGTGTTGATTGCATCTAGAGGTCAGAGAAATTTAAGAGTAAAATATAATGACCAAAATAAATTTTAAAATATCTTTCTATATAAGGATTATTTGATAATCTTTCCACCTTAACCTTGTGACCCGACAACTAACTAAACAAAACCCCTGTTAGAAATGTTACCTTATCACTTACAAATATACTTTATTCTTGTAATACTCAGTAAAAAAGTTTTGTGATGTTTGTTATTTTGTAGTGCCAATGATATATTTATGATACGAATTGAGTATTTGACAGCTGAGAAAGACATTCAACATTTGATTGGTTGAAGTAAAATAGGCACTAAGTACCAAAAAAAAAACTAAGTATGCAGTTTCATTCTATATGACATATAGAACGAAACTGCACACTTATTTTTTTTTGTTTTTTATTTTTTGGTACTTAGTGCCTATTTTACTTCAACCATTCATTTGTTCAATATTGAGTATTGGTAACAGAATGTTATACAAAAGTTACATTAACTGTATGTATTTCCATAGGCTGTAACTCAATGTCTTGCAAAGTGTTAAGTTTTTGAAGGGGGTAAAGACCAGTTAGGGTGGTGGCAGTCAGCTGTTGTATCTGTAGTCCCGAAAATGGTGATGAATTGCTTAACCTGTTATCAAGAGTACTGGAATTAGCGGAACACTTTGTTCCCATTTTGTGTATCACAAGAAGGGCACTATTGGAGGGGAATTGTGAGAACTGAGTGTCAGTCAGTGTTCTAAGTGTCATAATGTGAGTGTCTTCAGGTAATGGTATTTGTAATAAATATATAGGATCATAATTTATGTCAATCTTTTCTGAATTGTCTATAGTGAAAATATTTACAGGATAGTTAAGCTCTAAACTAAGGCGAACCACCAAAGAACTAGGCAATTCATAAACACCTTGCGTTTCAGAAAAACTGAATGTACGCATATTTTCATCTGAATTCATTCTAAGCGATGATTTCTCATGCATCGATCGTGTGAACCTCATATGTTTAGGGATAAAATTCACAGAATTCCATTCAGCATTTCTTTTAAATCTTTTACGACTTTTCTCAGGTGACATAGATTCGGACAAAATCCAAGACCGCATTTTTGTTACACGATTATCTACTAATCCTTCTCCCATTCCTCTTGAATCATCATATAAAGTTCGTCTATCTAACATCATTTCCAAACGACCTGGTTCAAAGGATGATGCACCTTGTGCATGGTCAGTTATGTAAGTCAATCTCCATTCTTGATCTTGTATAAAAGCCATTGTCGTTATAGGAAAATAGTTTCCTTCTATTCCTATCTTTTCGACTTTAACTCTCTTTTGATACTGGAACCCATTTTGATCTGAATAAAATTCTGGTGGTTCACCATTTTGAATATCTGTTTGAATTCTCATGAAAAGTTCAGTTTCTCTATTTTTGGGCGGGCTTTCAAAGTCTATTACATTTTCTATATAAATAGCTTCTGATAATGTGCCATTTTCTAAATTGAATAGTTGAATAGTATGTGACAGGAATGGTCCATATACAGTTGTTACTTGTGTGGAAATTGGACCAGATGTGATGAAAATAAGATTAGTATTAGAACCTTCTGCATTTTCAGTTTTTTTTGAGTATTGTTCGAGGACATCCTTCACCGGAGTGTTGACATCAGGCATGAAGAGGTATGCCCCTGAGTGCAATTGGGCACTTTGATATGCAGAAAACTCAATGGCACATTGCCTTATTTTCTCAGATAGCTTTTTTGTAATAGTTTTGAGGAATCCACTAGTTCCATCAATAAGGAGTTTCATTTTGTGATTTTCTAGTTGAATATCTCCTGCTAGTACATATTTCATTTTAAAATATTGTTTTACTTTCTCAAATTTCTCAACGTTGGGAGATGGTTTTACTTGCTCGGAATTCAAACCGTCTCGTAATGGAGATGATGTTTTTTGAAGAATGTCATATTCACAATGATCACAGTAAATAGTTGTCATTTTATCTGTGCCACTTTGAGATGTAGTGTTTTGTAAGATTTGATATGTTGTGATGCTCATTGGAGGAAGTTCAGCAAGGAACATAATTTCAAACTCTTTAGTAGAAATTTCTATAAAATTCAAAGGATTCCAAACCCACACTGGATTTACTTGAAATACTACATTTTCTTTAAACGGATTTATAATTTGAATATTAGTTGAATTAGTGTGAATTTTTACAATTTCAGAACGATTTCGTTCTAAGCTATTGAATAAAATAATTTTTCTGTCCTGATCTACTAAAATTGGCAACTTTTTAGGAAGTTTATCGTAATTTTCTCTTTCAGTATCACTAAGTATAAATTTCTTAAAATCATACAAATTAGAACTGGTAGAGTTGATAAAAAGGGATACTAAGCAATATTCTTGCAGTTTAACCATATCCTGAAGGCTATGGAAAAGTTTAAGACCATAATCTCTCATTACACTCGCTTTAGAAGTTCCAGTGATCGCATCATGATGTTGAAATAGTCCTAAATTTCTTCTTGCTTTTATCAAAGACTCATATTTCTTTTCTAAAAGTCTTAATAGATTTTTGTAATTATACTGTCGAGCTGTATTAAATGCAATTGTAAATAATATCTCTGTATTGCGGAGATTATGCTCTAACTCTCTATTTATTATTTTGAAGAAAGGTCTAGTAGTATAATATCCGGACCAGTAAGCTGGACGGCCCTCTGAAAAGATATCGGAATAGACAAAGAAATCTCCTTTTAGAGTAGGGAATCTGTCGTATCTTTCTTTGACACTTTTAAAATAATCTGAGGGTGTGCCAAATTTAATCTCAGCATTATAAATATCTCTATTATTATTAATAAAATCAGCTAACTTTTTGTAATTCAAATACTGCTGATCGAACTCAATTTCAAAATTATACCTGAAGTCATCCCCTAAGGGGACCAGCACCACATTGTGCGGCAGTAGGGAGCCGGTCCGCTCATATTGCTCTAATAATAGTTCAGCTTTGTTTTTAACATTCTTCTCCGTTATAAAATCAGCTTTGATAGAGTAATCAGTGTATTCCCCTGTTATTTTACGGAAATCAAAATTGATACATATATACGGGTGAGGTCCACACGAACTTCTGATGGAGTAAATATCAAAAGGTTGATTGTGAGTTAGAAACGAAGCTGGATTTTGCGACGCCCAACCAGGCATCCAATAGAAATCTCCCCACTGGTGATGGGCAAACCACTGCTTCCAAGCATAATGAAGTCGCTGTATCACTCCATGTTTTATCCCTGATCTGGAGAGCATATAAGGAACTGTCGGCCCATGACCAAATGGGTCTATTGACCAACCTGTTTCTGGCAATACACCGATGTTGTGTTTTATCCATTGATGACCTAGAAGAGAATGATTAAATATTACTTGTGAAGTGTTCACAACTTAACTTAATTGGAAATAATGTTCATTTTGAAGTGAAATTACACTGACGAGATTTCTTAACTATCGTGAGTACGATACCAATCATACATTAGCTTTTGTCACTAATAGTTTCTATTATTGCATGGCAGGTTTTGATATTGCTCTCATAAGGACACTCATAAACTAAAAAGTATTCTTGATAATGAGAGAAATCTCGAAACCAGTCAGGCAATAAAATAACCTGTTAGTGGCCAAAAGTTATAATTATGATCATAATCAACATGCATTTCAGCCACAAATAAAGAATTCCAATAGACTATCTTATTATATATTCAATATTATTTCAAAACAAAAAAAAAGTGAATTTTACCTTCAATAAATTGATTCAATAATCCATACATATGAGTAGTTGCCTCATCTGGCATTACCCAACCACCAGTCATAATTTCTAAACGGCCCGATTCTACCAACTCCTTTAAGCGCTGGAAAATAGGAAATGATTTTACTTTACATTGCAGCATCAAATTAGTTAAATATGGTTCATTACAAATTTCGTAACTTGGATAAATTTCGTAACAATGACAAATTTCGTAACCTTAAAAATACTATATACGAAGATGTTTTACTCCAAAAAACAGAGCTCATTTCTTTTGATGAAACAATAATTTTTCTCATAAGGCCTTTTACAATTATTCATATAACATTAAAATTAAATAATTTTTTTATTAATCCAAAAAGGTAATATATGTTTTGGACTAAGATTGAATCGTTTGTTTTTGCTTTGTTATTATGTATGTATGAATGATGTATATACTAGGCTAGTCAAAAATTTTTGAAAGCGACATCTATGGAGCAGTAGAAAACCAAAATTTCTACGCCATTTTAATATTTCATCTTTCATAAGAACGTACTCAAAATTTCATTTCGATCTGTCAATTCATTCTTTGTTTACAAGCCATTTGAAGTTGACGTGTCGGTGTATTTTTTAACAATGGACAAATCCGAATATCGTACAGTGATTAAATTCTTTGTTTTGGAAGATTTATCGGCTACTGAGATCCATGCAAAGATGGTGAAAGTATTAAAGGAGTCTTCTCCTTCATTTCCAACCGTTCACCGATGGGTTTTGGAGTTTAAGCATGGCCGTACAAGCGTTGAAGACGATCCACGCTCAGGACGTCCAAAAAGTGCATCAACACCAGAAATCATAGCGAAAATACAGGATATGGTTTTGGAAGATCATCGATCGACTTTGGATGTGATAGCTGACACCATAGGCATCTCACATAGAAAACATGGCATATTTTGGCTGAAGTTTTGGGTTTCAAAAAACTGTGTGCACAATGGGTGCCGCATTTGCTAACAATGCAACAAAAACAAGTTCGAATGCAACTTTCTGAGCAACATTTGGAGCAATTTCGAAAGTATAAAAAGGATTTTCTGCATCGATTCATCACTATGGATGAGACTTGGGTCTACCACCATGATCCTGAATCAAAACAAGAGGCTAAGGAGTGGTGTGAACCGGGCACTTTGGCTCCGAAGCGAGTTCGTGTCCAGAAATCGGCCAAGGTGTTAGCGTCAGTTTTTTGGGATGCAAAAGGAATTTTATTGATAGATTATCTCCAAACTGGTAAGACAATCAACTCTGATTATTATTGTGACCTTTTGGACCAGCTGGATGAAAAAATTTGTGAAAAAAGACCCGGTTTGCAGAAGAAAAAAATCATTTTTCATCAAGACAATGCACCTGCTCACACAGCTCAAAAAACCATAGTGAAAATCAGTGAATTGGGGTACGAATTGTTGCAGCATCCACCCTATTCGCCAGATTTAGCTCCCTCTGACTTCTGGCTGTTCTCACACCTCAAAAAATTCCTTCGTGGAAAGCATTTTTCATCAAACGAAGAGGTTATAGCCGTCGTAGAGGAGTATTTTGCAGGCCTTCCAGAAAGTCAGTTCCGTGATGGGACAACAAAGTTGCAAGATCGTTGGACCAAGTGTATTGATCTTATGGGAGACTATACTGAGCAATAAAAGTGATTTCCCCCAAAAAAAAATGTATTTTCATTTCCGCTTTCAAAACTTTTTGACTAACCTAGTATGTGTATATCAGGTCTGTAAATATGATACCAGACTTTTTTTATAGAAAATACACATTTATTGTATGAAAATGGTAAAAAATAATTTAGTCAAAGTATTGCCCATCGCTAGCCACACATTTTTCCCACCTCTCTTGCAATTTGTGGGTGCCACGCCAAAAAAACTATTGTTCTTTTGAGGCAAACCAATTATCAAGCCATTTTAGTAAGAAGTGAAGCGCTGCTCAGCAAGTGCGTGTCCCATCGATGCAAGCAATCGGATGGAGCCAAGTCTGGTGAGTAAGCCGCATGCGAAAGTATTTGTTGTCGGTAGCGTTCAGTATTAACGGTTTTGCCAGGTTTTAGCAGCTCATAATAGATAACACCCTTCTGATCCCACCAAACACAGAGCATTGTCTTCCGTCCATAGCGATTTGGCCTTGCAGTCGATGTCGCTGGTTTGCTTGGAGTTACCCGTGATCTTTTACGCTTAGGATTCTCGAAATATATCCATTTTTCATCGCCAGTCACAATTCAATGGAGAAATGATTTTCTTTTGTACCTGGCGAGCAGCATTTCGCAAGTGGTTTTTCGGTTTTCCTGCCGTCTTTCATTCAGTTCATGTGGAACCTATTTTCCCCCCTTTAGGATCTTTCCCATGGCTTTCAAACTTATGGAGACGGCTTTTCGTATCATATTTAATTGATCCGTGAGATGTTGTTGCATTTGAGCGTCACCCTCATCCAATAATGCTTGCAATTCGGCGTCTTCAAACTTTCTCAGTGGTCTTCCACGTTCTTCGTTTCTCACGTCAAAATCGTCACTTTTGAATTTTTTAAACCACTCAAAGCACCGTGATTTACCAAGAGCACGCTCACCACAAGCTTCGACAAGCATTCGATGCGATTCTGCAGCAGTTTTCTTCAAATGGTAACAGAAAATCAATGTTGTCCGCAAATCGTAGTTTTCAAGCACAAAAACAGATATGTTCAATGCTATGAAAACATATGTAGTTGTATTAAACTTGTATTGTTGTGAGTTAAGTCTTTGACAAATGTACACACAAGAAAAAGGTGCCAATGACGCGGTTTGACAATCACTACATTGACAACTAGAGCCATCTATGAGCAAATTTCAGTTTCAACAGACCTGGTATACAGGGTGCGTTTTATGTTCCAGGGCGATTTTGTTTGGCTGCCATTTTGATTTGGCTGTCATTTGTCAGTGGAGAGTGGTCGATAACAATTTATTATTGAGCATCTAATTTCAAACAAGTCAACCATTCAGCGTATAATGAATAATTTTGAAAATTTGCATACACTGAGAGATAAAGCAAAGTCTGGGCAACAATGTAGTGAAGCAGAGTGTTGGTGAACGTCCGTGCACCTCTCATCGACACCGTGCACAAGAATTGGAAATGTCGCCATCATGTTTGATAAAAATTATCAAAAAAGATTTGCATTTTTATCCGTATAAAATTCAATTGACACAAGAGGTACAGGAAAATTACCATAAACGGCGGCGAGATTGGAGTGCCCAGGTTTTACAGGTCGGTATAGATGATCATTATTTTTGGCAAAAAATCATTATGAACGAGGCACATTTCGACTTGGCTGGCTTTGTTAATAAACAGAATAGCCGCTATTGGGGCATTGAAAATCCTCAATTGATACAGCAACGACCATTATACCCTCATAGAGTGACTGTATGGTGCGCCATTTGGGCCGGCGGCATCATTGGGCCATATTTCTTTGAGGATGTTAGAGGCAATGCTGTAACAGTTACTGGTGATCACTATCTTGACATGTTGGTAAACTTTTTTGTGTCCAAATTGGATCAATTGGGCCTACAGCACATGTGATTCCAACAGGACGGTGCCACATTAAAGCTCGTGCTACAATGCAAATTTTGCGAGAAACTTTTCCCGGCCGAATAATGTCAAAAAGTGGTGATATCGACTGGCCCCCACGATCCCCAGATTTGACTGCCCCCGATTATTTCCTATGGGGGTACTTGAAGGGAAAGGTGTATACCAACAAACCAACCACAATCCCGATGCTTAAAGACAACATGCGAAAAGAAATTGCTGAAATAACACCAGAAGTCTGCGAGAATGTTACGAAAAATATGCTTGAAAGAGCTCGCGTTTGCGCCACGGCCAGAGGCGGCCACTTGACCGATATAATATTCCATACATAATGGTAAAGACCATTCATTCAATTAAATATAAATTGTGATTCATTTAAAAGTTATTGATAATTTTTCCATATACTATCTGTTTACCTTTTGCTTGATAGGATGTGCCGAGTGCCACCAAGCAGATAAAAATGAAATTTCACTCCAAATAAATGTCATATCTGGATATTGGTGTAATTTTGCTACTATTTGATTTAATATTTTTTTTGTTTCTAGTTGGAAATAGTGTTCAAAGGTGTGCAACCATCCGGGATCATTGTGAGAATGTGGCACAATGATAACCTGCAAAAATAATTAATTAAAATAGTGATATAGTTATATTTATTTAACGTTTCTACATAAAATATAATCACAAATTTAAGAAGTGTCCTTAAAAATCACAAATTATAGATACTAGTTGCAACCCGTGAAATATTCACGGAAGTAAAACAAATTCTACATTTATGAAAATATATATTCATAAATATAGAATTTGTTTATATATATCATTTATACATCGTCCCCTTTTACACCGGTTCAAAAATTGTTAGCAAGGTATTTAAAATTCGTTCAGTTATCACGGACCCACCGAGATTCAAATTTCGAATTACTTTTGCAGAGAATCTAAGTGTTCCTCTCTCTCTCTCTTGTATTCAAAATTCAATTCTTTCTTTGACGACAACCATCATATGGGTTTTGGCTTATTTATACTATGATAACACATCGATCAATAAGTCAAGGGACTAACTACTAAAACAACATTTGTTTGCCAAAATTCTTCTTTATTCATCAACATAGTCTCCTTCAAGAGCGATACATTCATTCCAATGCTTTCCTAACTTTTCTATGCCAGCCGTGTAGAACAATTTATCTTTGGTGTCAAAATAGGCGTTAGTTTCGGCAATCACTTCTTCATTGGAGCCAAATCTCTTTCCCTGGAGAATCGTTTTGAGGTCTACGAACAGCCAATAGTCGCTGGGGGCCAAATCTGGAGAATACAGTGGGTGTGGAAGCAATTCGAAGTTCAACTCGTGCAATTTGGCCATCGTTACTATTGAATTGTGACACGGTGCATTGTCCTCATGAACGAGAACTTTTTTCTTATTCATATGGGGCCTTTTTTTGCAATTTCTGCCTTCAAACGCTCTAATAACGCTATGTAATATTCGCTATTGATGACTTTTCCCTTTTCAAGGTGATCGATGAATATTATACCATGCGCATCTCAAAATACGGAGGCCATAACCTTCCGACATTGTGTCATTGAGTTACAGTGGTTTTAGTGACGATACTTTTGCTATTTTCAAAACAATGGAAAAAACCGAATTTCGTGTGTTGATAAAACATTGCTTTTTAATGGGAAAAAATACTGTTCAAACTCAGCGATGGCTTGAAAAGTGTTATCCGGGTTCTGCTCCGTCGAAAACAACCATTTCTCAGTGGTATGCTGATTTCAAACACGGTCGTACAGACACAAATGATGCTGAACGCTCTGGTCGTCCAAATGAGGCTGTTACACCAGAAACCATAAAAAACCCTCAAAATCGTGATGGAAAATTGCAAAGTAAAGTTGCGTGAGATAGCTGACATGCTGAAGGTATCATTTGGTAGTGTTTATACTATTTTGCATGAATATTTGGTCATGAAAAGGCGTTTTTCGAAATGGGTGCCGTGTTTGCTCACAATGGAACAGAAACAACAACGCATCGATGATTCAGAGCACTTTTTACGCTAAATAAACAGGAGTTTTTGCGTCGATATGTGACAATGGATGAAACTTGGATCCACCACTATACTCCAGAATAAAATCAGCAGTCAGCTGAGTGGAGAGCAGCCGGTGAAAGTCGTCCGAAGCGACCAAAAACTCAAGTCGGCCGGGAAGGTTATGGCCTTCGTATTTTGGGATGCGCATGGTATAATATTCACCGATCACCTTGAAAAGGGAAAAACCATCAATAGCGAATATTACACAGCGTTATTGGAACGTTTGAAGGCAGAAATTGCAAAAAACGGCCATATGAAGAAAAAAGTTCTCTTTCATCAGGACAATGCACCACGTCACAAGTCAATGGTAACGATGGCCAAATTGCATGAGTTGAATTTCGAATTGCTTCCGCACCCACCGTATTCTCCAGATTTGGCCCCCAACGACTATTGGCTGTTCGTAGACCTCAAAACGATTCTCCAGGGAGAGATTTGGCTCTAATGAAGAAGTGATTGCCGAAACTTACACCTATTTTGAAATCAAAGATAAATTGTTCTACACGGCTGGCATAGAAAAGTTAGGAAAGCGTTGGAATGAATGTATCGCTCTTAAAGGAGACTATGTTGATGAATAGACTATGTTGATGAATAAAGAAGAATTTTGGCAAACAAATGTTGTTTTAGTAGTTAGTCCCGGGGCTTATTGATCGATGTGTTAATAAGGTTAGCCCCCAGGGATGTTTTTTAAGGTTAAGGTTCAAACTCAGCATAAATTCCGCTGTCATTATGTCTTACTTATGATTTATTTAGTTTGAGACTAAATGCATCACAGATATTCACTACTTTGTTCAACTAAAGGGAGTATGAGTACATAGAATATTAATTTATCAAATAAAATATCTAACTAAATAAATTAGAAAACTTCAATGTGTTACATATTTAAACTTTTTAGTTTTGTTGTATCCCTCCAAGTGTTGTCTCTTGAAAAAAGTAATAAAACAACTAAGTTGCAAGTTTTATTTCCTAATTACATAAATGCTAAAATATTTTGAAGTGAAAATAAAGAAATGAAATAAAATGAGAAAAAATACAAAAGTTACCTTCAGTGGTGGTCTGTTTGGATCAAGTTTTAAACGTCTATAACGATCTTCAAAAGTTGCATTCCAATATTCTTTGCTTCGCATCCATTGAGGCTAAAAAAATTATAAAAAATAATTAAAAAAGAAAATAAATAGGTAGATAAATAAAAACTGAAAACTTTAATAGAAATATATTTATTTTTAATTTCTATTGACAAAAGCACTTTTTCAAATATAAAATAAACAAGAATTTCTGTAAGATCTAACTATATTCTATATATTAGTAGGTTTGGCTAGAAGTGACAAAAAAAAGATGAATGAAACGCAACTTCAAAATGTTAACGAATTGTTGTCAGATCATGTAAAATTATGTTTTGTTTTCATTGTTGTGCAGAATGCAAGTAAACTAAATTACAAGATTTTAAAGCAGTACAATTTGACACTCTAATTATTGTGAATTGCAACACGCAGCCAGGCAATAAATTTATTCTTCGGAGATGATTTATTTGATAGTTTGTAGAAGAATTGAACAGATATTATCAAAATGTGCCGCATTTCAAGACACAAGAAATTGATCAAATAGAGGGACATACTATACTAGAATAACATTTTTAGGACTGATTCTTTTTTGGGAAGAGTTTGTAAGGAATATTGATGTGTGCATTGAATCTCCCTTCTTTCCTTACATCACATCTAGAGATAGATTTTGGAAAATATGGAAATCTTAGATTTGATTAATTAGATTACATCTTCAACGATTGACAATACTTATTTTCCTCTCCAAGGTATTGTCTATAATGCCAGTAAAACAGATTAATATGGAATACTTGTCCGCATATTGGATGAAAGTATCACAGGATATACGTAATTTTCAGGTTAGAAATTATTAAAAAAAATTGAAATCCTTATGTCACATTGACCGACTTATGGCATCATCTTTGTATTATTGTATTACATTTTCATTGTATACAGTACAACCTGGTGGACTTTTACCATGTGACAATTTCTTCCATTCAATAGGTCAATTTCTTCCATTCAACCAAAAAGATGTTAAAGAGGCCCTAAGTAAAAAAAAGATTGAAATCCTTTTTTTTTTTAAATCTAGGCAGCATTTGAACCCACAACCTCCGGGTTGGGAGAGACTTCTTACCAACTAGGTCACGAAGGTCTTTATATGGATACCTACTATGACAGTGGAGAAAATACTCAGAAGTTCTTCTACAAGATGAAATACGAAGCTGTAACACGATTAGGAGTCTGGTTGAATGCCTAAAACCAGTGAAATTTGAATAGAAGAGTTTATATAGAAGTAATTCGTAATATTTTTCGAGTTTCAATACTTCAAAATTTTCCACGCAAATCACGGATCCATGAAGTATTAAGCGAGTGGTAAAATTTCTGAGACTTCGCTATATCGGAAGATTCTATATTGAAATATCTCAGGGTTATTATCGTTAATATGGAGATGCCCTCTGAGAACAAACTGCTAAGATCCACGTGCTAAGGAATACCTATTGATAAAAGACTGATAAAATAAATGAAACTATGTAAAATGATGCAATAAAAATGTTTTTTCAACATTTTTTGTGTACCTGTCATTTTTAAGTTTCTATAAATTAGTAATTTTTTATATTATGAAATTTGAATTCAGAGATGAAATTCAAGTGGTTCAATCTTTGATGGTTTTTTGTTTATGTTATAAACGTCAATCAGTTCTTTGTTGATATCCATAATGATTTCTTTCTTTATCTTCAGTAAGAAATTTAAAGTTTATCAAAAAGGTCATTTGACCATTGAAATCTCAGCATAGGTTATGCATCATATTATTCATCTTTCGAAGTACATATTTTTTATGATTTGAAATTATATTTTTTGTTTTAAAATATTCATGTGTTTAATAATTAAAAAGTATGATATATTATATACACACCCTAAAATGGCATCTGCTCAAGACTTCTACAAGTCTGACTATCAACAAGAAAATTAAATTTTTAGATGTCCTAAAAAATATGGTAATGCCAAAAGGAAAATTGACTGAAAAATAAGGCGTCACAAAATAGTTGTCATCCTCTATGTCAAGGGTAAGCGATGGTACTCAGTTGAGTGATATTAAAAAGTGGTTAATATTGGATGCCTGTCGGGAAATTGCAATATCCTGGGTCAAAGGTAACACCTACAACGATCAATAACTGTTTCTGTAACAGTAAAATAATTATTGGCCCAGAAGAGTTGATCAGCACAATAGAGAAGACGGCCGAAATTGAAGAGTTTCTTGATCCTTTGATGGGGTGAGTATCTTTTAATAAATAGTGTCCCATTTGATGATGGGCTCATTACATCTGACTTCAATTCCAATGTGACCAATGAAACAATAGTCGATGGAGAGGAAGATATTTCGGAAGTGAAGGAAGACGCACCGTACCATCCAGGAATGATGTTTTACGTTATATGGGAGAGTTGCAAAAATACTTCAATACTTGTATAGTAAATCCGACACACTGTCGAATGTTTTGCAAAACTTTGATTTTGTGGTAGATCATATTACAGTCAAGTGCACGCCTAAACCAAAACAATCTAAACTAAGTAATTTTCAACCCCAATAAGTGACATTAATAGGTATAGTTTTCAGTGTTCTTTTCATATATATTTTTACACATTTTTAAGCCTTCTTATTTTACAACTGTGAACATTAATCAGTCAAAAACTTTGAATAGTAGAGTATAATATCGTAATTAAGGGTGAAACCAAATAAAATTCAGTTACATCGTAATAATTATACTCGTAATACACGCGCCAACATAAACAAGTTAATCTGTGTAAACAATTGACCATGTTAAGTCAGAAGTCGGGAGTTGATGGTGATGATGGATGGTGATGATACACACTCTTTAACATTCTATTCAGGTGACTAATACGAGTACAATGAAGTATATCACGGAGATATATTTACGGGATGGAATGTCATAGTGACCTCGGTCCTCTCTAGTGAAGTGTACCTAAGGAATCTGGGCCTTATGGACCCTTAATATACTCATTTTGGTGGAAGACATATACATATAGTATCTTCACCTCTTTTCAATTGAGAGTGTAGGAGCAAAGGACAAATGTGGTCAGATAAGATATTTGGATAAATAAATTTAAACTGCGCCCCACTTATCTGCAGGGGCTAGGAGCGTGTGTAAGAACAAATTAAGACCATTATGAAATATTTAGTTTAAGAAATCTCTAATCTTGTAGTTTATGGATTCTACTGATGAGACAGTTGACCCTACGGTTCACTTTATCAACTAAAAACGTTGATAAAGTGAACCGTAGGGTCAATAAGCGTCCATCACATAAATATGGAACGGCAGAATCAAATAAGTGACAATTATAGTGTTGCGTTAGCTGGGATATTGATTTTTGACCGATTTTTTGATAGCACATAAGGCCCAAGGCCCGAAGTGTTATTAAAAAATTCCGCATTCATAATAAGTTGATGCTTTTTACCGATTATTGATTACATACTCGTAATACCTGTCAAACTTTCATCATCTTGATAGGTAGTGAGACTCAATTACATGTATGTATCACGGGGATCAAACCTTGCACACTTTTCATCATTTCAGGCAGACCAAAAGTCCATTCTACAATGTCTCGCACACAATCACCAAAAACACACCACACTCAAAGAGTTTACATAAATAGCATTATCATGATTTCATTGTGAAGCAAAAATTGTTAAATTTAATATTGATGTAATAGGAAAGACGATTCATATTTAAAGCAAGAATGTGAACACGGAGAAAAAATAAAATGAATGAATTCTAAGAAAGTGGACTAAAATGATTATTATAATAATACCTGGAACTCAAAATTTGGAAACTCTTTAAGAGTATTAATGTCAGTTTCTTGAAGGTGCATCACAGGACATACATTTTTTGAATTATGATTATTGAAAAAATAACTGTTATTCAAATGCTGGTTGAAATTACGGTTCACCTAAGGAAAAAGAAAAAAAAAACATTCTTAACATAACTTACATACATATTTTGTAAATTTTACCATACAATAGTGAAAGTTTAATATTTAAGAAAATCAATAGTAAATATATTTATACGAGGTATATCCACAAAGTAAGTGTACTGAATTTTTGTAGGTTACAATTTTTTTTATTTAAACAAAAAAATTAAGTGGTTACCGTAGTACATATGTAAGCTATTTTTCGACATAGCCGCCATTCCTCTCAATGCAGGTGGTGAAGCCGGGTATCAACTTTTTGATGCCTTCTTCAAAGTAGTTTCCCGCCAACTCCTCCGTCCACTTCTCCACCTCCTCATTTACCTCCTCGTCGGTTGAAAACCTTTTTCCACCCATGTGCAGCTTCAGGGAGGTAAAGAGATAGTAATCTGAAGGTGCTAGGTCAGGGGAATGCGCGGGATGGTTCAGGACATCCCTTTTAAACGAGGCGATCAGTTCCTTCGTGGCGTTGGCCGTGTGTGGTCTGGCATTTTCGTGCAGCAGGCAGACTCCCTTTGTCAGCATGCCTCTCCTCTTGTTCTGAATCGACCTCCGCAATTTTTTTAGGGTTTCACAGTATCTTGCAGAGTTGATGGTCTCCCCTTGAGACATATATTCAATTAAAATTATGCCTTGACAGTCCCAAAACACGGATGCCATGATTTTCTTGGCTGAAATTGTGGTTTTGAACTTTTTGGCGGAGGGTGAAGAGGTGTGACGCCACTGTTGAGACTGCCTTTTGGTTTCAGGCGTGTAGTGTGCAACCCACGTTTCATCTCCAGTAACGATGAAGCGGAGAAATTCATCTCCATGGAGTTTGCAGCGCCTCAAAAACTCTTGCCTTTTTACAAAATTTCGCACTTGGCGGGAGATTGGTTTGACATTTTTCACGAAACGTGTTGTCGCGTCGACACTTCTCAACGTACTGACCTCGAACCGGTCTCGTTGCGGAGGGGAAGGGTCAGGCTACACGGAAGTGTAGCCAACATGTCGAAAATAAAATCCATCCGGTCGTGAGAGCCTCAGTATCCTTACTTTCTGGATACGCCTCGTATGTTTGTAAATAAATAATGATTGTATTTTTTTTTTCTAAATATTAAGTTGCCCAAGATGTTTTTTTAAAATTGAACTATGTTTAAATAATATATAAACATGTTTTTATTCATTTTGTGAAAACACATTTTTTTTTGTTCCTTTCTGAATTGTTTTAGCATTATGTAGGTTAGTATTTAATTAAATCCGCTTTTCAATTATAAATATGAAATGAAGTTACTTAAAAATTGAATATAACTAAAATATCACACTACAGCAAACTGGGAATATTAAAAAAAAAATAAGATACAGATTTGATCAATAATATTTCTTGAATCATACTTGGCCATATTACATAATTTAACTATTTTTTTAATCATTCCCTCAAATATTTGACTCACAAGGTTAAATATTTAAATGATCTATCATTGTATCAAAAATTAAAAAGAAATTAAAATTACCATTCCTTGATTTTGTTCATTGTATAATGTAAATTGAGAATCTTGATGAAATCTCTCTGAAAACAAAAGAAAAAATAAAATACCAAATATCTTATGATCAAATAATTTCATGCATAAACAAATACTTGCAATGCTTTATCTAAAGAGTAATAGAAACATAGTTTACTCAGTTTTTCCACTAGTATTTATGTTAAAGTTGTAGAATCACTTTGTACTATACTGCAGTTATTTATAAATTGTAACTTATGTGCAATTTCTTTTAAATATGATGTCTGGCTTATCAAATTTATAAAAGGCATTCAAAGTTTTTATCCTCTTCTGTAAGAGTATGTACGAGGGCAGTTTAATAAGTACCCGTGTTTGACGACAGATGGCGTTGCTGTTACCATCGTGTGCTGCCATCTGTTAAACGACGCCAAAAACAAATTTAACACTGATTCATAGGTTAGTTTGTATTTGACAGCCATTGCAGTAAGCAGTGCAACGTGGTTTTCGCTAAAATGGAGAAAGTGTAGTATCGTTCAGTGATTCGCTTATTGCTTTTGGATGAGAAAACGTGTGAGGAGATAAAAGCGAAATTGGATGTTGTTTATGGGGACCTTTCGCCAACAATTAGATATTGGTTCAACGAATTTAAATGTGGTCGAACATCCGTTTTTGATGAGGATCGCCCAGGACGCCCGGCAAAGTGGTTACCGAGGAAAAAGTCCACGACATGATTCTCGCTGATCGTCGAACGAAAGTGCGCGAAGTAGCAGAGGCCATAGGTGTGCCGACGGGAACGGCAATTAATATTTTACATGATAAGTTGGCGATGAAAAAGTTGTCGGCCCGATGGGTGCGCAATTGCTTACGGTGGATAAGCGCATGCGGCTTTCAACTTCGAAGCTGTGTTTGGAGCAATTTAAGCGAGATCCGAAGGAGTTTTTGCGTCGAGTTGTCATCGTCGATGCGACCTGGTTCATTATCATACACCAGAAACCAAGCAACAATCAAAACAATGGGTTGCTTCTGGTGAATCTGCTCCAAAGAAGGCTCTGACGATTCCATCGGCCGGAAAAGTTATGGCAACAATTTTTTGGGATGCGAAGGGCGCAATACTCATGGACTTCTTAGAAAAAAGAAAAACGATCACTGGACAATACTAGTGAGTTATTGGACCGCTTTGACAAGAAATTGAAGGAAACATGGCCCCATTTGGCGAAGAAGAAAGTGCTGTTTCATCACGACAACGCACCAGCACATTCATCCGGAGTTGTCGCCGCCAAACTGCATGAATTGCATTATGAATTGTTGCCGCACCCCCCGTATTCGCCCGACCTGGCTCCCTGCGATTTCTTCTTATTCCCAAACATGAAGAAATGGCTCGCAGGATTTTTTTTTAGCTCAAATGAGGTCATCGTCGAAACAGAGTCGTATTTATCAGAACTCGACAATTCCTATTTTTTGGAGGGGTTAAAAAAATCGTAGGGACGTTGGGAAAAATGTATATCCCTAAAAGGGGACAATGTTGAAAAATAAATAATTTGATTTTGAAAAAAAAATGGCATCTTCATTCTCAACACGGGTACTTATTGAACCGCCCTCATATTCTAGTATAATTGAATATAGATTCAGGCACCTTTTGACAACTGCTCATATCATATTTTACTATTAGGTAAACAAAATGTGTGATTATAATAATTTTATACTCTTGATGAAGTCAACCATATTAAGAAAACTAAATTGAAATAAAATTCATATTTTTTGTTTGATACAAAAAATGCAACATCTTGATTTATAGAAATTACAGATTCATAAAAGGAAAAAATAAAAACACCATAAAAATCAGATAACTTCAAAAGTAACCAATAAAAAACATTAAACAGAACGTGCTTGCATACAATTAATATTTTTGACATCTTCAATCACATTGGTTTAATGCATTAAAAATGTGGGATATTATTTTGAGGTTAGCATGAACTGTGGGGAAAATAAATATTGGCATATCTACTAAGTCTGTAAATATGAAACCGGAATTTGCTCATAGATGGGTCTAGTTGTCAATGTAGTGACTGTCAAACCGCGTGTTTACATTTGTCAAAGACTTAACTCACAACAATACAAGTTTAATACAACTACATATGTTTTCATAGCGTTGAACATGTCTGTTTTTGTGCCTCAAAACTACGATTTGCGGACAGCATTGATTTTCTGTTACCATTTGAAGAAAACTGCTGCAGAATCGCATCAAATGCTTATCGAAGCTTACGGTGAGCATGCTCTTGATAAATGACAGTGCTTTGAGTGGTTTAAAAAATTAAAAGTAGCGATTTTGACGTGAGAAACGAAGAACGTTGAAGACCACCGAGAAAGTTTGAAGACGCCGAATTGCAAGCATTGTCGGATGAGGATGACGCTCAAATGCAACAACTCGCGGATCAATTATGTGACACGAGAAGCCGTCTCCATACGTTTGAAAGCCATGGGAAAGATCCAGAAAGTGGAAAATGGGTTTCACATGAACTGAATGAAAACCGAAAAAGAGAGCAGGAAAACCGAAAAACCACTTGCGAAGTGCTGTTCGCCAGGTACAAAAGAAAATTATTTCTCCATGGAATTGTGACTGGTGATGAAAAATGGATATATTTCGAGAATCCTAAGCGTAAAAAATCACGGGTAACTCCAAGCAAACCAGCGACATCGACTGCAAGGCCAAATCGCTATGGACGGAAGACAATGCTCTGTGTTTGGTGGGATCAGAAGGGTGTTATCTATTATGAGCTGCTAAAACCTGGCAAAACCGTTAATACTGAACGCTACCGACAACAAATGATGGATTTGAACCAAGCATTGCGTGAAAAACGACCAGAATATCAAAAGAGGAAACACAAAGTGATTTTGCTTCATGAAATGCACCATCGCACACAGCAAAACCGGTCAAGGAAACGATTGAGGCGTTTAGTTGGCAAATACTTTCGCATGCGGCTTACTCACCAGACTTGGCTCCATCCGATTACTTGCATCGATGTGACACGCACTTGCTGAGCAGCGCTTCACTTCTTATGAAAATGGCTCGACGATTGGTTTGCCTCAAAAGAGCAACAGTTTTTTTGGCGTGGCATCCACAAATTGAGAGATGGGAAAAATGTGTAGCTAGCGATGGGCAATAAATACTTTGAATAAAATATTTTTTACAATTTTCATACAATAGATGTGTATTTTCTATAAAAAAAATTCCGGTTTCATATTTACAGACCTGATAAACCTCTATGTGATACCGCTAACATCATGATTTATGAGATCCATAGCAGTGGATATCTCTTGGGCGAAAACTAGTGTATATTTGTAGATCATCCGCATATAAATGGCACCTTGTATTTCAGCGGTCTAGTAATTGAATTTAGAAAAATGGGAAATAGAAGGGGTGGGGTGTATGTATTCCCCCTGAGGAACATCAAGCTTATTGGAAAACTTCACTCGCTGCTTGAGTCCATGCAAACAACTCTTGAACCAATTCAAAATTATATTTGAGATGTTTAACTGTTTTATGTCCCCTCTCAGGTCATTTCTTAGCAAATTAATATTGAAATCAGTATGAGCATTTCTGCGAGTGACACTGGAAATAAACATGTATTGTATAATTTTTTTTACATGTGGCTATACATATGTTGATACAATACAAAGTTGAATTTTTAGTATATAAAATCACACCCTATGAATTTTTTTTTTTTTGTTCTATATGATTGATAATTTATTCTTTAAAAACTATTTTTTTTAAATCAAAGTTTGTTGCAAGCTTAGATTATCCAATTCATCTCCACAATATCACATTTAATCAATTTAAGTTTGTCGAGATATAAATGAATAGCATGGAAAGGCTGAACTAATAATTTCACTTCTAATTGGAGGCAGCGGCTGTTTAAAAAGGTTTGTAAAATTTTTTAATATAACATTATAGGAATTTTTATTCTTCTTCTAGGGAATAACATAAGAAAGATTAGAATGAAGAAGACTATAAAGGTTCCTTGCAATACACCTGTCAACTTTAAAACCATTTATTGAAAAATAAGTAGAGAGCAGATTATTTTTGCTATCATATACATATAATGAAGAAAATTATGTTCATAAGTAAAATTTGCAGATTGAAATACAATTTATACACTTTTAGTTTTTTCCCCTCTTCACACTACAAAATAATAAGCAGATTTTTTTAGCCACATCAGCTTCATGAGACACTGTTGACCTCCCACAATCAACCTGGGATCAAGTATAATGGGAAGGAAAAAGCTGGGTTGAGCTTTTGTTGGATCTATTATGAGTGACCCATTCTTCACATATTCTTTTAACCAAGCTGCCCCGCCATCAGTCTTCTATAGACCGGCTATCAAGACTCGAAACTCTCAACCAGTTATATTTGTGGTACTACCAAGTTTTGGACAAAGAAGAATTTTTCATGACGGAACCAGTTTTAAGATCAATTTGTTTTGCTTATTATTATTTCAGAATATTTTTTCCTCTATATTCCTTAAAGAAATATAGAGGTAAAAATATTTTGAAACAGGATACTTCTAATTACATTTTCAAAACGGATAGGTAAAAGTAAATTAAAATTAAATCCAAGTAAAACGGAATTTCTCTGGGTGGCTTCACCGTAGACATCTTGATGAGGATACTTTATCAGTTATGGGTGTTAGTATTTTTCCAAAAGATAGCATGTATTTTCTTGGTATCTGTTTTGATAATCTCCTTCGATACACAAATTGGTTATACGGTTTCTATAGTCTTAGAATACAAATTGTTCATTGATGTCTTCCAATAAGGGAAATAAAAATGCTTTTTAATTCATTTGTTGTGTTGGGTCTGGACTATTGTAACCCTATTTATTCTGGTTTGCCTAATTCACAAATTTCTAGACTCCAGTTTGTTTTCAATGCAGCTGCTAGGCTGACATGTGGTAGTCATAAATATTGTCATATTGGTCCGCTTCTAAAAAGTCTGCATTGGCTTAAGTGTCGCAAACGGATTGATTAAAAACTTTGTCTATGTATTCAAGTCCCGTAATGGGATGTCTCCATTGTATCTTTCGAATCTGTGTTTGATAGGTGTTCCTTCGGAGAGAAGTACAACTTTAAGGTCAATGTATTCTTCATCTAATAAATTTGTTGTTCCAAATCAATCCAATATGATGCGGTATTATGTTAGAGCTTTGGCCGTTGCACGGAATGGTCTGCCTCCTAGTGTTCAAGATATGGGCGGCGTGTACAGCTTTAAGGAGCACTTACAGATAATTCTTTTTGGGAGGTTTTATCAAGTGGGTTAGAGTCCTGAATTATAGAGCGCCCTCGAGGAGAGTTTGCTATCTAACGGTGCTATATAAATTGTCCTTATATCATTATTTTTGCCCTAACCTACCCACGAAAAGCTTCCTTGTGTATGCCACGTTATAAAGTAAGGTCTAAAAGTTTCCGCCTCAAGGATATAAAAATAGTAATAGAATGAAACAAAATTTCTTTTTAATATAGTTTAACACATTTAGCGCTGAAAACATTTATTGGTGTTCAAATAAACTTTTGCTGGGTGAATGTGATTATATCTATCAAAGAGAAAATCATTAATTAAGGCATTTTCCTTCAGTATAAATATTTGAATGAAAACTGGGGCAGACAATTAAACGTTACATAAAAATAAAACAAATCAACGAAACTTTCAAGTGTTGTGCGTTGCATGTTAAATAAACCAATCGAATTCAATAACAGGAACAATTGAAATGTATCCATCCTGTCATGTTTAACAATCAGCATCAGCTTCAAATAATAATATCGGAATCATTCATTCCATGTTTTAAGTTTTCACAGAACCAAAAAGTAAACAGAAAGGAAAATATTGACTGTTTCCATTTTTAACACCTGAACAATGGAGGCGGTAATTTTTTTACTGTTTTTTTAGTTTACAGCTTTGGTGAAGGTAATTTTAAATATTATGTACGAAATTAGTCTCGGAGAAGTATGAATGACAGCAGGGTGTGAAGTAAGTCTGGAGTTGGTTGCGAGGAGGTGGAGGTGTACAAATTATTGAATATTTTAACTATTGCTGAGTATTGGCTGTTCAGTAAAATATTGGAGGAGCGCAGTGAAAGCCCCTTTGTCTAAAGAAAATGGTGCGAAAATGAAATATAGCTTGTTGATGGAGCAAACTATATGGTAAATTTTTCATTGAATGAGTAAAGGGTGAGTAGAAGTTAAGAATGTGTGGGATGTTTAGGAAGCCTTTAAGGCTATGAACATCTATCTGATTTTTAATTGAAGCGAACTGAGGTGACAATGACAATGCTCCAAGGTAGCTTTTTTTTGCATAAGTTCTGATAATAACTGGACAAATCTCATACACTCCCTAAAACCAAGCAATGTCAACTTCGGTAAAAATTATGGAACATAAGAGGATATCAGTGCCAGCATGGGTACGAAATTTGGAAAATCAATGAAAGAAGTAGTGGAACTGCAAGTGCTACGAAGAAAAAATGGTGTATAAATATAAAATTGAAACATTGTTTAATCCACTTGAAAATATATACAGGGTGGGTTTTATGTTCCAGGCCGATGTTTTTTTTTTATAACTTTTAAATGAAACACAATTTTATAATTTAAATTTAATTGATTGATTATACGGTCTTTACCATTATGTATGAAATATAATGTCGGTCAAGTGGCCGCCACTGGCAGTGGCGCAAACGCGAGCTCTTTCAAGCATATTTTTCATAACATTCTCGCAGACTTCTGGTATTATTTCACCAATTTATTTTTGAATGTTATCCTTAAGCATCGGGATTGTGGTTGGATTGTTGGTGTACACCTTTCCCTTCAAATACCCCCATAGGAAATAATCGGGGACGGTCAAATCAGGGGATCGTGGGGGCCAGTCGATATCACCACTTTTTCGGCTGGGAAAAGTTTCTCACAAAATTTGCATCGTAGCACGAGCTGTGCGTGATGTGGCACCATCCTGTTGGAACCACATGTGCTGTAGGCCCAATTGATCCAATTCGGGCACAAGACAGTTTACCAACATGTCACGATAGCGATCACCAGTAACTGTTACATCAATGCCTCTAGCATCCTCAAAGAAATATGGCCCAATGATGGCGCTGGCCCAAATGGCACACCATACAGTCACTCTACGAGCAATTTCTGTGACCGCTACTGTACATATCATATATCAGGTCTGTAAATATGAAACCAATTTTTTTTTATAGAAAATACACATTTATTGTACGAGGGTGGTCCCAGAAGTACCCGACCTGACGTATAGATGGCGGTTGTTGCTTTAAAAAATTACTATGGTAGAAAGTACTAAACGTATAAAGCTTAAGTTTCAAGTTTTAAGATGCTACGTTGTTTAGTATTTGTTTGGCAGCCATCAATAGTGAACGCTCTCAGTGAATTTGTAAACATGGAAAAAATTGGTCATCGTTATGTGATACAATACTTTCATTTGAAAGGTCTAAGTCCAACCAATATCAAAGCCGAGCTAGATTCTACTGTGGAGGAGCCTGCTCCTTCATTTACAACAGTAAAATATTGGGTGGCAGAGTTTAAACGAGGCCGTACGAGCTGCCAAGACGAACATCGCAGTGGTCGACCAAATGCGGTGACCACACCAGAAATGGTAAAGAAAATCCACAAAATGGTATTGGATGACCGTCGATTGAAAGTGCGCGAGCTAGCAGACATGGTAGGCATTTCAAAAAGTTCCGTACATCGCATATTGACTGAATATTTGGACATGAGAAAGCTGTGCGCAAGATGGGTGCCGCGTTTGCTCACAAGGAACAAAAACAGTGTCGTGAGGATGTGTCAATCGAGTGTTTAGCGATGTTTCACAGCAATAAAGCCGAGTTTTTGCGTTGATTCATAACCATGGATGAAACATGGGTCCATCACTTCACACCTGAGACGAAGGAACAGCCAAAACAATGGAATGAAAGGGGAGAATCGGCTCCAAAAAAGGCGAAGACAATTTCATCTGCAGGCAAGGTCATGGCGTCAGTTTTTTGGGATGTGCGTGGGATAATTTTCATTGATTATCTTCAAAAAAGAAAAACAATCAACGGCTAGTATTATGCGAACTTATTGCAGCGTTTGAGTGATGAAATCAAGAAAAAACGGCCACATTTGGCGAAAAAGAAAGTGTTGTTTCATCAAGACAATGCACCAGTTCACACATCCGTTATCGCGGTGGCCAAAATCGATGAATTAAAGTACGAATTGCTTCCTCACGCACCCTATTCACCAGATTTAGCCCCCTTGGATTATTTTCTTTTTCCAAACTTGAAAAAATGGCTCGGTGGTAAAAGATTTGCCAACGATGAAGAGGTGGAATCTGCGGTCAATGGCTATTTTGAGGCGCTCGACGGTTCTCATTATAAACAGGGTATCGAAGCTATTGAACATCTTTGGGAAAAGTGTGTCGAGCTGAAAGGAGACTATGTTGAGAAATAAAAATATTTTTTCCCAAATTTTTTATGTTTTCTTTGTTAGGTTGGGTATTTTTGGGACTACCCTTATATGAAAATGGTAAAAAATATATAAATATAAAAAAACTGTTGCTCTTTTGAGGCAAACCAATCATCGAACCATTTTCGTAAGAAGTGAAGCGCTGCTCAGCAAGTGCGTGTCCCATCGATGCAAGTAATCGGATGGAGCCAAGTCTGGTGAATAAGCCGCATGCGAAAGTATTTGCCAACTAAACGCCTCAATCGTTTCCTTGACCGGTGTTGCTGTGTGCGATGGTGCATTATCATGAAGCAAAATCACTTTGTGTTGCCTCTTTTGATACTCTGGTCGTTTTTCACGCAATGCATGGTTTAAATCCATCATTTGTTGTCAGGAGCATTCAGTTTTAGCGATTTTGCCAGGTTTTAGCAGCTCATAATAGATAACACCCTTCTGATCCCACCAAACACAGAGCATTGTCTTCCGTCCATAGCGATTTGGCCTTGCAGTCGATGTCGCCGGTTTGCTTGGAGTTACCCGTGATCTTTTATGCTTAGGATTCTCGAAATATATCCATTTTTCATAGTCAGTCATAATTCGATGGAGAAATGAGTTTCTTTTGTACCTGGCGGGCTGCATTTCGCAAGTGGTTTTTCGGTTTTCCTGCTGTCACTTTCGGTTTTCATTTAGTTCATGTGGAACCCATTTTCCCACCTTCTGGATCTTTCCCATGGCTTTCAAACGTATGGAGACGGCTTCTCGTGTCACATTTAATTGATCCGCGAGCTGTTGTTGCATTTGAGTATCATCCTCATCCAACAAATCTTGCAATTCGGCGTCTTCAAACTTTCTCGGTGGTCTTCCACGTTCTTCGTTTCTCACGTCAAAATCGCCACTTTTGAATTTTTTAAACCACTTAAAGCACTGTGATTTACCAAGAGCATGCTCACGATAAGCTTAGACAAGCATTCACATTGATTCTGCAGCAGTTTTCTTCAAATGGTAACAGAAAATCAATGCTGTCCGCAAATCGTAGTTTTCAGGCACAAAAACAGACATGTTCAACGCTATGAAAACATATGTAGTTGTATTAAACTTGTATTGTTATGAGTTAAAAGTCTTTGACAAATATAAACACAAGAAAAAGGCGCCAATGACGCGGTTCGACAGTCACTATATTGACAACTAGAGCCATCTATGAGCAAATTCTGGTTTTATATTTACAGACCTTTTATATATGTATGTACCATAGTTAAAAGATTACAAACTGCACAGAAATATGTAATATTTGTGTATTATGATAAATGAAATATTTAACAGATTCACTACCAACCTAATAGAATAGAATAATTCCTATGGCTAAAATAGTACCTGTATTGGTGTGTTATTTTAATATACATACAATGAAAATTTAAAATATGTACTATTTAAACACCCGACAGAAGTCGCGTGTTCTGCTATGTGGAATGATATTGCCGATGGTCGACTAATGAAGTCATTTCAGTAAAAAAAGTAATCAAAAAATGTAAAAAAAATTTGTGACAACTCAAGTTTGTATATTCAAAATGGTATGCGGTTGTATGAACGAACAGGGCTGTCATATTTCAATGGGAGTTGTTATGTTATAACCTAAAGCGCACGCAAAAGTGTTTCAATGGATATTTGCAATTTGATTATTCATATTGAGTTTGCAAAGTTGGTGCTGCTAGAAAATAAAACACTGTTATGTTCCTAATATATGGCTTCGTTTTAATTGTAAAAAAAAAATGAAATTACTCTATTATAAACTTTCCACATATGGCCATGAGAAATATTTCTCGATGTGGCTGGTGTCATGCTGGGGCTATACTGGCTCAAAAATTGTATTGTACCTCACCATGCTATATTGTGTGCGATATCGCACGGTTGGTAGTGAATGTATAAAGGTGTTTGGACATCTTGGGACCTCAAAAGTGAATAAGGATGCATTGGGTACAAAAGTTTCCAAAGCATCTGCGGGCTAAGTTAGTGGGTGGATTCAGTTTGTATTTGGGGTTCCCTGATAAAAATAAAGCTATTAAAATAAAATAAAATCTTATTTATAGTTAAGGCTAATATTAACATTGTGGAGGTTTAAAGACATTGTCATTTGTTCTATCAAACACTGTTTATTCCACAAAAAGTGGAATAAACAGTGTTTGATAAAACAAATTACAAAAATAAAATCTATGTATTTCATGAAAAATATGATGAAATATATTAATTTTAATCGCAGAGCTGTTAATTTGCAACAAGATAACACCTAATAAAAACAAACACTTGTTTTGCTATGACACCCAATAAATATTTCGTCATGTGTTAAATATTTATAAATCAATATATATCTAAAATAAAAACAAATAAAATCTAAAACTTTATTTTTTTCAAGAATACGAAAAACAAAATGGAAAAATTTATTTAGAAAAACATCAAAAATATTTTTTGTCAGAAATATATTAATGAAAAGATGCATGTTAAATATCTGCTCACAGTTTAATTGAATAATGATTTAATCTTAGGTAGTCAAGAGGAGACACTTCATAATGGTAGTCAAGAGGAGACACTTCACTGGAATTTTATTTCTAGGAATTATCAAATTTGGAGAAAAAAAAAATAAAATAATATTCCTTTATTTAAGTGCATTTTTAAAAAAATTCAAAAAGTATTATTAATATAGAAGATGACTAAATGTAATTAATGAGCATTTAAGTTAATTGAAGATTTCTCAAGTTTTTTATGACTTCATCAATTTTGCCACACGTTAACAACTCAACATTGATCAATGGCTGGAAACACTTTTGGGCGATTATCCATTAAAATAAAAAGAACTGTGACTCACTAACCTGGAAAAATGGATATATTTAACAAAAAAATAATAAATGTTAAGTTTGGATACAGTTGTCATAAATTCAAGGTTAAAGAGATATAAAATTATTATCAAATATTTTTTAAATGTACAGAATTTTTAATTGCTTAGTTAATTAACTTTTGACTTATACTTATTTACCCAATTATGTAATAAATACGGTTATTTAAATTTAATTACTTTTTATACATGCAAACATTTTGAATAGCAAATAAGTATATTTTGTACCGTAATTGATAAGTGCTCTACAAATTTCAGTGGCTCTAAGTGAAAAATTTACACTATTGTTTTACGGAGTCAAGGCAATATATTATTTCCAATGTATCTAAAGTAAGGAGTATATGTTTTTAATTGTAAAATTTATATAAAATAGCTAAAACAATAATGAGAAACATTTTTTGAATTAGTTGAATTACATATAATTATTAAAATGGATCTAACTATAATCCTCTGATTTTAAATTGGATACTAAGTAAAAATACAATAAAATGCTGTGGTAATTCCTGAATTTTGATAAACCAGAACATTTAAGATAGTGTCAATCAAATTACCACATCCCTTGGACGTGATAATTTATAATTTTCCAAACGTATTAAATAACAGTAATAATTTAATCATATATAAAGAGGCAATTATAAATTTAGTTCACAAATGTATTAATAATGACAATTGCTATCGACAATAATTTCGGAAACAATTTTTTTGTTTTAATGGACCGTTTGGCAAAGAAAGAATAATTAATTGTAATAAATCACATAAGTAATATTGAGCAAGTGATAGGGTTGTAATGGATTAACTCACCATTGTGTGGTGCCCGAGAAGCAACTCCAGAGTACGAGTAGTAATAGCCAAGCAGTAATGTGACTGTGACGATGCCAACGACCACCCATTTAGGCCGCACTACCCACATCATTATATCATAGTTTTCACTTATTTATACAAAAATAGCTACCTTCTCTTCAAATATCACAATTATTGAAAAATATATTGAAATAAATTATCATCAATTTTTTGTTATTTATGTAGATATATACATTTACTAATTACACAATCCCTCAGCGAAATGCTAATGTCTTCCACTTGTAACAAAATTTCACGGGCTGAGGTCCAAATAGGTGTTAGCAAAGAGGTAATCAGAACACGTGCATATAACATATATTTTGTACAGTGCTTACACTGTTAGATGTTCACTCCAAGAAAGCATGTCTCCATCTGTGGTACATTTTTCCAATGCATAATTAATACTTGAGCTGCCTACGTATTGAAAAATATGCTCAACACAATGGCCATTTTAAAATGAGTATTTATAAAAACAAACTAGATTATTTATGACCGGTTTATATTATACGGTCAAATGAAGTAAAAAAAACTTTGAATTAAATCGTTCAAAATATTTTTGGTGATTCTTAGTAAAGCTGCATGTTGAGATCTGAAAAAAAAAACAAACAATTAAATTGTTAAATAATAAATATTATAAGAACCAGGTTTCTAAACAGAAAGCTAAATTCCTAGGTTGTATGATTTGAAAAAATACCTATTCAAATATGAAAGGAAAAAATAACATAAATCATAATATTATCACAGGTAGCTTTTGGTTTGTTATGGATCGGTTTACGCCGATTAAAAAAATGCCAGTTTATCAATACACGCTCGATGAAGCCAAGGTGTTTTTGGGAAACCCCGTGACTTCTACACCAAGCGTGTACCATCTAACAAATGATGGTCAGACGAGAGCTAAATTCTCGCCATTCAGCCTGTTTGCACTATAGTTGGGACACTATTTTCAGTATGTAAATCAGAATGTGTTAGCACGCAATAGGTGGGATTGGAGGAGGTTAAAGATGAAGACGTAACAGAGATGTTGATAGCTATGTGCAACCTCTTTAAAATGAAGATTGATCAAATAACTAAATGAACGAGAGAAAAGGAGTGGAAAATTTTAAGAGCCTTCTTTAAAACCTATTAGGTGTACAAATAAGTTTCCGCCGTTTTTTATCAAAAATTGGGCATTTATTGTGAAAGAATGGAACCTCATGTTTTATTCGAAGTATTGCCCATCGCTTGCCACTACTTTTTCCCATCTTTCTGGCAGCATACGGATACTGCGTCGGAAGAATGCTTCATCTTTTGAGGGTATCCACGAATCGACCCAATTTTTGGTATCTTCATATGATGTGAAGTGCTGCTTAGACAGGCCATGAGTCATCGATTGAAACAAGTGGAAATCAGAAGGAGCAATGTCTGAATACGGCGGGTGGGGTAAAACTTCCCAATTGAGTGTTTCCAAATAGGTTTTGACCGGCGCTGCAACATGTGGACGAGCATTATTATGCAGGAGAATAATTTTGTCGTGTCTGGAGTAGTAGCGGGTGCGCTTTTCCTTGAGTGCTCGACTCAATCTCATCAATTGTGTTCGGTAGACAGCCCCAGCAATGGTTTCGTTCGGTTTGAGCAACTCATAATACACGACACTGAGCTGATCCCACCAAATACACAACAAGAGTTTTTTTCCATGAATATTTGGCTTAGCCGTAGATGGTGAAGCATGGCCAGGGGGTCCCCGTGATTTCTTCCTTTTTGGATTATCAAAGTGGATCCATTTTTCATCACCAGTGACTATACGGTGTGAAAACCCTTTAGTTTATGCCTGGCAAGCAGCATTTCACATGTGGAAAATCGGCGTTCAACGTTTCTCGGTGTCAGTTCATATGGAACCCAATTTCCTTGTTTTTTATTCATTCCCAATGATTTCAACCGATGTGAAATTGCTTGTTGGGTCACTCCTAATGTAAGTGCAAGTTGTTCTTGCATTTGGCACGAATCTTGATCCAATAATACTTCCAATTCTGCGCCTTCGTACACTTTCAGCCATCCGCTACGTTCTTTGTCTTCGATGTCAAATTCACCGTTCTTAAACTTTTGAAACCACTCACGGCAACTTTTCTCACTTAAGGCAGCCTCACCATATGCTTCTACAAGCAATCGATGCACCTCAGCTGCAGATTTTTTCAAATTGAAGAAGTAAATCAAAAGTTCCCGCAAATGACGCTTATTCGGCTCAAAACTTAACATTTTCGCACACAAAAGAATATATTATACTGATAAAAATTCATCAATATTTCAAGGTTATGTTGTTGACAGATGTTCAACCTTACGACAATGACTTGTTACATCTAACAATTTTAACCATAACTTACTGGTGGCGCCAACTGATTTTATTTTCGCATAACCACTAGTGCCATCTGTAGATGAATAAATGAGTTAACTAGTGATAAATTTCGACTTGCCACAGAAACTTTTGAAATGATTCAAACTGTTTATGGTAGTGAAGCGATGAGTCATAAAAACGTTTTTAAGTGGTATATAAGATTTCGTGATGGTAGAGAGAACATTGAAGATGATCAACGGCCTGGACCATCATTGACAGTTCGAATTGAAGAAAATTTTCAAAAAGTGGCTGAAATTCTTCGAAGTGATCGTTGTGCGTCTATTAGGCTCATCAAGGAGCTCACTGGAATTCCTAAATCCACTGTTTATTTCATTTTAATGGAAAATTTGGGCAAACGATAGTTCACACACTGACTGACGATCAAAAAGTTTGTACAGTGGAGCACTGCAGACATGAAACGAGCGGTTGATATGGATCCAGACTTTGTGTCAAGCATTGTAACAGGTGATGAAATATGGTGCATTGAGAATGAGCCACTTACAAAGTGCGAGAGCTCGGAATGGAAGGGTCTACAATCTCCGAAACCGAAAAAGTGAGCATGCAGAAGAGCCGAATTAAGACTCTGCTCACTGTTTGCTTTGATTCCAAAGGAATTCACGCCAGAAGGTCATATGGTGAACGCCGATGTGTATTTGGGTGTTTTGAATAGTTTATAAGCCAGCATTCTTCGAGTTCCAATACCGAGAACACGGAGCATGGTCATTGTTGCACGAATATGCACCAGCACGCAAAAGAAAGATTGTACGCGATTTCTTGGCCAAAAAAAATATCGTGGTTCTCGATTACACTCCGCATTTGCCTGATTTGGCTCCATGCGACTTCTGGCTATTCCCGAAACTGAAATAAGCGATGAAAGGATAGCGTTTCGACACAATTTCAGACATCCAGAATTTTCGACCGAGACTCAAAAGGTACTGTCAATTGTTAGGTCATTACGAATGAACCAGCGATGCCAGTGCTTTGAAACTTTTAGGAAGATAGTCGAAATGTGTTACTCATTTATTCATCCACAGATAGGGTTGGTGGTTATACGAAAATAAAATCAGTCACCTTTCCCATTGGACAGACCGTGTATATCGAAATCTTACTCTTCAAAAACATGGGCTTTGTGAATAAATGTTGGTGGACATATTCAAATCAAAGTGGGTATGCATAAAGACAGATGTGACGAATTATTTTCTTTTTACTCAAGTTCATTGGGAAATATCCTTAATTGGCTATCCATTCATAAGGTTTTTATATTTTTCAAGCAAAATGTTATATGGAATATTTGGGTGGAATATGATGAACATGTTGATTTGTGTCCTGCAATTAATTACCCTTTTGTTCATATTCTTCTGCCTCCTTCAATTATAAAGCTCTTCTTTTATCAATATTTTATTAACATTTATGTTTGTTTGTAGTTTTCATTGACAGATTTTCATATTTTGTAATTCATATATATTTTGATATTTCATGTATATTTAAAAGTTCGTTGTTTTGATACATCTCTTTCAACTTGTGGTGTACGTTTTTGGTCCCTTGCAATTAATTATTCTCATTTATATATTTATAGGTTGTTTATTCTTTACCTTATTTTTCATATTAATTTTTTCATGTTTTTCATATACAAAGGCATCATCTATATTTTGTATTTTTTTTTCACTAATTACCATTCGGATTATTTTTGTTTTTGTAAAGACTATGTCAATAAAGTAAAGATAATTTCCTCAACAACCAGTTCCTTAGATTTTTACTTTTAATATGAGGTGCATGGGTACGCGGTAACACACTTCCGTACGGAAGGTCGCCAGTTCGAATCCCACGCTGTCATACTCCCCTTGAATGATACAGGCATCTTTTCAGTCTAGTATTCGGGGGTATAAGGATACCTACGACTTCGGTTATATATATTCTTTAAAACAAATGATTATAAATTTTGCATATACTTTTCTTGATGTTCTTTTACTGAGGCCTCCATTCATGTTCGCATTATAGATGTTTTATCAGTCTTTTGTCATCGCTCATCTTTTTAACACGATTAAACCATCTCGGTATGCTCTTTTACAACACAATATAATTTCTTAGTTTACATAATTTCTCAGTAAGTATATTCTAAATTTTCTTTCAGTGCATTTCCACAGCATTAATTTGTCACTTTTCATTCTTATTTAATTTCCAATTTCCCTCACATAATATAAAGCTGGTAATGATGATGCTGGAAACCATCAATTTAGCAAATTTAAACATGGACATACTGAAAACAATCTTTTTCAATTCATATCTAAATTTATATGAAATAATTTTTCTGTATGTAATAATAGACATCGAACTTTTAGAATAGAATTGCTAGTAGTGCGGTATTTGAAAAAAAAAATAACTCCCATTTAAACATCATTCATTAAAATACAATACTAAAGAATAACAAAAGACCTCTTTTGGTATGACCTATTTCCTAAACAAAAGTCATGAAGTTTTTAAGGGACAATTCATACTATACTTTTATATATTTTAAATCAAGAGAAAATGGAGAGAAAATCAAGTTATTATGATTATGTTGTTTATAGTTAAGGCATTAACGTTGTGGAGGTTTAAAGACATAGTAATTTATTTTTATCAAACACTGTTTATTCCACTTTTTTGTGACGGTATAACCCTACCGGTTTCAAGGCTTTCACCTCATCTTCAGGGGAGCACAAACAAGACTAAATGCTGTTCGAACTGGTACCGATATACACGCTTCAACGGTTGGGGGCTGCGGGGTGAGGGAGGCATGGGACGATTTCGGCCAAGAGTGGAGTAGAAAGGACATAGAAATCTGTCCATTCGGCTTAGTTCAAAAGGTACACATCATGAATATATGTATGTACAATCGATGCTGCGGTTGTAAAGAGTTTGATCTGCACACAGTTTTTCAGAAAAAAAGAACATTGCTGTTTTCTCTGGATGCGATTGAGGATCACGTGATACGAATCTTTTCCAGGAAATCATTCAGCAGTACGATTCCACGAGTTTTTACAATTAAGACCGCTGTCTTTGAAGAGTAAGAATGGATCCATTTGTTAGTCTTTTGGGCAGAATTTCTCATTTTATACATTCTTCAAAAGATAGTTAAGAGGTTGTATCAGAGCACTGATACCACACTTCAGAAGTATGGCACAGATGGTAGGTCATATACGGGATACTCATCATTTTTGTTTCCTTACAATCACCAGTACTTGTCACGAGTCAACCTGCAGATTTTGTCTGAATGTTGTAAAAACTGTCAGGCGGAGGACAACAAATTTGAAATGCTCCTCCTATCTCCCCTGAACTAGTGTAGGGTCAGAGATAGTATTTTCATTTCAATCGCAAACTGTGTTAACAGGTTTGAATTTGTTCTTCTCACACGAAATATCGGAGAGTTTCCTACCCTTTACACTTGCAGCTGTTTTAGCCTTACTAATATATAGTCAAGGTTACATTTATCATGACATACCGAATGTTTAACTCAGTAGTACACATCTTGATTGTCACCTCTTAACACATTGTTGCCGGGCGGTTTTTTCATCAATCTATGCCGTTAAGCGGGCAATTTTTTTAGATTCGCGCGCGAAATTACGTTTTACGTAAAGTAAAATTACTATAACTTGATAACTATTGATCATATTTCAATAAAATTTTCAGTATTTTATCATTAATGAAATCGTTTTTAATGATCTTTTTATAAACTTATATATACTATATTTGGGTAAACAATTATGATATTTAAGGTTAAATTGCATTTTTACCTTACTGTCCATTTAGTCCTTCTGTACATGTTCAACATAATATATATTTTGTAAAATACGAAAAAATAAACACTAATATTGTTTTAAAGTATGATATCGTTGAAAACAGTTCCCTTTATGTAATGGCACATCACAGAATTTACACATATATCGGGTTTCGCTACGCACTTTGTGGACCGCGCACACACGACATCTCTTTCGTAGATTCTTGTTTTTACCAGTGCTTTCAATCTTTTCCTATGTATGTTTTCTCATATTCATTGAAAGTCTTCCCGGAGGATCTGATTTTGAAGATTTTTCTCAGACATCACATGTCGAGTGTCGGTTTCGGGTCTTGAATATTATCCGACGAAATCTGATCAGCCACCCAGTGCTCTGCAATGTCCTTTAAAAATTGTATATATTTTATTTTCTTTTCTCTTGTAACAGAGTTATACACAACAAAGGAGTTGAACAATGCACAATTTATTAAATACATCTCCAGTCTTTTTGTTCATTTAGTAGTTTTTCGTAAGATAGAATAATAAGAAAGATATTGGTCTGCTCGGTCAACACCTTTCATATACTTATTGTAATCGATTAAAGCGTTGGGTTTAACTATGTTCTCACGAGTTTTCCAATATATGTTGTGACTTTCTCGCATTTCAGCGGAATGTATGGTAGAAATTAAAGACACCTCTTTTCGATTGCCAAACTTGTAAGAGAATGTCTTTTTTTCTTCGAAAGATTGCTTGGCCCTTATTCAATTTAGTTGCTTTCAGGCAATCAGGCAGTCCCCTATTTTTTCGAATCGTACCACAAATTCGAATTTTATGATGCAAAAGTACTTGACTATTTTCCACACTATTGTAGTAGTTATCCATGTACAGATGATGCCATAAATCGGTATAAGGTGAAACAACAGTTTTAATGGTTAATTTTTGTCCTTGAGCACAATAAACTTCCAAATTGCATATGTAGCCTGTAGTGCTTTCCCACACCGTACATACGAGAATCTCATATTTTATTATTTTTGTCCTTGAGCACAATAAACTTCCAAATTGCATATGTAGCCTGTAGTGCTTTCCCACACCGTACATACGAGAATCTCATATTTTATTATTTTTGTCCTTGAGCACAATAAACTTCCAAATTGCATATGTAGCCTGTAGTGCTTTCCCACACCGTACATACGAGAATCTCATATTTTATTATTTTTGTCCTTGAGCACAATAAACTTCCAAATTGCATATGTAGCCTGTAGTGCTTTCCCACACCGTACATACGAGAATCTCATATTTTATTATTTTTGCAGCATTATAAACTCTAAAAAACAGTCTTCCCCTCCAAGGCACTATACCTTCATCTAAAGATAGTTGCTGATTAGGTTTGTAAACATTTATAAACTTGGGAAGAAAATAATCTAATACTGGTCTAACTTTGCAAAGCTTATCTGATCCATCTTCAGTATTTTCATTATTATTAAAGTGCCAAGCTCCCCATATTTGATGAAATCTGTCGCTGGTCATCGTTTTTGCAAATAATGGTGTTTCCGTGGATGCATCTGAACTCCAGTATTCATCTCTTCTGTCCTTACGGACTTGTCCCATAAGAAGGATAAGCCCCAAAAATTTCTTGTATTGTAATGTCTTTCCATTTGTGAGTTTTCTTATATATTTTAAATTTGTGCTAATTTTGATAATAATATCTGTTAGATTCTTGTACAAGGAATGTAAAAAAATCATCTCCTATGAATAAATTTACTGCTTCCGTTCCACTATTCAAAACACTACCGGTAGTTAAACCTGGTCGACCTAAAAACTCTTCCAGGACTGGTGGATTGTCTGCTGATGACCATTCTTTTTCACCTTCGTCTGAGTGTGAATCCGAATCGCTTGAAATTGTTCATCGGAAAAATGTCTGAGGATGCGCGGTAACTTCATTATCACTAGTTTATTATCTGTATTTTTCTCAACACAAAAATAATCTGACAAATTATCAACACACAATTCTCCATCTCTCTCATTACTATCGTAATCCATTTTTATTGGGTATTTTTTATGAAAAAAATATTCATTTATTATAAAAATACGGGACAAATAACTTTTCAAACACAACAGCGATCGATATCCACTATACTATATCATACAATGATAGGTATTTTGGAATATTTTTTTAATAAAAATAATTTGCTCTAGCGGAATGTAGGCAGAAACGAAAATGGAGAACGTCTTGAACTAAACAATATCGCCTCAATACTGAAGAATTATAAAGATAAAAAGGAAATGTTTATCTTACAACTATTGTATTTGAGTGCATGTTATATGAGGACAGTCTGCCAGCCGACCCTAATTATTACTAAGACAGTCTGCCACCCGACCCTCATTATACTAATCGCTTCACTTCACAAGTAACCGCAAACCCAATTCCGATCTGTACAACGTATTTTGGCATCTCCCGCGCTCTACCAAAAGTAAGCAAATACAACGCTTTTAAGGGTTTTCCGCTCTCTACCAACAGTATGTAAAAAACGCTTTTAAGCGTTTCCCGCAAACAATGTGTTAATTGTTGCACAGATAAGGGGTCTTGTTTGCTCTTCTTGAAAATTTTAAAGATCTTCGATAACTCTCCCAGTTTCCTGTGAGATTCACAAAGGCCTTTTGGTTTTTTTGTATTTTTGAAATAATATTACAGAATCCACAATGCCCTTGCAAAGGACTAGTAAATAATTCTCAATGGAGGCTGTATTAATAAAGCAGGACATTCAACCTATTGAGTTGAATTTAATTTAGAATTGAAGATGGGATTCTAGTTTGAGGAAACTAATTTTGTGCAGAGCAGACTGCCTTGAAATTTTAGTGAGGTTGAAGTAAACTGAGGCCAATAGGATATGTTTTTATGTCTGCTTCATTAATTTCCCTAGATCACTTCTAGCAATGTTCTGGTGTACTTGTGGATGAATAATGTTCCACCCTGAGCAGCTGCAAACTGTCAATTTTGCCTCATTATTAGTATCCAAGTGCCATGCTAACCCAGGTTTGTACTATGGTGAAATCGGAGTACATCTGGGCATTGTAATTATTCAAAATAATAGTTTTGAGCCTTTTCGGGAGCCTGAAGGGTTGTAACCTTCAAATTTTAAGATTTACACCATTTTGTCAGGAATATGTTGATTTACACCATATAGGGAAAGCATGATAAATGGAATTCAGTAAATAATTAATTCATATTTGAGCCCAGATCATCAGTTGTTAATATGTCACATCTTTTCAATAGGAGGCAACAGATATCAATCACCCTATCGTTCATATCAATTAAGTTTGATGAGAGCATGCAGTCAAGATGTTCAGATAAGTTAGCATGTGTTGAGTCCTGTATCACATTCAAAGCTACTTTTGTTCAAGAAACCCCATCTCTACATGTTCATCTTGCATATAGTCACCCCTATTCGAATTTTATTCAGGGTTCTCCATGTAGCTGAGGCAGATGGTCTTCTGATCTTTTCTAAGAGCTCTATCTAGTCGTCAGATGTTTTTTCGTTCCTCAGAACACTTTATCTGGAGAAATTGTAAGTTCTTGCACTTTCTTCATGAAACTATACCTGGATTTCAATCTTAATATTGCTAGTTGGTGATAACATAAGGGGTGTCTTTGGTTTTGAACTTGTTTTGTTTTTTCTAGGTCAGCTGCAAAATTTCAATAGATATCAGGTAAAGCGATACAGAATTAGTATATTTTCTCTACTGGCGTTACATTCTGTTATTATTCTCCCGGTTTCATTTATGGTGACATAAACCTGTCTAATATGTAAGAAATCACTGCAGACTGAAGTTCCATATTCCGCTACTTACCAGTAAGATGCAAGAGCTGATATTCTCAATGTATGTAGTTGTGTCCACATGATATTCCAACGAGATTTCGAAAGATATTATTTGTAGCACTGAGCTTGATTTTTGTACTGATGTATTTTCTTTGTAATAGCCTAATTTAATTAAATTTTTATCATATTATGTGGTTGATAAGGTTTTTATAATGTAATGAATGTGAATTTAAGGGAAGAAAAATGAAGATCGACAAAAAAAAAACAAATATATCAGCGCATATGTGTATGGAAAGCTTGGTAGAGAAAGACCGCCGGAAGGGTTGGTTGGATCAAGTGAATTATATTTTGAAAGAAGAATATGTAAGTCTCAGAAATCTTAGCAACTGCATGAGGTGTATGGGTTAAGAGAAGGTAAAGGATGAGTATCGCGGTAGTCAAGTCTGCGATCTGTTTCGCCTCTCAGTTTACCCTGACAGGGAAATATATGTATCTGAAAATATGATTTTGATGACATGCGAAGAGTAAGATCTAAGAATGAATGTTGCAAAATTCAAAGTAATGATGATAGAAAAGTAAATGCAATATATGGGTGAATAATGAAAGATTTGAGAAAGATTAGGACTTGCTACTTGAGTAGTATTTTCTCAGATGACTGAAAAGTTAAGAGGGATATCAAACGGCGTGTAGAAAGAGGAAAGTCCGTGGGGGGGGGGGGTGTTGGCACTAAAACATACATACTCTCAAATGGCGTGTAGAAAGAGGAAACAGTCAGTGGGGGGGGGGGGGGGTGGCACACATACACGTACATACTCAAACTGGACAGTATCAAAATCTGCAAGATGATAGTGCATAATGGTTTTTTGCTGCCAACTTTTATGTATGGAGCGAAATGTTGACGTGGAAAAAGACTGAGAGGAGCCGAATGAATGCCGTAGAAATATATGCATTGAGAAGAATACATGAAATGACAATGTATGACAGAATACATAATTATGTGGTAAGGGATGGATGTGAACTTAAGGCTAATGTGTTAAGTAAGATAAAGAAGAGCACGTTGAGATGGTTTGGCACGTGGAACGAATGAATGAAGAAATATTAACAAAACAAATAAACGGTGCAAATATGAGGGTGAGGCGTGGTAGAGCGAAATCAAAGAAATTACGGTTGGATCAAGTGAATGATGTTTTGAAACAAAATGTAGTCAGAGAAATCGTAAGAGTTATATTATACGGATGTATAAGAGCATAAGGATGTGTTTGGAGATAGGAGTCTGGCGCTCTGTCGTCACTGCCTACCCTGACAGGGAAATGACGTGATGGTATGTCTGTAAAATATGATTTTGTTTGGCAGCCGTATTACTTATGTTATGATCCTTTGTGATTGGGTATGATTGTCAGCCCTCCTGCAGATGGAAGACGCCTGTGTGTGTTTGTAAGTGTGCAAACTGTTACACTTCAGCAAGCATGCAGTCTTGACAGATCAACCCCAAAGTTCCAAGATGATTGGCAGGTATAATATGCTAATTAGACTAACGTATGTTAAAGAATGGAGTGTAAAAAAATAAGGTAGATATAAATAATAAAACATGGACGTATATGTACGTGCATTATTCGTTACTGAGTGCATTTTGTACAAAAAAAAACATCATTTCAGTTTAATTTAGTTATCCTTTAGTAACAAAACTGCACACTTATTTCAAATATCACGGAAAAATCATGAATAAACATTAATTTAAAAATTTCATTTGTAGTAAAAATCTTCGACTCCAAACAAATTGAATAGGAAAAATATATTAAAAAATGGTACGACATCGATTCTCGCTCTTATTTACGATTTTTAAATTTGCCATGCATTTGTTTCTCTTAGTGAAATAATCATGCGAAGAAAAAAAAACGGAGGAAGATACTCCGAGACGAGAGAAAAATATGAAATAAATCAAGAGAAAAATAAAAAAGATACTTTTAATCTAATTAAAAGAAATCTTGTTTCTTTAAAACAGAATCTGCTGAAAAGGTGGATACAATTTAATTAGTGCGTGTATTTCGGAATTAGTAAAATTATGATGAAAGTTGTGTATTAAAAAAATATACCTATAATTTATTTGACCTCATCTCTTTATTATTATAATTTCGATAAAGAAAAGGCGTACCCATGTTATGAGAAAAGCTTATTTAAAACAAAGCGCAGTATAAATGCGTAATACTAAATAATGCGAGTAGACAAATACTAAACTTAAAAATTACAAATATAATTATGATACCTTTTTTTTTATCTTAAAATTCTGGTGAAACCTACCTATTTTTAAGGGCATCAACCAAAACACAAATTAAATAAACGCCCAGACGTCAAGCGCGGCCATCTTGACACAAGATTACAAAAAAGTGGAGTTACACACGATACATTTTCAGAAATATTCGTTGCCATAAACAAGAAACTATACTGATCAATGATTCAATGATCTCTTTATAGAGTCCTCATTAACGATCCAACAGTTAAATTATATTTTGGAGATAATATGTAACTCATTCAAACACATATCACCCAGTTAAAAAATGTGTAATTAATGGTTTAATCCAGTATTAAATAGTTATTCTATGTATGCACGAGGTGAAGGATTTTATTCATTAGGAAGTATGTTCAATGGTAAGTTGCAATAGGAAATAGGTCCACGAGGCACTAAAATACATACGTTCAAACCAAGTAATATCAAGATTTGCCAAAATGATAGTTTTTAACAGCGCATTGGTGCCAAAATTGATGTATGGGAAAATAATGTGAATGGGAAATGAGCCCAATAAATGCCACAAATATTCGTGCAGTGAGAAGATATGTTATGTCAATATATGACCGAATATACATGTAATTATTAAGGATGAATGTGAGTTAAAATCTAATTGATTAAGTAGACTCAGAAATAACACGTTGATGTAGTTTGGACATGTTTGATGGATGAGTGACGAAAACTGTTTAAAAAAAATACGAGGAAAGTAGAAGTGAGAATCTTGGCAGAGGTCAATCAAGAAACGTGTAGTTCAACAAAGTAAATGAAGTATTGAAAGAAAAACAGAAGAAATTCTGTAAGTAGACATTTCGTGGTAGGAAAGTTTGACGTTCTTTTCTCTCTGCCTATTTAGACGGGGAAATGGCGTAATATGCAATAGGAAATAGTGTATTGTAGTATGTAATCAAATGTAATACATGCACATAATAATGTATATATTACATTACATATGCAGCTAAATATCTCAATTAGGCAATGTTTGAGAAGTATGTTTCCTTACGTTGCAATCCTTTCATTAATTCGAGTCATTGGTCCCATGGAAACAACACGTGAATTGAAATCTCGTAAATTGAACCATTGCATGTTACGAGTATGTAAAATGCATAAGGTGTTACATATTTCCATGTATTACATTATTACTTAGTTAAAAAAAACCTTAAGCTATTTTTTATAATTATCTACATAAGTGGTTACCGATAACAAACATTTTGATGACAACTGTTCAATTTATTTGTAAAAAACAACAAACCTTATGATTTACTGATCCTATTCTTATTATTGTTGGTCTTATGATACAGTTGTAGCTTTTTCAATTGTCGATGATAATCCATAAATTAATCTAACTGGAGTCTACTGGTTGGCTGTTTTTATCAGTGCCTCCAGTTTTAGCACAATAAACCATGTTAAAGTGAATCTACGTAAATGGAAACCGTGTTAATGAAGGCATTACTGTATATCACAATAAATTTAAGCTTCAAAGTAGGGAATGTAAAAGTATTAATAACAAGAGGCGTATGAGTGCTAAAACATAATAAGTTTATTTTAAAAATTGTTAAATAAGTGTGGAGATCTGCTCTTTTAGTTTACCCAGTAAGATACATAGCGTGATAGTATGCTTGTATGCACGTAATATCTTAAATATCATACATATAATCACACAGTGTTCCTCGAGGGGTGGACAAATATAACAAGTTGCCAAACTATTGTATTCAAGCTCAAAACTTACACCTCCTCGGCATTCATACATCTCGTCATGCACATTTTTCTATTATTTATAGTTCTCACTTTACCTTATTTCAACATCTGGTCCCTTTCACCCAGCTACGTTTTTCTCGAACTACCTTTTCCAAACACACTAAACACACTGGCTTGCACACTTGTTTAGTCATTCAATCATAATTCATTCTGTTCACATGTTTTAACCTTCTTAAAGCTCCTTTTTTCATATTTCTTAAAATATTTATTTTAATCATGCATTCATTTATGATATTTTCATGCTGCCTTCTTTCATGTATTGACACTTCACATTTATTTTGTGCACGGATCTCTACAACATTAATCGTACGTTTATCCTTCTTCTGCTACGTCCATGTTTCACTTCTATTCATCAAGGGGGCCACCAACACATATAAGCTATCGTTTTTGTTTTTTTTAATATGGTGCGGATGTTGTATATTGAATTAAGTGTTTCGTTTAATTGGTTCCCTGTTATTACCATTCTTTCAATGGCTGTTTCTACTCGTCCATCAGCGTACTCGTAAACACGCTACCCAGATAACACATCTCACCAACCTTCTCCAGTTTCTCCGAGTTGCATATACTTTTTACCATACTTCTTTATATAACCATAACCTTTGATTTCGTTTTCATACCTTTTACTAGGCATTTCTTATGTAGCTCACTTATCATATCTCTTAAATCACTTTCTATTTCCTTCTTTCTTACACCGTTCCTATCATTTTTTAAATTACGCGCACGTGAATCTATGCAAAAGTTAAACAACCAAGGTGCTATAATACACTCTTGCTTTACGTCTTTTGTAATTTTAAACCCCTCAGTAAGTTTACAATTTATTCTTACACATGTAAGAGTAAATGGTGAACTTACTGAGGGGTTTATTTTTTCAGTTTAGTTTTCATTTCAGGTCTCTTACATCTTTGTAGTTGGCTGTAAGATGCAATAAACCCAACATGTTGTTTTATTTACTATGAAAGCGTAATATAATGCAGTACGAAAAAAAAAACTATATTTGAAAATAGCATTCCAACTTGAGGTAAACAACAAACAATATGTAGTCTTGCATAAGTTCAACAATTTGAACGTGTATGCCATGTTTAAAATAAATTACTATTAGAGCGCTCATAATGTATATACTCGTAAGAACATTTTTTTGTACGCGTGTAGGTGCCCCACAATGGTATATAGCAGGGATGGCGAACCTTTTTGAGACTGAGTGCCAAAAAAATTTTTTTTTCAATAAAATAATATGTCGCGTGCCACATGCCATGGAAATAAAAATGCATCAAATGTTTGTGTAACTTCAGATTTTTAATAAAAACAAAAATTATTACACCGAGGAAAATAATTAAGTACTTATTAATGGCGAACTAAGAGAAATAAATAAAAAAATAGACTTGAAAAAAATTGTGAACCTCAAAACTTATTAGTGAGATTTTTGTTGTTGGATGCTAGATGCCAAATATTTTATATCGGGTTCATAGCTGGTAGCTTTTAATAAAATACAAGCAGTAGTACTTTCGTCTGTAAGTCTACTTCTTATGTCTGATTTAATAAAGTTCATTGAAGAAAATAATGATTCACAGGAATACGTCGACGAAAAAATTGTTAATATGCCCATTGCTATTTTTTTAAGACAAGAAAAAGTTTCCGGGATGGATTGCCAAGTTGTAAGTACTTCATTTTCGGCATTCCTCTGGACTGGTCCAACGAATCGATCTCGCTCAATTTCTTCCAAAACAATTCTTAAGTCTTTAAATTTTTGTGTCCATATCGAACTCGACTGAAAATCTACCAATTCCATTTCAAAATCATCTAATTCCATGTATTCAAACATTGTTAAGTTTAATTGTTGATACTTATATGTGTCTGGATGGGTAATAAATTTTGTAGTTTCTTCAAGTTGTCGAAACTGAACAAACCTTCTTGAAAATTGTTCTATTGTTGCGTCTAAAGCATTTTCAAATGATTCTATTAATTTTCCTACGTCTGGCTTTTCATGGATTTCCAGATCCATCATGTTTTTTTTTAGGTTGGGAAAGTACTTAAAATTTCTGGTCATTATATCACGCTTAAATATTTGTAACTTAGCTTCAAATGCTTTTATATTATCAAACATAACAGTAATTATTTTGCCACGGCCTTGTAATTTTATATTTAGATCATTCAAATGGGAGCAAAAATTAGTAAAGAACATCAATCTCGAAATCCACTCAACATCTGATAATTCTTCATACTGAATTATTTTCTGGTTACTTAAAAACATATAAATTTCATAACAGTGGATGGCCAACAAACTTTGTAAATAAATTGACGAATCCTGCTGTTTGGCCAATCATACTGGGTGCACCATCTGTACTTACTGAAACGATTTTCGACAAATTTATTTCTGCTCTAGAAAGAGCCTCTACAACTGCTTTGCAAACATCTGTGCCTTTAGTAGTTTCTGGTAAAGATACCAAACTTATTAATTCTTCCATTATTTTATTGCCAACAAAATATCGAACAAAAATAGCTAATCGAGCCGAGAGAGTGACATCAGTGCTTTCATCAAGACAAATAGAAATCCAATCACATAATTTTATATCTGTTTTTTGTTGATATGTTACATTTTTACCCATCTTCAAGATTCTGTCTTTTATTGTATTTCGAGCGATAGGCAATTCTTTTATTCGTTCGAATATTTTTTCTTTATTTCCAAAATCCTCAAAAAGAAATGGTGCACATTCTGAAAATGCATTCTTGATGTAGTCTCCATCGCTGAATGGTTTTCCATTTTTGGCAATTATTTTGGCTATTTCGAAGCTAGCAGCAACATAATTGGAATTACTATTAACAAACTTATTTAAAGCACTCGGTTGTAGATTTTTGTTTTTGATTGCTCTTAAAATATATTCTTTTTGTTAATCTCTGCTTTTGCCAAGAAGTTCCTTATGAATTGTTTCATAGTGTCTTTTTACAGATGATGATCTAGATACCACTGACACAGAACATATAACACATATTGCTTTGTCACTTCTTTCAATTACACCGTACATTTCAGTCCACCAATTTTGAAATTGTCTGCCAGAATTTTTACTGCTGGCTTCACCAAGTTTTTGTTTCTTATATGGTACAGCCATCTCTGTGGGTGCCAATAAACAGTTTGTTTCTGTATTAATTAGATTGTTTTTATAGCACAAATTGATAACAAAACTGCTCCGATCAGGTAAAGAGTTATTCTGTCACTGAAACATCAAATCGTCGAATTTAAATTGTCGATAAATCATATTCATCCACAAGAGTAGCAATTATACACCTAAACCACAGGAGAGCTGATGATCTAATGCGCATCGAGAGCGCGCAGTGCGACGTATGTCGTGGATAAATCAAACACTTCGGAACGGCTCGTGCCGGGAGCGAAGTTCATTACAAAAAAAAATACACCTCAAGGGACTAGCACCGCGCGGGAAGCATTAAACAATGCGATTTATTTGTGCATGAATGTCGTCATATCCTTCGTTTCTGAAATTATTTATGAACGAAGAAAATACACGTCGCTATTTAAATATTTTTTTAATACTATTTCTATAACTTTTTTTTATTTTTTCTTATACATTTTTATTTTTTCTCCTCATTCGCGTGCCACGCAAAATCGTCTCGCGTGCCACCTGTGGCACGCGTGCCATAGGTTCGCCATCCCTGGTATATAGTATAGCTTGGTTCTGGCTGGGATTTCCAAACCGGATATAAACGAAATCGATCGACCGGTTATTCGTATTGCTGGTTGATTGAAGGATCCATAAATATAGGTAATTGAATTTGTATAAATGTCTATAATGTGTCGATTTCTTTGTTGATGTGTTTGGTTCAACACTAAGTAGAAATGGCAACAGGTATATTTGATATTATTCGTAAGTAAACTCGATTAAATTTGATATTAAATATTGATTTATTGTACAGAATGTCGAATATATATTTCAATTAATCTCGCAAAAAAATAAAAATTAATTTAATTGAAATTTTACGAATGTTTTGTTTCGACTCGTGTCGGCAATTTTTCCTCTAAGGGGCAATAAAAAAATCAACTGGTTTCAATAATTTATCAAATTAATTACTACTGAGTTAATACATACAAACCATCCTGCCATTTCCCTTTTTGGGTAGGCAGACAAGACAGCGCGCCAGTCTTTCCATTCGCTACATACATTTTTTGCCTCTTTTTCTGACAATTTACAATTCCTTACAAAATATTATTCACTTGATATCGTTATATTTCTTTGGTTTTTTATTTTGTTATATTATATAATAAAATATATATTTATTTTGTTATATAAAATTATCATTTCATTTCGTGCTCTGTCATATCTACAGCATTTATTCGGTTCTATCCACATCTGTTTTTAAGATTATAAGTACTATTGAAAGTATTCTAGCGTACATCTTTCGCTTCTGCCACGTCGATACACATTTCAAGATAAAGTCTCGTCATTCTCCCCTCTTTCATAATTCGGTCGTTCCACGTTTTGCTGGATCTTACAAAACGTCTAATACCTTCTATAATTACTCATATATATATATATCATATAAGTACTATTGAAAGTATTCTAGCGTACATCTTTCGCTTCTGCCACGTCGATACACATTTCAAGATAAAGTCTCGTCATTCTCCCCTCTTTCATAATTCGGTCGTTCCACGTTTTGCTGGATCTTACAAAACGTCTAATACCTTCTATAATTACTCATATATATCATTTTTGAAAATTTGTTTCTATGTGTGAACCATTTCAATGCTCATTTATTCATCTTACGCACTACATCTCCTTCCTTTTAACTCTTTCAACTTCGGTATATCGGTACCAGTTCGAACAGCATTAAGTCTTGTTTGTGCTCCCCTGAAGATGAGATGAAAGCTTTGAAACCGGTAGAGTTATACCGTCACAAAAAAGTGGAATAAACAGTGTTTGATAAAAATAAATTACAATGTCTTTCAACTTCGCATTATTGCCTAACGTCCTCATTCTGTTTATATTATACATCCTATGTCAAGATATAATTAAATGGAGATCATTTCTCTTTGCTTACCCCAGGGACAAAGTGTGATGATAATGATGATGGGGAATCCTTATTGATTAGCACAATTCGTTGTGTAAAGCGCAAACTAAACAATATATATTTAAGCAACTTCAAAGAAAATCGTTTTTAAAGTTTTATGTAAATTTGAGTAACCGGTTAAACAATATTTATTTTTATATTTTTATAATTAATAACAATTTTAGCTATGTTTTTTTAACATGTCGATATATTATCTATAGTTTTAACTTCTTTATTGTTAAATAACTTGAATTCTTCTCTTCCTTCGAATGGTACAATTCAACATATTTGAATAGATAATTCAGACATGTTGAATAGTGTAGTCGAGAGACAATATTTTCTTCAGAACCAGTGGAGAAAGTATTGAACTTGTGGTTCATCATTGCGTGTTGGCAACTCTAATACAAGTGAAGAGGCAACAACACTAACACACTTACTCGACGCGGAAGAGTATTGTTATCAACTCTTTTACTAGACTAGGGCCCTTTTTTGGGGTACCACCGGTAATCAAATCCGAAACCCTCAGGTGGAAGTCAAGCATCTTACCAACTATGCCACAAAGGTAGCCATTTTAAGTAAGGTACAATAAATTATATTTAAGAAAAATAAATCATGGTAAACTCGATTACAGCGATTTTGAAAATACTTAAACTCATACTGACCCAAAACTGAGATGATTATGGTAAGAATATCTATTTTATAATTTGCCTAATGCCGTTAAGCCGAAAATGAGGCAAAACATACTTTGACCGTGAAGTAAAAATGAAAATATATATACATGTACATGCTGTAGCTATTGCATAACATAAGAAGTATTCCAATTTTTAAAAAGTCATTTTTATTTGAGTTCAGATTCAATTCATGATGTGAATGATGAGGATAAGCAGAACTATTTAATTGGATTATAATTCCCCAATGAATTCACACCTTTAGGAATGCCGCTTCACAAGTTAAAATGAAATAAAATATTCTGTGACCGTGAAGTGAAAATGAAATGCAAAACATGTAAGTATGTAGAAACATTGTTCGAATTTTCAAATACATTACACTGTCAAAGTAAATAGATTTACAAAACAAATAAAAATTGATTTGCTATCATTGTTGAAATTGACCTTTTCGATTACAATTAACGCTTTTTAATGAAGTCGCGGATTGTTTAGCGATAGGGCCGGTTAACGTTTTAGTTGAGTTTTGTTTTTAAAGAGGCACCGCACCGTCTGAACCTCCTCACCAAATGGTACTATTGTTAAAGCAGTAAAAAGTTATTTAACGCAAAGGGTGATGATTTTCTCTGCGTAATGGGAGAAAAATACGAATCTGGCAATTGGGATTATACTATGCCATAAATTGTTATACATCAAATAAAATGAATAATAATTAACAGCACCATCCAGTGAGGCGACGCAGGCGACGTCTCTATAAAAATAAAAATCAACCACCCAACATGAAAAATAGGATTTTCAAAGCTTCAATGAAAACATCCTATCTCATCGATAGGTACCTCTCGCCACTCAAGTTTATTATTAGGCATATGTTAGGTGGATTGGCTATTAAAAATAATAATTGGTTTTCTCGAGAGCTCAAAGACGAGCTGACATAAAAGTTAAATGTGATCCTGGGCCCTAACAAGTAAAATGACTGGAAGAATCCGATTATATTATCACAAAAAAAGTTCTACACAAAGAAATATGTTACATTTAAATATTTTTATTTCAGATTATTATTTATGTAAGTATAAAATTTAACAAGTATTTATTTACTGTTTTCGCATGTCTTTGGACAGGCTTTTCAGCTAATTTAATAAAAAAATTACTTTGTTATTTCACAAATTACATTAATCCCCGCGATACGTGTTACTGCCTCCAATCTTGAGGTTTTCTTCAGGCGGAGTTACGAGAGTAAAGTCTGACTAGTGTCATGTTTTATCGGAGATATGTACGGTCTATGGATTCAAAGGGAAGTTTTAATCAGGGGTGAAACCTTTTGCATTTTTTGGTAATTAATTATAGGTTTATTTTTTATTTGATTATGGCCTTGCGTATCGCTAATATTTCTTAAGTATTTTGTTATGACGTATGTAAAACTTGAACTCTACTTTCTTTGCACTTATGATTCGCCTCTATAACATAATATGGTTTGCTAATTCAGTCAAGTTAGGGTCAATATGGCATGGCACACACACTTCAGATGAAAAATAACACCATTTAAACTTAAACATTGCTCTCGTAATAAACCTGGATCATTCCGCCTGAAGGAAGTCTCGGTATAGGAGGTGGAAACCCGTGTTGCGGGGATTAATTTAATTGGTAGAATAACAAAGTAATTGACAATATTATTAAATATTCTATCAGTTTCACAAAGTTGAAAGCGAAGCCTTTTGTAAAGTCGATACGATAACGTGTTTCAACGTTTCTGTCATGGTGGCGGCTTGTTTTATTATCTCATGTTTTGCTGAACAGGTAGTCATCAATTAATAACACCATTCAAAAATAGCAATATTGTTTATTTGTAAATCCTAAAATTATTGTCTTATAACTTTGTACGGTTTAATAAACACGACGAAAAAATAATTCGATTAAAATTTTTTCAGTAAGATTCAAGAAAATTTGAATATTTTTATCTCTGAAGTTCCACGTTCTCTAAAGTTGACGTTCCACCCGCCTTGCCGTGTATTTCCCGGAGGGGTTCTTCTTCTCTTGGATCTGAAATGGGCGGGTCTTTCTTAAAAACGTTGCAATATAACAACGTGGAGATTGATGCACCCAGTAAAGGCCCAATCCAGTATATCTGAAATTAGAGTAAATTAGATGTGGTTTTCATAATAAAACAAACATTATACGGCAATTCCTCCATTACGCAGGTAATTGGTTTAAGGAAAACGAGGCATAAATGCAGGCATTGAATGCTTAGTGAAATTAATGATTTTTTACATATTTCCAGTTATTCTATCTTACTTAGTTAAAAAAGGCTTTAGTTATTTTTTAATTAGTCTATGACATTGAATGATAAGTAAAAATCATGATTTTTTTGGATTTGACTGGTTAAATCTTATAGTTATAACTGTCAATGTTGTCGTCGATGTTGATGGCATCAAGAATCTATCTAGAATGTTTTTTTCCGCTCATCTAGTTTCAAACAGAACACACGGCGTTAATTAAAAATATAACAATCGGTATTGTAGTTCGAAATCGTATTTCCTGATTTCGTTAATTGCGAAAAGATAATTATTTTCTTGAGTCTATACATCGCAAACTATGATGTTTAGCTAAATTACGGCACAAAATAAGTATTTAAATATCACGTTTGAATATTATGTGATTTTTTTGCTCTTTTAAGTTTGATTTGTTATCATCAGGACTGACTTTCTGGAAATGTTGACTCTCACCTATCTTTCCATATTTTTTGGAGGTCTTCCAGGGTCACAGCTACCAGTGGGTATTTTATGCATTGCCACTTAAGAAACTCTATGTTATTCACCCTTTTCAATTGTTCCCTCTATATTCTATCTCTAAGTGTTCTGCTTGCAATGACTGAGTGTTTTCATTTCATTAGTTATGAGCATTTTTTGTGTTTTTAAATCTGCTTTAGACTATTTCATAAGTGGTGATTTTTTAAAATGATGTACAGGATTTAAATTCAAACTTATTTTCTGGCATATCTGTATGCTACAATTTTAGTTCTATGTTTTTAATGAATTAAATATTTTAATTCCTAGATATGATAGACTCTAAAATCACTCTATATGTTGTGTTTCATATTTAAGTTAACATCAATTATAACATCTCTGAGAAGGGATAAAAGTCTGAAACAAACCATACACATATCCACCAGAACAGAACAGTGTAAAATAATTAAGCATTTGATAGGATGTGCTAGTCGTCCAAAGTGTCCAAACCATACATAAATCCACCAGAACAGTTTTGTAAAATAATTAAGTACTTGAAAGGATGTGCTAGTCGTCCAAAAACTCGTAACATATCGTGCGTCGGTTGGGGCAGCTCGTCATTTTCTAGGAGACTTCTCCTTTCTCAAATGATTTCTCTCTGACAGTCGGATGTTCAGACTTTTTAATCCTGATACAACTTTAAGAGATGAATCTCTCAGTTCTTCCGGGAATAAGTATAGTGGACACTCTTCTACGATGTGACCGATAGTCTGGACCATTCCACACGGACACAATGGAGAATCAGTGAAACTCTATCAATGTTTATTGTTTGCATGTTTATTTCAAACATGATCACATCTTAGAAAATTCAGTGTACACTACAATTTTTATTAATTGGTAGAATTCTTGATAAAGCAGGCTAGGATCACTCACAAGGTGATTTCCAACGAAGACCGATTCCATTGTTATCGTCAAGTATCTGGTGAGCTTAAATTCCTTTCAGCTAACCGTTGTACCTTGATCAAGAAATCAGTGGACCAAATCCAGTAACAATATTCCTTTTAAGCTGTATGAGGATTTTATTAATTATTGACCCAACTGCAAACTTTTCAAAAAGAAAGGCTTACTCACTCGAGTAACAAAGGATATTATTTACAAGAAATAAAACAATAATGATATGTTATATCTTACCCAGTGACCACTCCATTCATTCGTCCATATTGCAGGACCTAAAGATCTAGCTGGGTTCATGCTGGCTCCGGTGTAAGAACCCTAGAAACAACGAATCGCGTACATTTATTTTTAAGAATTTTTATTCGAACATTCGACTAAGAATGAAAATTCTATAATACCTGGTTGCATTAATAACATATCTATAATAATTGTACAATAATACAATTATAAAACCTATAGCGCCATTTCGAGGGCAAATCCTTCTCAAGGGCGCTTTATATGCATATACTAGATTATAATTTTAAAAGGATTCAAAATCTTGTTTGTCAAGAATGAAGAATTATACGAGATTATGATTAAATTATAGTATTTAGATTACTGTAAAGCACTCCGTAGAGCATGATGATAGGAAAGTGTCACCAGTGCCTATCGTTTTGGATATTTCTGTACACCTGCATATGTATAAGACACACTTGGTAAGAAAACTTATCAATCGAAATGAACTATAAATAAAATATTTGGTATATTGGACCAGTGACTGCTTTTGCTGCTGATTGCCATTGATTTTATTTCAGGATGACTTCAATTACAAAAAAATGATAAATATACTTATTTAATTTTCGATATATAATTTCGATAAAGACAAAACTGTTTATTTCATAGGCTACCATATCAATCTTGTCCATAAAATATGTATTTCAAAGTTAAATTTAGTTTTTTTTTTCAATCTTAGACAAATTGATGTCACCTTTCCTCAAATACCTCAAAACAGGTATGCAGCTTAGATATTTTTTTGCTTATGTACCTATATAGTACATGAAAACTATGAAAAATTAAGACGAATATTCAACTCACAGCAGCCATGACTATAGTGGCGACAGTTAATCCGAATTTGAGAGCGATGCCATCTGTATTGTGGCTGTTCCGATAATCCCACACGGAGCAGGCGAGTAGGCAGAGGATGCCGGTAATAATGGCTTCTATTATTACTGCCTGAAACAGACAAAAATCATGCATTCAAATACACATAACATAGTTATTAGTTATATGCAACATACACGCAAGCTGAATCAATACTTTTAATTAATAGGTTATATCAAATGTAAGTTTCATATCACCAAATAAATCTCTTTAAAACTTAAGATAAAAAATAACTTAATAGTTCTCGATTTCATAAAAGCAAATATGCAACTCACCAAAAATATCAACGCAAAAAGAAAAAAAAAACATGCTTATAGCGCATTTTCTAACATATTTTGGCAAACATGTAACGGATTTTATTGCCCTAGGGACTGAGCTTGTGAATCTTGTGGATCTAGTGGGAATACGAAATGAAATGCTTGCGAGTAAGTGAGGTGCATCGATTACTGAGTGAATGATTTTGTATAGCAGTACTATATCGGCTGTTTTTCTTCTGTCACACAGCTTCAAGAGTTTCATTGCATTTAATAAGTTGGGATAATTTCTTTGTTCATGTGGTATTCCAGTTTAAAATTTATGAATCTCAGAAATTTGTTTTGTACTCGTTCTAAAGTTTATGCATGGGCAGCGTAATGAGGAGACCATATTGATGAGTTGTAGTCAAGGCGGTTGCGTACCAAAGAGCAGTACAGCAGTTTTAATCTTCGAAAATCCGAGAAATGTTGGGCAGTTCTTAGTACAAATCCCAAGATTTTTGAACTCTCCCGAGTGATTTTGTTCACATGTTCTATAAATGAAAGTTTTGCATCAAATATAATTCCTAAGTCCCTTATAGAAGCTACACGTTTTAATATATATTGATTTAGCGAATACTCGTGATTAATTGGATTTTTATTTCTATAAAAACGTGAGGCGCGGTGCCATCTCATACATCCCCATTTTTTTGTAATCTGTAATTTTTATTTATAAATAAAATGTATTTATAAATAAAAATAGTAATGTTCATGCATTTTTTATTGTTAGTTTTATGACCTAGTGGATTTTGGTGCTCCACATTTTTTTCTTATGCTCAAAAGTGCTCCGTGACTTCGAAAAGGTTAAGAACCACTGCCTTAGTTAGGGAGTCATTGCAAATCGTTTATTAAATTAAGTGTTTGACGCATCATATTACCACGCTTGCTATAAATCATTAATTAATATACGATTGTCTTTAAATAAAAAATAAATACATATATTTTTTTTTATTTCAATTTATAAGTTTGCATTTTTTGACGTTATTAATACTAACTAAATATTTTTTTTTCATAATTTATGGATAGTTTTTTTAACTATGTAGTCATTAAGCTTTTGATTCAATGATCAGGTGATTTGAAATAAACTTTATAAATATTATATATGGTAAAGGAATCTCCGTATGTACTCGTATTATAATTCTTTATACAAAGCACAAATGAGGTGTTTGATATACGAGTATATTTGAGATCAAGACTAATATAATAGGTTACTTTGTTTATTGCAGATATTAATAGTTGACTTAGCGATGTTGACGAACACAAAAAACGAGACAAAATAATCTGCTTGGCAAATTTAAAGTAAATGACAGGACAGGGCTGATTAGTTTCATAAAAGCTAGAAATATAATAACTTATAACTAGAGTTTGAAAATAAACCATTAAGCGGCAAAAATATTCAGGTAAAATTTTTATATATTTGTAAAAAATCTTTTGTCTGTTTTATTTCAATTGTTGCATTTTTCCTCTGTTGGTATTGCCTACAGCCTACAGTATTGCCACTTTTACAATCTTCAAATATCACTGGTTGACTTTTCTCTCCCATTTATTTTCCATAGTGCTGGAATGATAATCACTACACGTATACAGAACAAAATGACAACCATATTTATGAACATATAAAGTTTTGCATCCGACGCTAAGTTATAAAGTTAAACATTGCAAACGCAAAGTTAAATATAAATCAACAAATTAACTGAGAATTTCTTAATTTATCAATCCAATGTTAATCAAAATGTTTCAGTTTTTGTCTTTCGCATGGTACAATTTAAAATATCTGAATTGGTGATTCGGACATATTCAAGAGCGTGGCCTGGAGACAATATAATGGCTGTGTAAACCCTAATAATCGAAACTTCGGGTTGTACTGAAGTAGACACGAAACTCGCGGTGTGTCATTGCATGTGTTGATAACGTTACACAATATACTAGCACATGTTGTACTCTGCGCGTGTGAGTGTTTTTACACTTTTACAAAACTGGAACTTTTTTGTTAAAGTTTTTTGGGTAAGATCAGGAATCAAATCCAGATTCCCCGGGTGGAAGTCAGGCGTCTTATCGACTAGGCTACGAAGGTTGTCATAGTCAGTGAAACATTTTATTATGAACTTATTTTCTGAAATGAATGTCAAATTTTCTTAAAACTAATTCCTAAGATCTTATCATATCTTATCATACCTGTCCCGATGAAACTGAAGCATTTGGCATTGTGACACAGAAGCTAGTACTGTTGTCGAATGCCCTTTCTGGCGTGACCACCAGTAACAGGCCGTATCCTAAAATTGCCCCAAGGCACTGCGCCAGCAGGTAAACTGCTGCCATGGGCACTGAGATGGTTCGGAAAATGAGGGCGGCCACTGTTACAGAAGGGTTCACATGAGCACCGGACACGTGGCCGAATATCTGCAACGAGTATGATGATTAACCAACAATTCACTTACCTATATACGAGTACTTTTATATCTATAAAAATATTATTTACATTTTGTTGAAAAAATCTCTCATTCGATTTGAAATTAATATTCAACACATTATTCTATTTTTGGTGTTATAAATTTGACTACATACATAATAAGGTTCAAAAGTTTTCGACCCAAGAATAGAATAAAACAACTTTTCTTTATTTTCCAACATAGTCACTCATAGTAGTAGTTCAATCAATTTTCCAACATAGTCACTCATAGTAGTAATTCAATCAATTTTCCAACATAGTCACTCATAGTAGTAGTTCAATCAATTTTCCAACATAGTCACTCATAGTAGTAGTTTAATCCCTTTTTAGAACAATTAATACATTTTTCAATATCAGTGAGAAAATACACTGGTGTTTTCTTATCAAAGTTATGTAAAACTGCGGATATCAATTCTTCGTCACTTTTATTTTTTCCCACGCAAATCAGATTTCAGTTTGAAAAATAAAAAAAATAATCTCTAGGGGCCAAGTCGGGACTATAGGGTTGGTGATCAATTCTTGGAAACCATAGTGTTAAGTGTCATCAACAAAATTGTGCACCAGCGCGTTGTCGTGCAATAATCTCACGCATCGTGATAGCTTTACTCGACATTTTGTTTTAATGGTATTTTTTAATTTGTACAATAATAACGTATAATACTTGATAGCGATCGCAGTATTTGTTTCTTTGAAGCCAATTAGTATAATTTTCTGACAATTAAAATTTTTTTTTGGTATAATATTTTTTTTTATTTTTGTCACCTTGACACAAGTCCAAATTTTTTGTGATAGAGTATATCGCGCAAGTTTAGTCTTTTCATTTCAGTTCGATTCCACCAACATCCACCCACGTTGTTATAAGGACAAAGTTAGTCCCCGTCCACGGCGACGGTGATGTCACTTAGTGATGAAGAAGGATCTGTCCGAAGGGACTCCTCCGGTGGCGACACGCCTGAGTGTGAAAATAATAGAAGCGATGAAGGACTTAAGGTCCGACATCACGAGATAAGGAAAATGACTCGCAGTGCAGAAAATATACTTCTGTAGCAGCTTAAAGCCTGGAGTTCAAACAGATTAGCAATTTTTCATAACTTGCACAGAAAATTTTGAATGCAGCAAAACTATTTGTTGACGCCACTAGATCGGAGAAGCTAATCGGTCCGAAGATGAACCGATATCATGTTAAGTGAAGAACCCTTCGGAAATTATTGACTCGATTATCATCGGAGTACCACAAAATGTGATCTGCGGATTGATCCAAATAGCCGCAAAAAATACAACAGGGCAAAGGAAAAAGATTGAAGCTAAATAGTTTGCTTTTAAAGCTCCCATGGCAAGATATAAATTGGATTGTCGAATAGCTTGGGTACACTCACGGGGAGCCGAGGCAGGCCCTGATGCAAAGACCAATTTAAATTTTGTTGTTTGTTTTTCCAGTCTGTTTTTTCACGGAAGGAGACGACCATCGATGTTGTCAATTTGACAATTGGGCCTCAAGGTAGGCTTCAATAATCGCATGAGGAGTAATCCCCGGCGTAAACCCTGACTTGTAGAGTTTGATCGTACGGAAAAGTAGGCCACATACGGGTTTCGCCAAGCGAGTAACAGCTAGAAACGCCTTTCTCGCACTCAATAGGGACAATATACTATGGAATATCATTTTTAGGCCATAGTCAATTATAATTCCGAGGCTAGTTTTCTCCTGCACTATACAAATATTTGTTTCTGAAGAGGAAATTGAAGGAACGCGTGCGAGAGACTCGTTCAACCGTACTCCGCAGGTTTTATGCGGGGTACAAGTAGGACGCTGAGAAGCTTCGATCGAGGACATAAAATTGGCTCTGATCAGGACCAGACCGTCATCCCCGTAGGTCTGAATAATACTACATCATAATTTATACATTAATGACGCATAATATTCGCAAGTAATCTAAGTATTTCTCTCCTTTAAGTCAATTCGTAGAATTCCCATAACAATTTTAAAATTTGAAGCCGTAATCTTTTTTGTCCTTGTGTCACCTTGTTATTTTTGGACCGTGGTAATCCCGAACAGTGCCCACTCCACCGAGCCCGTTTTCGACAGAAAATCTAAATACACACCCGTAGTTTATCCCCCGCGACGCTTGACTCAATCATTTGTTTTATTTTAACATTTCGTTGGTTTTAGAAAGCATTAAAAAAGAGTGTGTAATGAAAAAAAAAGTTTTTTATTACTTGTGTTATATTTTTCAAGTTTTCATAGCTTATTTATTATAATTCGACGTGTGCAATAGTAGAGTTGTATACTAATTAAAATGATAGTGTTTATTAAAAAAAATGATTATACGCTTATCGTGAACATCTTTTACCGTGACGAGTTTGTGGTCCTTATTGATCACGGTAAGCGAACATCTACTGTACATACACGTATATATGCGTCATTTATTCATAGGATGGACTAAAAATCGTTCATAATAAAAAAGGATAGCATACTCAAATTAATAGTTATTACCTGGACCACAAACATGACGACAATGCCAGCCCCGAGGGAGTACTGCACGGGGGGCGGAGCGCCGCTTTCCCAGCCACCCAGGCAGCCCATGCAGCACATCATCACTAGCAGCGCGGTACCTAACATCTCGGCCAAACCACGCACCACTGCATCTCCGTTGGCTACGTCATGCCACGCATCCTGCGCCCCTAAAATTGTTTTTCCATTTTCATAAACAATGTCATCATTAGCCATGGGTCAATGAAGGTACTTGCACGTGTTGAGAACAAATATGGAATAAAATACGAATAAAAAAAATATATATGATACACACATATATATATATATATATATATATATATATATATATATATATATATATATATATATATATATATATATATATATATATATATATATATATATATATATATATATATATATATATATATATATATATATATATATATATATATATATATATATATATATATATATATATATATATATATATATAATATATATATATATATATATATATATATATAATATATATATATATATATATATATATATATATATATATATATATATATATATATATATATATATATATTATATATATATATATATATATATATATATATATATATATATATATATATATATATATATATATATATATATATATATATATATATATATATATATATATATATATATATATATATATATATATATATATATATATATATATATATATATATATATATATATATATATATATATATATATATATATATATATATATATATATATATATATATATATATATATATATATATATATATATATATATATATATATATATATATATATATATATATATATATATATATATATATATATATATATATATATATATATATATATATATATATATATATATATATATATATATATATATATATATATATATATATATATATATATATATATATATATGATTTTTTGTTTGGTTTAAGCGAAGGGTTATATATGTTTATTTTAGGTTTTCAGTTACTTCGCGAACTGTAAATATTGGATTCTGACATCAGATCTACCTGGAGATCCATCAGCAGCTTCCTTACAGCATTTTTTTGGCCTGGATGACTCTTTAGTAACATAGTTCTCTGTTTTGGATATACAGGAGACGGTATCTATTTTAATTGGTATTTTGTGGGCTTATAACCACCTTTGAAGGCTGAGTTAAGTGCTCACTTTATGCCTAGGCAACATTCCTCATTATACCATAGATTCATCTCTATACATCATTTAAATGTTTTTATTCTTAGTGCAGACAAGATGGTTTTTAGTCTTTATGCCATTTGTTGACGAACAATGGTAAGATTTTTTATTAACAGATGTTGAGGAAACCTCTTTATTCTGTCAATACCTCATCATTGTTTGTTATACAAGCCGGATATTTTTTTGGCTTTTGACTAAGCCCATTATACTTCTGTAGAGGGTAATATGTGATTTTTTGTTTGGTTTAAGCGAAGGGTTATATATGTTTATTTTAGGTTTTCAGTTACTTCGCACTTAACTTCAGAGCACTTAACTCAGCCTTCAAAGGTGGTTATAAGCCCACAAAATACCAATTAAAATAGATACCGTCTCCTGTATATCCAAAACAGAGAACTATGTTACTAAAGAGTCATCCAGGCCAAAAAAATGCTGTAAGGAAGCTGCTGATGGATCTCCAGGTAGATCTGATGTCAGAATCCAATATTTACAGTTCGCGAAGTAACTGAAAACCTAAAATAAACATATATATATATATATATATATATATATATATATATATATATATATATATATATATATATATATATATATATATATATATATATATATATATACATATATCAGTGAAAATTTTAAAATTAACTCGTATTTGTAAGTTCTTAAGTATTTTTCAAACATATAAAAATGTAATCACAGTAATTAAATATGTAATAAAAACCAGATTGAAATCGTATATGGCTATAGAAGATAAAATATAAGATAATAGTAAAATAAATATAGATAATCTAATTTCATTTCATATTTTTTTTATTCCACATGTTGTCGATCGATTTTTATCGAGAGACCGATAAATATAGTTTGCATTATTTATCTTCTTCTTGGAAACATTTAAAGCGCTTACGGATTTCCGAAAAACAAAGATACTAAATACGTAATGCTTTAAAGGTTATTTGACTGTTGAAGCAGATTGAAATTTTTCGTTTGATGTATTTATTTAATGAGCATTAAAGTCAGAGCAGAAAAAAATGTTGAACTCTCGTTGTTTCTTACTTATACGTTTTTGAAACATTTCGGAGGCATCTGCATAATATGTAACTACGTGAAGTATTGCGTTTACACAATTAAGCTGCTAAGCATCATAAATCGATATAAGTAGATGAACTACTCGCTCTTGTCAAAAGATAAACATAAAAGCGTAATCAATCAGGATTTTGAGCTATTTATGACATAATATTCTATAATGTTGGTAATTTAACCATTGACATAAGAATTATCAGAACTGATTAGCAGGCTCCACATATTATACATAATAATGAGGCAAACAAATAATTGCCACCTTATCACTGATAACGGTACCCAAGGAATTAATATCCTATTTATACGTGTATATGTAAAAAAAGCGAATAAATACTGTGTGAACCTATAAAATATATGGACGATTCAAAATAGTGTGAAAATAATTTATAATTATTTGAATACAAATAATTAGTACAGTTAATCAAATATTGAAGTCAATTGGGAAATTTGGAAAAAAATCTTGATTTGAAACGAGGTAAAGAGGTTGAAATTCACTTGAAAGTTAAATGTTTGATAGGTAAAATTTAGGATTTCTTAAAGGTGTTTATTTTAAGTACTTAATTTATAAACCTCTGAATAAATTTATTTGCCATTTCATCGAGCAACAGTTTATTTTCTCAATGCAAAAAAAATACAGCGATACAAGGCAAACGTATGTGATTTGATAAATGACCCGGAAGAACTATTATATGACGTAATTTATAAACTCTGTTTGACATTTGAGACACTACTTCTGGTGGGGTTTTGTTAGGAAATGATGTACGACAAATTTGAAAACATTATTTAAGTAAGTCTTACGTAACATATTTTTCAATGAGATAACCTATAATAGCAAAGCAAGTCACCTCTGAGATAGACTACGAGTGTATCACCATACTTATCGAAACTCGGCTATCCCTCACGACTGTGGAAGACTCATTCCGTTCGGTGGACTCTAACATGTTGTATGGATTGGGGTTTGTGTGTAACATATGTTGTTTCCTTATGGTCCTACGGTGCTTTTTGAGTATGCTTACTGAGCTATATTGCGTCCTGATTCTGAAAAGAGGAGATACGTCCTCTGGGAGGGATGTTAAAACAATATCTATAACAAGCATTTCGTAATTTTTGCAACGTTTTTTTTCGTTTTCTTTAAAAGGCACGGTCCATAGATACAATCACGGTACTTGACTATAGGGATAGTGAGCGCGTCGGTTATTCTACATCTAGCTTCAACCAAAAGGTTTTGACGGATGATAACTACTTTTAAGCCGTGAAAAAGTCCATTCTAATATAGTTTTAATGTGTCTCAAATCACACTCCATATTCACGTAGACACCTAAATTGTGCACATTTAAGAGAATCGCATGCCTCTCAGACCATATCAACAGCCACACAAGGTCATCATTCATGCGTTGGGTGACAGACTGAGCTTCATCACTTCTAAAACAATAATAATGTTTAGTTTTGTCCACATACAGGTGGAAGCTACAATATTTTATAATATCTGGGAGATGTGGTGTATATAAACTAAGGACGCACTATTGACCCTTGGGGACATGCATTTTTAAGGCTCTCGAAACGAAATGATGCTCGCAATCCAGCCAGGTCCTTTGTGGTAACTCGTTGATTCTTATCAGCATGAAACCTTTAAAGCCATTGACAATCGAAATTTTTGATAGTTGAAAAAATAATAATTTCGAGACTAAGAGATGTGTGATGTATCAATAGTATCAAAATACCTAGAATAATCTATAAGAGCAGTAACAGTAACCATCCCTTTATTTGATTCTTGCAATATATCATCCACCACAAAGCTCAATGCCGTAGTTGTGTTATTTTTAGGCCAGTTTGATTCATGGGCAATAGGTTAAAGGCCACAAGAAAATTTTATATTTAAAAGCACACTTATTTCCCCAAAACTTTTGATATAATCGGAAGAACACTTATTGGTCGCAAATCCTTAAATTTAATGGCAATTAATTTTTTAGGGATTGAAACGTCCAGAACAGATTTCCAAATACATGGAAATATTTCCTCCTGAAGAGACATATTAAAAATACTCTTAATTATGCCCCTAATAAATGGTAAATAGAGTCATACCGACACGAATATTATCAGCATCGATTGCATTCGCTTTGATTCGATAGGTTTTTCGACTTGTTTGGGTATAACAAATGATAATTCAAATATATTATAAAATTTCCATCCCTACGACTATTTGCTAAGTGGTGTAAAAGAGTTGTATCGGACATACCATTCGGACTAGGAGACGCGAAGAAATTATTTATCTATAGATCATCAGAATTGGTGTGATGTGGTGGATAAATTTCTTGATAAATTGCTTTCCTATAATAAATTTCTTGATAAATCGGTTCCCTATAATAAATTTCTTTGATAAACTGTACTGTTAACACTTTCTCAGTCTTTGCGCGTATATTTGAGACTTGGGGGGCTATCTAATCCCATTCGGCCTTGTATCTTTTTACCTTCAATGTGTAAATTATTTTATAAAAAGGACACAAATGTCAAATATATTAACTTTCCAATGAATAAATAAATAACGTTATTTCAGATTAACCCCTTGAACCGGTTAATATCTCAAGTGGATATAATTATGTTTTAGCAGAGTCCAAACTTCGTTTATAAAAATCACTTTCTTAACCTTCATTAAATATTTTATATTTGTTTAAAATATTCGTGCAATTATATTTCTATAAATTTAAATATAAACACCCAAACAGAAATAGAGATCAAAAACACTACACAGGTCATAAAACAGAGTCAATACTATTAAATTTGGTGTTGTTTTACATTAAAACGAACGAAAGTTGTCTCGTGGTAGAAGGTAGTAGGTATTATAAAAATGTACGTAAATATATTTAAAATTTCTTTAATTTCCATTACGAAAAATCTCTTAATTTCACAAATCTTCTAGCCTCAGAAATGGCATGGAAATCTTGTTTTTAAGTATATAGTATCATTAGACAAATAAATTTATAAAAAGTAATCTGAAATATTGAATATATCAAAAGAAAAACATATTTCATAGCCGTACTCAATAAAATTATTATTTTGCAAGTGTTTTCTTAATACGTATGGTTTGGTTTTGATCGTGATGGCAGAAATCAAGTTTTCATGGGTAAACTATCTATACAGTACTCGTATAAATTGAGAGTGGTGGACGATATATTAATGAAGAAATATTATTATTTAATTTAAAATATTGCTTCTGTGTCATTTAATAATTGATTAATTAGAGAAAAGTTGATGAAAATCAATAAGATTTTTTTTTCATTTATGTTAAATTACTAAAAAAAACCAACAAAAATATGATTAACACATTTTTTTCCCACTAAATAAAACGCAATACAAATTGTTTGTGGTTTTTTTGAACCTTGACATTAATAACACCTACTGACTTTCAATGCAATTTTCCTTTGTTTATTTATTTTTCCCCCACTTGAAGAGATAACTCCATCTCTAGATCTTATATTACTAAACTTAAATAACTTAAAAGTTAAAATTCAAATTAAGTTCGCGCAAAATTGTTTTGGTTGATTTTAATTGTAAATATTTAAGTTCAAATAAACTTTTATTTTAACTCATTTAATTAATAACAATACTCGTATTTATGAATCGTGAATCGAAAGAACCATAAGTAAATCAGAACGATAAAAATGTTGTCGAACTTTATACTTTGATCTGTGTTCATTGTTCATACTCGTATAAGATTACACGTAAATCTGAAAACATTAAATGATGTTTTTGAAAAAAGGTGGATTAATTCAATAAAATATTTCTTTCTGACCTTAAAAAATCTAATATATTGTTTATTTCGTTTTGTTGTTTATTTCGTTTTCAAGCATCATATTTTTTACGTCGACACGATTGAACACATATGTACTTAAATCTGACAAATACACTTATCATAATAACTTGCTTAACAATTTAACTTTAACTTAAAAGAGCTACTCATTACTTTTTTGTTTAAATGTTAAGTGTTTTTGTATGATTCGTAATAAACATTAAGGATTTTGTTATAAATACTAGTAGATTTTTTTCTTCAAGAATACATAAATTAGTCATGAAACTTTTTTTTCCCCAAGATATCTTTAACATGAATACTAGTGTTTAAGCGGTCTTCATCAAAGTCCACTGGTCGTCCGGAACGTTCCATGTCTTTCTGGTCGAAATTACCGTCTTTGAAACGCAAAAACCATCGACGAGCTATCCTTTCATTCATAGCATATTCACCGTACACTTCGCAAATATCGCGAGCAGCTTTGGCAGCTTTATTCTCTCGATTGAACGCGAACAGAATGAGGTGTTACTTTTATTGCTCATTTTTAAATGGGAAAAAAACGGACACAACTTATGTTAACACCTAATACTTATTATGAATATTCCGGAAATTTTAAGCATTCATTAAGTCGGTTTTTGTTTTGTGGTTTCAAATGAATTTGGTATTTAAGTGAATCATTTTTTGTCTGCTTGGAAAACCCTAAAAAAATATATATACCTGTTTGAAAGGTATATTTGTTTATGATGTGTCATAAATTCATCAATTTTTGTTAGAGTAGGGAAACTGTTATTAATACTATCCACAAGAAACTTGTGAAATGATTATGACTGATTTCAAGGAGAATAGTAAATGCTATTTTTAATTCGAAATAATCATGAAGAAATAAATGTTTTTGGTGATTTTTACAAAAATATGATTTCTGTTAACCATGTCATTTCTTTTCTACTATATGTAATTTTGAAAGAAAAATGCTAAGAGTTTGTTGCTTGTGTGGACTTTTTTAATATTTCACATTTATAACTTTGAATAAAAAATGAAAAAAAAACTATCAAAAACTCAAATGAGGGAATCTCTTTGTTAACACGGAAGTAACGAGTATCTTCTTAACTATATCGTGTTTTAATGTTCCAAATCAACACTAAGAGTACGAGTATGTTTAGTGTGTAATTATTACTATAGTGATTCAAAGTCACAAATAGATAAAACAAGGTTAGGAATGCAATATGAAAAAATGTAACCATTGATTCAATAGGTACGGTAGATACGAGTGTGTTAATTCATTTAGTTAGTGTTAATTAATTTATTTTGCAGTAATAAGTTCTATTACCTCAATCAATTTTTAACATAAATATAACATATGAAAGTGAATTTATCAAATTCTGGGAAGCCTTAAGTTTCTAATATTCTTATAATATTATTATAATATATGAAACCTACTCAGCATAGAGACATGGGCATTTCTTCATTCCGTTATTTCCTAGACCTTTGTTTACAACTAACTTTCAATCTTTAATTAACTTTTTTTATGGGCATAACAATGTGTGGCATTCTTATGTTATCTATCCTTTCCAGAAGTACACACCATTATGTTTTTATGGGCATAACAATGTGTGGCATTCTTATGTTATCTATCCTTTCCAGAAGTACACACCATTATGTTTTTATGGGCATAACAATGTGTGGCATTCTTATGTTATCTATCCTTTCCAGAAGTACACACCATTATGTTTTTATGGGCATAACAATGTGTGGCATTCTTATGTTATCTATCCTTTCCAGAAGTACACACCATTATGTTTTTCCCCATTTTGCAATATTCTCCACCTCAAAAAAATCACAGATGCGAGTATTTTTTATCCTACATAAAAGCGTTTTTCTTACTATGTTCATGAGGATCGTTATCTCGCAACTTGCTATTGTTTGTTTCCGATTTGATTTCGATCCCATATCAAAATTGGTATAACACAAGCCTAACATAATATATTTTAACCCTGTCTTCTATCCTTGGTTGGCTATTTTTCCGTGTACGAATGTTAAACAATTACATATACATCAGCTGTTCTGTTGAGTTAATCATTAATAAAAGAAATTGGCAATCCACCTAAACTAGGATGAGTTGTGCCATCAAATTAATAATATGAAATTATCAATATAATAAAACCAATTAAAAAAAATGATAATTCTAGATAATTCAAAGTTTGAACTGATTACGCTTCGAAAATTGAACGATCGATCTATAATTGGAGAAGTTCCTCGAAGAAAGATGAAACGCAATATTCATTGGACTCGGCTAAGATATGGCTTTTATTAAATCAAATTGAACGATCGATCTATAATTGGAGAAGTTCCTCGAAGAAAGATGAAACGCAATATTCATTGGACTCGGCTAAGATATGGCTTTTATTAAATCAAATTGAACGATCGATCTATAATTGGAGAAGTTCCTCGAAGAAAGATGAAACGCAATATTCATTGGACTCGGCTAAGATATGGCTTTTATTAAATCAAATCTGTTTCGCAAATGATAAACGAAAAATACACGGTATATAGTTTCATCATCGAGACCACACTCGCAGCCGGGATTCTCCACAGTACCCATTCTGTAAAGGCGACTAGCCACCACACAGTGGCCCGTCCGTAAACGACAAATAATATACACTTCCACCTTATTCATTCTTATAATATTAAACCATGGTTTCAAAGGGATAGATTGTTGGATTGATTTATATCTAAAGCCCTTATTTATCATATACCAGTTATATTCCAATCCAACGCTTATCGGTGCCAAGAATCATGCTTAATTTTATTAAAATAATAAGTTACTGTCAGTGAAAAATAAAATAGGAGACAACTTCATTGAAATTATCACATACTCGTACGATCCTTATACGAGTATGTGGAACGTTCTATATCCAGTTTTTTAACTGACTTTTGTGTGATGAGATCTTGCCCGAGTTTTAAAGCAAGAAAATCATATTTTGCATTTTTTCTTACGAGTACGAGTTAACACTCTACAGCAGAGGTTCCCAACCCCGTGCCCGCGGGCACCATGGCGCCCGCGGAACGATTCGTATGTGCCCGCCACTATTCGACAGACAGAATTTTTTCATAAACATTAATTAAAAATGTGAATTATTTTTATTTATTTGTTAAAGTTTTAATTTTTTTGAGTGCCTAGGTTTATTAAATACGTTCGTATGTTTGCGATATTGTATGTATGAGTGGTTCCTTTGCTGACAGTACTTGTCGCAACTTGTCTAGCGGCGAGCCAGACTGCACTCTTCACGCTAGCCTGGAACGGGGAGTGCTATTTGCACGTCACTCCTTGTACACGCAGAAAACCCGAAGTGAACGAACGCCACCAACTGAGCCGATGAACGCCGAAGGCGCCAAAACACATGGCACATGACTCTGACAGCTCTGTCTGTCAGTGTAAGCAATAAGCATGGCCCCGACAGCCAAACTGACAGTAGTCACGTGCTCATGCACGTAGTCCTAAAATGAGTGGACCGAGTAAAAGACAACGAACCTATAATTTTAATACTGACTGGGAGGAATCATATTGTTTCGTTAATTTGAAAAATAAATGCGTTTGTTTGTTGTGTGGTAGTAGTATTGCAGTGCCGAAAAAACATAATGTTGAATGACACTTTCAGACAATTCATGCCACTTTTGATGTGATTTATCCACTTAAATCTGAAGTAAGAAAGAAAAAAATATGTCAACTATTATAAAATCAAGTCCAACTGCACAACAGACTGTTTTCACTAGACATGTGGAAAATCCTAAAAAGGCCACCATTGCATCTTTCAAAATTTCTCACATGCTCAAAAAAAGAAGAAACCTTTCATTAAAGAACTATTTTTGACTGGTGCCGATTGTTTGTTTGATTAATTTTCTAACAAACGTGAGATTGTCTCAGCAATACAAGACTTACAGTTGTCAAATAACACCGTCACAAGAATAATACATGCAATTTCAACAGACATACAAACTCAGTTAAAGACTGACTTGGAAATATGTGACTGGTTCTCGCTACAATTTGACGAGTCAACAGATGAACGAGAAATGGTATTTAGTAACTTCACAGTAAAAGAGGATATGTTGCAAATATTACCTATGAAAGGACAGACAAGGGGTGATGATATTTATAATACATTCAGAACATACGCCAAGTCAATAAATATGCCTTTGCACAAGCTGTCTGCGATAACCACCGATGGGGCACCAGCAATGGTAGGTAAAAACAAAGGATTTATTGCCCTCTGCAAGAAGGATGAATCATTTTCAAACTTTATGTCCTACCACTGTATTATCCACCAGGAAGCTCTGTGTTGTAAAATATTGCCATTTGAACACGTTATGAAAATAGTTACAAAAATAATCAATTCTATTCGAGCAGCTCCTTTGCAACACCGACTTTTCAAGGCCCTGTTAAAAGATACTGAAGATAAAGAACATGATCTTATTCTGCATACTGAAGTACGTTGGCTCGGTAAAGGAAAGGTTCTTACAAGATTTGTGAGTTTAATTGAAGAAATAAAAACATTTATAAACGATAAAAAGGAAAATTATGATGAACTAGCTGACTCTCGCTGGCTGATTGATTTGGGATTTCTCACATACATCATGGAAAAATTGAATTCTTTAAATTTGGAGTTGCAGGGGAAAGGCAAAAACATAGCTGAAATGATAAGCTCTGTAAAGTCATTTAAAGCTAAATTGGATTTGTTGATATCACATCTGCAGATCAATTCTCTCGTGCATTTCCCACATATGAAGAAAATGCTAGGTAACAATGAATTAAACGGGTCATTATTTATTAAGCATCTTCAAGTGTTAAAAAAACAGTTTGAAGAGAGATTTTTGCAGTTTACACATACCGAGCCAATTGTTTCCTTCTGTATCAATCCTTTTACTTGCCAAATAAATGAAATGGAAATGGCCGCATGTATTGCAGATTTTGTTCAAGGTAAGACAGAAGAACTAGTTAGAAATTTTGGACCTTAAGAATGATATTTTGCTAAAATCCTTAATATCAGAGGACTTTTGGAATACAGTGGACAGAGAAAAGTTCCCATTTTTGAAAAAAGCGGCATATAAAATTGAATAATTTTTCGGTTCGATATATTTATGCGAATCATTGTTTTCAAACATGAACTTAATAAAATCAATAATAAAACCTCCTAATAATGAGGCACTGGCTAATGATATGCTATGCCAAAGATCACATTGATATATTGATATTATATTTGTTTATAAAATGTTTTCTTTGGATTTGTGTTTTTTGTTTACTTTGTTTACGTTTTGTAAATACATTTCTCTGTGTGTATGCAATTTGAATAATAATTTTATTATTTTGAAACATTTTTGTTTATTATTTATTAATAAATTATGAATATAAGAAAATAAATTATGGGAAAATGAGAAGTTATGGAAGGAGTTTGTCGATTAAAAATAGGTGGTGCCCGCCACCCTACCGATATTTTAGAATGCACTCTAGAGTACAAAAAGGTTGGGAACCCCTGCTCTACAGCATACTCGTACTTTAAATACTCGTATCTTGTTTTGTATTGACCACAATTGTTCCATCATTCACGATACACGTTATACTAATATACTTACTCGTAATGTCATAGCAATAGCTTCAGGTACCCCCGTATCCTCGCCAGTCAAATAATTATACAATAATATATTAAAGTGAAATAGTTAAATATTTCATTTTATTTATTTTCTCCCTCCCGATTCAATAAATGTCTTATTAAACATGGTATTATACAATGAATGACATGTAGATTAAAGGTTATGCTGTAGATAACCTGTGTTATTTATCGAAAATAGCTCGACAATCACATTTGGCTTCTTATTGTACGAATAACGCATCATGTAACCTCTCCTATAGAATTATTTATTTCATCGTCTATTGATTTCTTTGAGAGTGCAATCATCAAATGAAATACTTTGTCGTAAGTAGATATATTGTTGGACTTGTTCTAGCTGTTTTCTATCCACCTGGATCGACGTGACATCAACAAAGCGGTTCGAAACGTATTTTGTCTTTTCAATATTAATTTTCGAATTAGCTATTTGGTTTCACCTCTGCTTGTAATTCCTCAGGACGTGCAGCGAACATAATAATATCGTCTGCAAATCATGGATGAATCAGATATGAACTATTCCTTGCTCCTTGAACACATCTTCCAGAATAGCGTTGAATACTTTTGGCGATATAGTATCACCTTGGTGGACTCCTTTACTTATTAACTGGTAATGAACTGACGAGGACGTGGCCGACATTGGCGATATAAACTTTATAACTGTGCAGCACTAAATCCCTGAACTATACCAGATAGAGAAGGAAAACTCAAAATGGTACAAATCACCTCATACTAATCCACTAGGAAAGCGTGGTATGAAAAGCGAGCACAAAGTAGCTCTGCCCATCCCCTCTATAAATAATAGAAAGAAAAAATAATAACAAACCTCCTCCAGTGGCCAAACCAAAACTGACCAAGGTGGCAGTCAGCAATTGAAAGCTGCGATTCGTACACGGAAAATCTATCAAGGCTACGATTGATGGAAAATATCTGATTAATTTAAAATTTGCAGACGACATTGTTATATTCTCACAAAGCCTGAATGTTTTTCAGCACCGACTGTCGGAATTAGAAGAGATTAGCAAACAAGTTGGTTTAAAAACGAACATATCAAATATCCAATTTATGATGAACATCTAAATGACCCCAAAACCAATAATTATACATGAAAAGCAGCTAGGATTTGTCCAGGAATATGTGTATTTCGGTCAACTTCTATATTTTCTCTGTGGCATGTCAGAGGAAATAAAACGAAGGACAAAACCAAAATGGAACTCATTTTGATCTTTGAACAACATCTTCAAAAGTATTCTCAAAATATATTTGAAGCGAAAGTTGAATCGTTTCAACATATGTAGCGATAATCTACTCGTAAGATGTAAATGCAAGGTAAGACGTAAGTTCTTAAGTTATTGGACGGCTGATTCTCATTCATAACGAAAGGTTGTAAAATACTTCATTTCCCTTGTTTATTATAAAACCTGGTGGGTGTATTGCTATGTGAAAATCCTTTACATTTATCCAAAAACTTGTTTTAACAAATATTAACTAAAATCCAGGCTTGAACCTTTCTACTAACATGGTCATAGCAAAAAAGTTGTCATACTAGAAACTCTAAAAACACAAGGCATTGATAGGGCATACATCAAGTTGTTAAATACCATCTATAAGGATGCAACAGCAAAAATACATTTCCACAAATCCTCCGAAACCTTCGAATTCGTAAGGGAGTTCGTCAAGGAGATACTGTTTCCCCAAAATTATTCACAGCTACACTTGAATATGTCTTTAGTAAACTTGAATGGGATAATAAAGGCCTGGTAATTGATGGAAAATACCTGAGCCATTTGAGATTTGCAGACGATATCATTATATTCTCCCTAAACTCTAATGATAATCACCACCAAACTGCAGGACTTGGCAAAGGTCAGTGAAGAAGTTGGTTTAAAAATGAATATATCAAAAACCAAATATATGGTGAACAGCTCAGCTACCCCAAAACCAATAATAATTATTGTAGATGAAAAGCAGCTGAAACTCGTCCAGGAATATGTGTGTTTGGGCCAACTTATTTCCTTTGTACGTGACATATCGGTGGAAATAGCACGAAGGACAAAACTAGCATGGATCTCATTTGGACGCTTGAACAACATTTTCAAAAGTAATATTCCAATATCTTTGAAGCGAAATGTCTACAACCAGTGTCTCCTAGTGCTTACGTATGGCTGCGAGACATGGACGCTCACAACAAAGAACACACAAAAGCTACATACCGCACAAAGGAGCATGAAGAGGTGCATGTTGGGATATACTAAAAGAGACGGGATATACTAAAAGAGTGTGCAAGAAAGTGAAATGGCAATGAGCAGGACATGTAGCCAGAATGTCAGATTCCCGATGGACATCCGTAATAATCCAATGGTACCCAAGATGCATAAAGAGGACCAGAAGAAGACCGAAGGTACGCTGGATGGATGAGATCAGGAAGCATGGCAGCATCATATGGCACCAAAAAACCGAATTATTTGGAGTCAACTTGGGGAGACCTTCTTCCAGCAGTGGATCGACCCAGGTTGACAATGATGATGACGATGTATAAATGTATTCTCGCTCAAAATAAAAAATAGAATTACTCGTATTTGTACCAGCCACTTTAAATAATGTTAACGATTTCCGCGTTTTTTGTGATTGTCCGTGGAACCTCGCAAGAGCTAGCCTTCATGTTTTTTTTCCTTATGGAGCTTTGTTCATAAATACAAATAAGCCGAACAAAAAAAAATAGTTGAAAGAAGTGTTAAACAATTTTTCTAATCATGAGATATGCTCGTATAGACGAGTATTCTCGTCAATTATTTTTCATCTTGAGATAACGAATGCACAAATATGACGAATTATAAAGATGACAAATCAGTAAGAAAAATTGGCCTAGGCACCCGCGATGACAGAGGAAACAGGCTTGTCAAGTTTGCTCAAAGCAATTCACTTTGTGTTCTGAATCCACTTTTCAAAAAGAAAGACTAGAAAATGGACATGGAGAAGCCCAACAGGTATCACAAGTGAAATTGACTACATCCTGTCAAACAAAAGATTTATTGTCCAAGACTGCACTGTTCTCAACAAATTTAAAACTGGCAGAGATCATCACATAGTCAGAGCCAAAATGAAGATCAACACTCTAAAACTGAATGTCTCAAAGTGGTTAAGAAAGAGAAAATAATAATAATATACAATAATTTACCTGTTAAAAATGTATTCGGAAGACGTCCTGGACAGGGCTACAGCAGCGGTTCTTGGGAGGCTTCGATACGGACACAGAGGATCGGTAATGGCTGCTTTCAGATGAACATTGCAACGTTCAACGTTCGAACACTATCAAGTGATGCCCATATTACTGAGTTTCAAGAAGAACTAAAACATATCAATTGGGATATTGTGGGGCTAAGCAAAGTCAGAAGAAAATGAGAGGACATGATAGAACTGAAAGGTGGACATCCTTTGTATTTCAGAGGTACATAACATGAAGAACAAGTGGAGTGGGGTTTATAATCCACAGGAAATGGATGGACTGCATCACTCAAACTCTTCTGACATAGTGACTTCCCTAACTTGGAAAATTAACAAACGATATTAGATGCAAATCATACAGACGTATACCCCCAAAGTTACTCTGAAAATTGCATCGAGGAGTACAATCAAGAAATTCAAAATATGTACGGCGCAGACACATCTCACTTCAAATCAGTAGGAAAATTTGGCCTAGGCACCCGCGATGACAGAGGAAACAGGCATGTAGAGTTTGCTCAAAGCAATTCACTTTATGTTACGAATTCATTTTTGAAAGAAAAAACTCTAGAAAATGGACATGAAGAAGCCCAATAGGTAACAAGCGAAATCGACTAAATCCTGTCAATTAAATAAAATACTGTTCAAGACTGCACTGTTCTCAAAAGCTTTAAAACAGGCAGCGATCATCGCCTAGTAATAGTCAAAATAAGGATCAACATCAAAACTGAACGTCTCAAAATGGTTTAGAATAAATAATAATAGACAATAAAAATAAAAAAAGATTTCAACTAGACCTTAAAAATCGATTTGAAATCCTCAGCAAACCAAAGCTTCCGATTAGAATGTAATAAATAGCAGAACAGATAGTACAAAGTGCAACAAACCACGGTGGAGCATATTCTCAAAAAGAATCAAAATATAGAATCTATCTTTGCCAAGCTCTTCAATGATTAAATTTTGTTAAGAAATATTAATTTGTTTTGTAAATCTTCCACAACTCATCGTTAGAAAAATATATGAAGTTTTATCTGGAAAGTAATTAAAATTATTGCGAAACCTTTCACAAACATTACGGAGGAATAACTTGGATTTATCGAATACTATGTTTTATGTGGGTGAGAGGTGACACGGTGGAAGGTGTTATTAATAAGTACTTTTCCCGATTAAATAAAAGGAGTGCATAGCTTCTGCCTATGAAGCATAAAAACAGACATTCAGTATCACGACCTTGAATAATACAATAAATGAGAAAAAAGTGGAGCATTTTTTTCCACCAAAGATTTACGAGTATTGTTGTGGTATAATTATTTTATTGAATCATTAATGTGTGCCCAACGTTATGTAACACATCGATCAATAATTTCCTGGACTAACTACTAAAACAACATTTTTTTGCCAAAATTCTTCTTTATTCATTAACATAGTCTCCTTCAAGAGCGATACATTTATTCCAACGCTTTCCTAACTTTTCTATGCCAGCCGTGTAGAACGATTTATCTTTGGTTTCAAAATAGGCGTTATAGTGGTGGCTCTAAGTTTCACCCATTGTCACATACCGACGCAAAAACTCCTGTTTATCTCGCGTAAACAGTGCCAAACAGCGCTCTGAATCATCGATGCGTTGTTGTTTCTGTTCCATTGTGAGCAAACGCGGCACCCATTTTGAAAAAAGCTTTTTCATGACCAAATATTTATGCAAAATAGTGTAAACACTACCAAATGATATCTTCAGGATGTCAGCTATCTCACGCAATTTTACTTTGCGATTTTCCATCACGATTTTGAGTTTTTTTTAAATGTTTTCTGGTATAACAGCCTCATTTGGACGACCAGAGCGTTCAGCATCATTTGTGTCTGTACGACCACGTTCGAAATCAGCATACCACCGACAAATGGTTGTTTTCGACGGAGCAGAGCCCGGATAACTTTTCAAGCCATCGCTGAGTTTGAACAATATTTTTCCTATTAAAAAGCAATGTTTTATCAACGTACGAAATTCGGTTTTTTCCATTGTTTTGAAAATAGCAAAAGTAGCGTCACTAAAACCACTGTACCTCAATGACACAATGTCAGAATGTCATGAAAGTTTGACACGTAACTTCTAAAGGTTGGTACTAACTGAGAATGGTATGAATTTGTTATTAGAGGCTGTTGGTTAGTCCCGGGAATCGTTGATTGATACGTTATTCTACTGTTTAATAGTGTTGTTATCGGAGGATTATTGGTTAAAATGCTTGCCTTTCATACAGGTATTTTGCATGCAGGGCTATTTTTATAGGGCTATCAACATCATCATTGTCAACCAGGGTCGATCCACTGCTGGATGAAGGTCTCCCTAAGTTGACTCCAAATAGTTCGGTTATTTGCTCGTTGGTGCCGTGTGATGCTGCCATGCTTCCTGATTTCATCTATCCAGCGTACCTTCGGTCTTCTTTTAGGCCTCTTTATGCCTCTTGGGTACCATTGTAGTATTTCGGATGTCGATCGGGAGATAACATTCGAGATGACATTCTAGCTACGTATCCTACCTATTGCCACTTCACTTTCTTGCAACCCTTCATAACGTCTTCTACCTGTGTTATATTGCGAATCTAGGTATTTCGTTTACGGTATCTTTTAGTATATGCCAACATGCACCTCTTCATGCTCCTTTGTATGGTCTGTAGCTTTTGTGTGTTCTCTGCTGTGAGCGTCCACGTCTCGCAATCATACGAAAGTAACTATTTAGAGTCAACTTGGTAAGACCTACATTCAGCAGTGGATCGATCCTGGTTGACAATTATGATGATGATGATGTACATAAGTGTACCATATATATTATTTTTTGAAATGTTACTATAGAAGGAATAACATTTTGAATAATATACGAGTGCCATATTTTTACACCTGGGCTAGAACTGTGTTTTTTTACTGCCGCGACATTATGTTGGGGTCAAGAAGTATGGGGGTTAAGGTGCATTTATTATGAATATTTATTTATTGTAATGTGCGTTAGGTATTGGCTTAATGTAACATACTATGTTTCCCAACCTTCGAAAAGAAATAACTCAAATTACTGACTCTTTTTAGTATTTATAAGGAAGGGTTTATGTTGTACTTGTACGAGTATTGTACTGATA
>OX463843.1:32673921-32829261 GCA_949825065.1 Odontocerum albicorne | reverse complement strand
ACACATATTCTACCAGAAACAATGCAATATTCCATTATAGTCACCATTGTACAAATACACTTAAAAGAAGTTTCTATTTATAATTTAATATATTTCTCATATATCACCTTTTTGTCAGAATCAATAAAGAAAATAACTTAAAAACAAATCATTGCAAATATAATTATTAGAAAGTAAAAAATTCGACCATTTTAGAAAGAAATGCATTAAAGTATTAATGAACCGGTATAACCAAAAGTCAAACTATCTCATCCAAATTCACGAACGAGCAATCGAAATAATTTGGCTAGTCGTGTTTAGTGAGTTTAACAAATATCGAAAGTTTAATTTTTATTTCTTTAGTTATTACGATTTGGTTATTATACGTAGAATCTCTTAAAACGTGTCACCTTAAGAAGGTTTTTGAAGGTTTCAATATAATATTTTCAGTCAGTGAAGGACGACCTCCGTGGTCTAGTCGGTATGACGTTTGGCGCACGTCGACAAGTTTTTCGAGTAAAATTTATTTGCGCTACTCAGGTCTAAAATTGAATAAAAGTCTGAAGTTGTATTGTTCAGGAATACAATATTACCACCAGTGATGAGAAACGAGAATTTGAAAAGGTAATGATTAAGATTCATCATTTTACAATAATTCAGTTTATCTACCATTATTATTATACAGTACCAATAATACAGTTTATATAACGCTTAAATATTGCCGAACCACAAATGGAAATGTTCCACTAACGTTTCAACCGCCACATTTTCAAAATTTACTACAGTGACCAAGTTACTAATATATATCAGTTCCACAGCATCCTGATTGCAGCCCGATTGAGGATATGCTTGTGAAAAAGCGGTTGAAGAAGACAGGTTATAATATGATCCACGTGGGGGACTACATACAATCAAAGCGTGTTCTGTATTAGGCAGACAAAAAATTGAAGGCCAAACAAAAGGATATTCTCTGCAAATGATTGAACTTTTGTGCAATGCCTGAGGCTGATTTTGGGATGGGGTTGTACTCTGGTTGATGATGCTGCAGCTGCTAAGGGATAACGGAATTACCTGAGATATAAAAATATGCAGTAGTGTGATCAGGTGGCTTAGCAAATATTTAAGTGTGACATCTGCAGCACAGTTTTGTTAGAATGGCTAAGGGATCCTCAACATCGACAGAAAATGACGACGACCACCTTTTTTCGTATAGTATCCTCAATATATCATAATTATTGTATCGGATATATTGAAAAACAGAGCCGGGAGACGATATTGTCTTCGACCCCTGTAAGCGAGCCTTTGGATTTAGAACCTTTGGAGTATGCACGAAACTCGTGTTGGCAATACTAGCGCTCGGCGCCTGCGAGTATTGTTTCCCAGACTTGTTATTTTACCAGACTGGCACCCATTCGACACAGTTCCTAAATTCCGAAGCCCTAATAACTAGGATACGGAAAACTCAATTGCTAACATATGGCATGGGAAAGTAAACCGCATACCAGAATATAGAATTCCAAAGATGTCCGAGTTAATCTTAAGTACAAAAAGTGAATCAGTGCAGAACTTCACTTAAGTACGAGGCATATCCAGAAAGTAAGTGTACTGAATTTTTGTAGGTTACAATTTTTCTTATTTAAACGATAAAATTACGTGGTTACCGTAGTACATATGTATGCTATTTTTCGACATAGTCGCCATTCCTCTCAATGCAGGTGGTGAAGAGGGGTATCAACTTTTTGATGCCTTCCTCGAAGTAGTTTTCCGCCAACCCCTCCGTCTACTTCTCCACCTCCTCCTTTACCTCCTCGACATTTCGACTATCTTCCGTAAAAGTTTCAAAGCTGGCATCGCTGGTTCACTCATAATGACGTAACAATAGGCAGTACCTTCTGAGTCTTGGTCGTATAAGGAACAATGGAGCAACGTGCCAACATTTAATTGTTTTAAATTGGGTTAAAGTGCAACAGAAACTTTTGAAATTATTGAACCTGTTTATGATAGTGAAACAATAAGTCGTAATAACGTTTTTAGGTGTTACAAAAGATTTCGTGATAGTAAAACTAGCATTGAAGATGATCCACAGCCTGGACTATCATTTTCATTTCGAATTGAAGAAAATGTTCAAAAAGTGGCTGAAATTCTTTGAAATGATCGTTGTGCTTCTATTGGGCTCACCGAGGAGCTCACAGGAACTCCTAAATCCACTGTCCATCTCATTTTAACGGAAAAATTAGGCAAACGTAAGGTCCAACACTGACTGACGATCAAAAAGTTTTCAGAGTGGAGCACTGCAGAGACATGAAAAAAACGACTGATATAGACTTCATGTTAAGCATTGCAACAGGTGATGAAACATGGTGCTTTCAGTATGAGCCACTTGCAAAGCGCCAGAGCTCGGAATGGAAGGGCCCATAATCTTCAAAACCGAAAAAAGTGTGCATGCAGAAGAGACGAATGAAGACTCTGCTCACTGTTTTCTTTGATTTCAAAGGAATTATCCATAAGAAATTCACACCAGAAGGTCAAATGGTGAACGCCGATGTGTATTAGGGTGTTTTGAATCGTTTATGGGCCAGGATTATTCGAGTTCGACCCGAATACCGGTAACAAGGGGCTTGGCATTTGTTGCACGAAAATGCACCGGCGCACAAAAGCAAGATTGTACGCGATTTCTTCGCCAAAGAAGTATCAATCACTCCCCCCCCCCGTATTCACCTGATTTAGCTCCTTGCGACTTCTGGCTATTCCAAAAACTAAATTGGCAATAAAAGGACAGCATTTCGACAGGATTAATGTCTTGTAATGTCTTGTAAATAATGTCTTGTATTTAATTTCCCATCAGTCATCCTTTCGCATTGGGCAGATAATACTATATATACGTATGCAAATAAAAACGTAAAAAAATTCACAGAAATACAAAAAATTAAGAATATACACAGTTATTAATACAATACGGGATCCCCTCAAGGCGGACAGCTCGCACTGTATCAATACGGGCATCACTCGTGATTTTCATGTGGATTGAAAATAATAGTATATCAAACAAAATGATAATAATAAAAATAACACACATAACATAACATAGTTCAATCACAACCAAAAATCAACATCGAACTAAAATACAAAAAAATCAGAATAAAATAAACCAACAAACGCTTGGGAACAAAACAACACATTATAAACGACGTTTTGCTAACCCTTAGTAAAAATATTTAAAATATTGATTATTTATAAATACTGATGTCATTGAAAACACTGGGGAACAACGTTTTTGCTTCCTGGAGACCGACACATATTTTTAAAGCTGATTTTATTTGTATCATTATAAAGTCTGTATCACGTATAGTTTTTAATTTATCATATATTTGAAAATAAAACTTATGCTCTTCATAGTACAAAGGAAATATATCTATTGTCACCAATTTTACATTTTTTTTGGAAGTTTTCTTTTATATTGCGCTCTTGGATTGTCTTTAATTGTAGTCCATCAATAATAATCCGCTAGCATGGTTGGATTCCATTTTCCCTGGTATCGTTTTTCCATCACTGATATATCCTGATGAAAGCGCTCTCCATGCTCGTCGCTTATAGCACCGAGGTTATTAGGAAATAAATCAATGTGAAAATGCAGAAAATGGATTTTCAATGACATATTGCAGCCTATGTTTTTATACGCAATCAACAATTCATCTACCAACTGCAAACAGTTTTCATTTTTTTTGTTGCCAAAAAAATTTGCACATACAAATTTGAAGGCGTCCCAAGCTCACTTTTTGAGGGATTCAGAATTACACCAAACGCTTCATCTCTTAAAATTTCACGAATTTGTGGGCCCACAAATATTCTTTTTTTATTTTAGCCTCACATATACGTAGAAACTTATCTGTTAACTTAACTTGAAGACTTCACCGTCTTTATTCGTGGTCTTAACACATTTTTTCATGAGACCTAATTTAATATGTAAAGGTGGTAAGAAAATTTTATTGCTGTACACCAATGGCTCGTGTAAAATATTCTTGATACCCGGAGTTACGCGTTTTAGAGAAGGCCAATTCTTTAGTATGTAATGTGAAGTTTAAACTCGACTGTCCCATTCACAAAGAAAGCAACAGTACTTTGTGTGACCTAGCTGCATGCCAAGTAAAATACTATAGCTACGATTTCCAAGTCTCCGCAAATATTCCACTTATATTGATTGTATTTTATTTTTGAAAGAAATAATTTCATGTTTTCGCATGTTTCTTTCTTGTGAACTGATAACCAATCGGAATGGATGGATGAATATTCCCATTATGCAGCAGAACGGCTTTCAGATTGAGTTTGGACGAATCGATAGAAAGCCTCCATTCATCGGGATTATGGTCTTTACCCGTAGCAGCAAAAAGACCACCAATATCATAGCGAAAACTTATGTTGTCACTCATGGAAAAGTATGGTTCAAAGTCCCTATGGGGATTTCGAAAACGTGAGATTCTGGTCTCTTTTGCCAGCAAGTTTCATTCCCGAAGTCTCGATTCTAACAATTCTGCTTGCTTTTTTACTAAATTTCAATCCCTGACGAGATCATTAGGCTCTGGCTGAGTCATCAGGTGTGATTCATTGGAAGTTGATGGTAGGTGTTATTCCGTATCCGTGTAATGTCCGTTTACGGCATGGTTGCCATAATCTTCCTCATCAAGTGTCAAAAATGAAGGCGGTATTGGAATTGGTAGCGTATCACTGTGCACTGAATTGGTAGCGTATTAATGCACTTCCTTGGCATATTTATCCTTTCAAAATAAGTTTTTTCACTCAAAATCACAAAAGTTCTCGCTTAAAACACACAACACCTATTAACATCACTTTGACATGATGAATGGTAAATGACAGTTGTGCAATGCGGTAACGGTGTTGCCAATATTAGATTTAATTTAAAAATAAATTTTCCCTAAAACAGTTTTTTTAGGTATTTCTCGGAATTCTGACGTGCAAAGACAATAAAAAATACATATTATTGTAACTTAGTGTATGCTCAATTATATACACGTAAATATGTTTGAGAAGCAAAAAAATCCAAAATTGTTCCCCCGTGAAATTGTCATTCTTGGTATAAGTAGAAACATGACGACCTCCGTGGCCTGGTGGTAAGACACTTGTCTGCCGATCCGGAGGTTGCGGGTTCGATCCCCGCTGGAACCCAAATTTTTTTAAATAAGATTCCAGTCTGGTTAATACTTAGGGCCTATAAAAACATCTTTCTGGTTGGTTGGAAGAGATTGCCGAGTGGCAATAAACTCACCAGGTTTAAAAAAAATCATTATCATGTTAAGTAGCAACGGTCTAATAGACAAAGAATACACGTTTTAATGAATAAACTATATGTTATATAAGGCTATAAATATATATGGTATAGTGATGTAATTTAAATTTGGGCAAATTTATATTGACAAAAAATACGACATTAATTACTTTGAGATATTTGTAAACAAAAACGTCTATGAATATTAATATCATTCAGCGTGTGTAAACCGTATTATTAAGAAAATCTCAGCATGACAACAACAATTTCAAGTTATCAAGATATTTTGATTGGTTCATTAAACCTTTTTTAGGTCGAAAATGTACGTATATTTTAAAGTAGTTATTATATAAAAAAATTTTTAGTGATTTTTTAATTGTTTGCATAAAATGTTTGAAAATAACTCGTTAATTAATTAATGCAAAGTACTAATTTATATTCATCACGCAGAATATCTATCAACAAATTTACTCGAAAGTGCAAACGCACTAATGCGAGATGTGGAATGGGTAGGTTGGCCTGCATTTAAAATATCAGGATTATCAAAATATTTCACGAGTTAAAAGTTGATGCTACTTATGTAGGGTTTAATTTAAACATGACAACATTTATCTGAACTTTGTATTTTGGCCTGATATTCCATTAATCTTTTCAAAGTAAATCACACGTTCCTTAATATACCGATATTTATAGAAATTGTCGAAATATGAATTTATAAAATAAATATAAAATTCATAATGTCTATAAAAGTTATGAAGGTTTTATAAAATAGACAAAAAAATGTTGAAAAAAAACAAGATAATTGACGAAAAATGCATTAAAACATCGAAATTTCTCAACAATTACAGAAATTAATCATGAACGAAGAAACTTCTTATCTTATATTATACTAGTAATAACTCGTTGACGATGACGTAATAATGAAGTAAATAAAACTTTGACATATATAAAAACATATTTTTTTATTTCTGCTTAAAAGTTCTTTGATATTTATAATGTATTGTTCATTAGTCAAGTTATGTATCTCTTCTTAATGACACATTATTTACCATTATTATTTTATGTCTTACAATCATATCAAGAAGTGACAACTGACAAATAATATTGATAAAAAAGGATGTTCTGAAACATGATTTAAAGAAAGAATTCCTTGCATCACTTATTATTATTACATTTAAGTACTGTACCAATAATGACATTCAGAAACTTAAGACATCAATAAAAAATGCAAAAAGTCTATATTATATTTAAATCATGTTTCAGAGTATCTTTATTTTAGCAATGCTACAGCTGTTACTTCTTGATCCTTTTGTTTTTGTTTCTATGGGTTTTGTAAAGGGAACGACGTTGAAATAGCGAGAACTTTTAGGGAATCGGTCCTTAAGGGAAGAGATGATGATGGTTGTCGATAAATAAACTCGTTAAATCGCAATGCGGAAAGAGAGAGTGTTTATTTTTATAGTAACGTAGGTATTTATATCTTTTTGGAATGTGCGCGAGAGTGCGCTCGCGATATGCTTACGTCTGGCTTCTGTCAATGCAGGAGCGGCTATTGTCGTATGTAGGTATTCATCTAAATACGGAACTGGTGAGATAGCCGTGGTGCGTTCTCTCTCTCTGGCATGTGGTGCGGTCTCTCGGCCGGCGTCAATGGCCGGCATGTGACCTTCGGACTGTTTACTATAATTTATCGAGGAATCCGAAGGTCGTTTCATCGGTCATTGACCGTATGTATGCGACAATATTCCGCGACGACCGCCACATGGTTCCCCTTCTAGTGAAGCGTAAGGTGCGTACCTACGCGAAACGTACGGGTCCCTTCACTATTCTCCCACTACGTGTAGTGTAGCAGGGTGTAGTGGCTGGTTGATGGATTCTCTCCGTCGTCTCCGTTGCGTCCTCAGTGGTAGCAATGTATGCGGGCTTAAGGCGGCCCATTGAGACGTTGACCACTCGTCCAGGCAGCTGCACCGTGAACACCTTGTTTCTCCTTTCAAGCACGGCATAGGGTCCGTCGTAAGGCGGTTGGAGCGGCTTCCTTACGGCGTCGTTGCGCAGGAACACATGGCTGCAGGTCTGGAGGTCCTTGTGGACGAAGGTTTTCCTTCCGCTGCCGTGGGCTTCTACGGGTGCTGGGCGGAGGCTGCGTAGAGTGTCACGCAGCTGCTCGACGTATGTACTGTCCATGGCCCTTTCATTTGACGTTGCTTCTGCGAAGAAGTCACCAGGGAGTCGCAGGCTCCTTCCGTATGTCAGTTCGGCGGCGCTGACATCCGTGTCGGATCTGACTGCGGCGCGGAGTCCGAGGAGAATGACAGGCAGCTCGTCTATCCACTTTCCGTTATTCGCTAGGCGGGCTGTGAGTGCGGTCTTCATTGACCTGTGCCATCGCTCTATAATGCCGTTGCTTTGTGGATGATATGGGGTTGTCCTTCTCTTCTCGACTCCGAGCAGTTTCATCAGGGCGGAGAATAGGTTACTCTCGAATTGCCTTCCTTGGTCGCTGGTGAGAGTCGTAGGGCATCCGAAGCGGGATATCCAACCTTCCAATACGGCGCGGGTGACGGATTCCGCCGTGATGTCCACGAGCGGAATGGCCTCGGGCCATCGTATGACTCTATCGATCATCGTAAACAAATACTTTTCGCCGTTCCGAGATGCGCAGATAGGCAGAGGTCCGACTATGTCCATGTGCACGCTCTCGAATCGTTGTGCGGGCGGATACGAAGATACGACGCTATTTGTATGGCAGTGAATCTTCGCTTTTTGGCATCGTATGCATTGTTTCGCCCACATTCCAATATCCGCATTTATCGATGGCCAGAAATATCGTTTTCTCATCATTTTTCTCGTGGTTCGTATCCCCGGGTGGCTCAATTCATGTAAGGCACGGTACGCCTGTAGTCGGAATTCGGCCGGGAGATAGGGTCATATATTCTCTGTTGATACTTCGCAGTATATTTTTTTATTAGAAGTGGGTAGTGTGATTTTTCAAACTTTAAATTTGGCCGATTTAGTAATGTTGGAATGTCTGTGTCTGTCTGGTGAGCATCGGCGAGACTTTCGTAATCCAATATGGCGGCTGCTACGAGCGTCTCGATTCGAGACAGAGTATCTGCGGGGATATTCTCTGCTCCGTCGATGTGCCGAATATCAGTCGTGAATTCGCTTATGAAAATGCGTACACGAGTGGTTTGTGATCGGTGTAGATGATCATTTGTCTTACCTCGTGGAAGTTCCGGAAATACTTCACCGCCATGTATATAGCTGTTAGCTCTCTGTCGTACGTGCTGTCAAGCTGTGCTGATCATCTCTTCGAATTCTTTTTTTACTGCTTGATAGCGGTGGGGTGGTATTTGCCTTGCTTTCGCATATAATGGTAGGCCAGTTGTTTCGATGTAATGCTCCACTTGGTGTTTGGAGCCTTCCTTGAACGGTGATGGTCTCGTGACGTCAGGGAATTCTGCGAGAATTCGATGGTACTTCTGCTCCATATCGATTGTTCGTATGGTTGGTTGTGCAGAATTGTACATTGGCGCCTCGGTGGAAAGGTTGGTTGTTTGGTCGATGAGGCGGCGTCCGGCGACGTCGACCAGGAGTCTATGTTGCGTGAGGAAGTCTGCTCCGAGTATCGGCCTCGTGACGGCTGCCATAACGAACTTCCAACGGAATGCTCTTCGGAGGTTTAGGTCAAGCTCCATTGTCTTTTCTTCGTATGTACGGATAACCGTGTTGTTCGCAGCGTACAGGTTGAAAGGAAGAGGCTTTGCGTAACCTGACGCTCTCGGTATTACGGAGATGTTCGCTCCGGTGTCGACCAGGAATCTCATTCCTGACCTTTTGTCGGTGACAAATAGGCGGTTAGTGGCTCCACAAACGTCGGGTTCCGCCGCATCTAGCGTCTTTGCTGGTTTCCCGTTTTCCTTTGTTTTTCTAAAGGTACACGGGTAACTGCAGCGGAAGGCACTCTGCCCAAATCTGCTGTGGTAATAGCAGATTGGTGATGCGGTAGGAGAGGGTGGGCGGAGACGTGTGTTGCGTACTATTGCTTGGCTGCAGTGCGTTGGTCGTTGGTGCTCTTTGGAGGCAGTCCGCGATTTTATTTCCGCCATTTGCAGGCGTAGTTGCTTGATACTGTCGATTAAGCTGCAGATGGCATCTGACGTGGAGGGTTGCGGGGCTACCGGTGCTTCGGTGATGGCGGAGTATGCCGGTACGATGCTCATGGTTGCCACTTCCTGCGTCTGCTCCAGCATCTTGTCGGCCAGCAGTGCGAGTTCGTCGAGGGAGGCAGTCTTGGAGATCGTATGGGTGATCGCCAGGACTGACCTCACATGAGCTGGCATCAAACTCATCCACATTAGATGCAGCGTTGCATCTGGGATCATCTCACGGGTGTGGCTCCGCATGCGTCTCAACAGCTGTGATGGGCGCTGGTCGCCGAGCTCCATCTCTGACAGCAGTCTTTGGAGCTGTCTCGCATCGCTCTCTTCATAGACGGAGATGAGTCTTTTTTTAACTTCTTCGTATTGGTTTGCGCTAGGGCTGTACAGAAGATCGGCGATCTGCTCGATGTCCTGTTTGTCAAGCTGGGCGAGGACCATCTGAGCCAGCTGGGCTTGGCTGCGGTGGAGGTCCTGGGTGGCGGCTTCGAAAGTGATAAACCATAGGCGTGGTTTATCGCGCCAAAATGCCGTGATTCGCATCGCTAGTGCGATACCAGCGAGATGCTGTGGAGATGATGCGTTTCCAGATGCGGGTTCTTGGTTTTGTGTTGACATCGCTATATTCGCTTTAGTCGAATTCTGTGTTCACTTTTCGTTCGGGGTCACCACTTTAGGGAATCGGTCCTTAAGGGAAGAGATGATGATGGTTGTTGATAAATAAATAAACTCGTTAAATCGCAATGCGGAAAGAGAGAGTGTTTATTTTTAAAGTAACGTAGGTATTTATATCTTTTTGGAATGTGCGCGAGAGTGCGCTCGCGATATGCTTACGTCTCGCTTCTGTGAACGCAGGAGCGGTTATTGTCGTATGTAGGTATTCATCTAAATACGGAACTGGTGAGATAGCCGTGGTGCGTTCTCTCTCTCTGGCGTGTGGTGCGGTCGCTCGGCCGGCGTCAATGGCCGGCATGTGAACTTCGGACTGTTTACTATAATTTATCGAGGAATCCGAAGGTCGTTTCATCAGTCATTGACGTATGTATGCGACAATATTCCGCGACGACCGCCACAAACTCTTTATCTATTATATAATTTGCCTAATGCCGTTAAGCCGAAAATGAAACCAAAATATACTGTACCCGTGAAGTAAAAATGAAACAAGATGTACGAGTATATGCAGAAGCATAATGTAAGGAGTATTCTAGTTTTTAAAACTTACTTTCATTTTAATTTTGATTCAATTGAGAATGGAAACGATAAGTTAAAATGAAATAATACATTGTGTATACAATGTAAAACATGTAAGAAACATTGTTCGAATATTCAAATATATTACGCTGTTAAAGTAAATACATTTACAAAAAAAAAAGAATATTTATTTTTCTGTCAGTAAATTTGGATTTTGTAATTAAAATTAACGCTTTTTAATAAAGTTGTGGGGTGCCTATCGGTGGGGCTGGATAACGTTTTTATTGGAGCTTTGAAGATCTTTTACAATATTTCGTATTGGCTGGTTGATTTTTTATTTAATTGAGACACCGCCTGTGTTAAAGCAGGAACCAGTCATTTGGTGCGATGGGTAAGTATTTTTAACATTATTGATCTGTCATAGGAGAAAAATATGAAAATATATTTTCATGGCACAAGTTGTTATTTATAAAATAATAATTAAAATTAACAAGTCTCAAGGACAGGCTTCGGATACAGCTGATGTATATCTACCTAGAATGATGTTTAGCCATGGGCAACTATCGCAAGGCTTTATTTGTTAAGTTCAATATAATTAACAAGTCTCAAGGACAGGCTTCGGATACAGCTGATGTATATCTACCTAGAATGATGTTTAGCCATGGGCAACTATCGCAAGGCTTTATTTGTTAAGTTCAATATAATTAACAAGTCTCAAGGACAGGCTTCGGATACAGCTGATGTATATCTACCTAGAATGATGTTTAGCCATGGGCAACTATCGCAAGGCTTTATTTGTTAAGTTCAATATAATTTTTTTATAACAAGTTATGACATTGAAATATAATATTCATTGCTAGGTTTGTAATTTTTTTCCTAATTCGGAGAGTATGGTGGAATATTTCTGTAGAATAGCGGCGAGTCCTACATGTGGGAAAACAACCTCCCCACGACAACTTCAGAAATCTTTGCTTGTCATACCAGATAACTTCTTCCTTCTTTAACAATAACACCACCCAATGAGGAGACACATACCGTCTCTATAAAAACAAAAATCAATCACCCAACACGAAACAAATATCTTGAAAGCTTCAATGAAAACGGCATCCTGTCACCGACACACTCCGCCACTCAAGTTTAATACTAGGCATGGGTGGGTTGCCCATTAAAAAAATACTTTATAGCACTTTCTCAAGAGTTCGTAGACGAGCTGTCTTAAAAATAAAAATAGATCCTGGGCCTAATAAAAAAAATGCTGGATGAATCTGATTTTATTTTCACCAAAACATGTTATAGATAATGTTCTACGTTGTGCTATTTTTATTCCAGACAGAATCTACGTCAGTATGATATAACAATTATTAAGTGTTAAGTTACTGTTTTCGCACGTCCTTGGGTGGGCCTTCCAGTTATTCTATTATATAATTTGCCTAATTCCATTAACTTGAAAATGAAACAAAATATTCTGTGACCGTGAGGTAAAAATAATTTTCCCAAACAAATTTACAAAATAAATGAAAATTTATTTGTTGTTCACCGTTGACATTGTCGTTTGCAATAACAATAAACGTTTCATAATAAAGTGGCAGGGTGCCTATCGACGGGGAGGGTTGCCCTTTGCATTGGAGCTTGGAAGATCCATTTTTTTTTCTTGTTAGGAGGTTGAGTTTAGTTTTCATAGAGGTCGCGCTGTCTGTCTCCTCACTGGATGGTGTTATTGTCAAAGCAGATATAAGTTCGGTGCATGGACAAGGATTTTTGAAATGTTCTCTACGTGATGGTAGAAAAATAAAAACTGGTCATAAAAATGAAATTTGACACTGGACTCGGTAAAGGAAAATTTCTGAAAGTATTAAAATCTATTTTCCAATTTTTCGGAATAAATATATTTAAATATATAATATTTCTTTATTCTATGCATAAAAATATTCTACATTGAAATATTTTTATTCCAGATTGTTCCCTTTGTTCTCATATGTATAACAATAAACAAGTACATTACGAGTATTTACATAGTTACGGTTTTCGTATGCTCATGGATGGACTTTCCAGCTATTACTACTCGTACATAACAGGTTAATACTATATGTGTGTATATCATTGAAATAAATATAAACCTAGCAAAAAAAAACAAATTAGTTTTATAATAAAACCAAACGTATAATTTTATTTAATTTGAAACTAGATAACACAATAAAGTGAATAGAAGATAATCGTTTATTTTCGAAAATAATTTTATAACTTTATTCATTATTTAGGATTTAATTGTCTTAAACTCGTATATACCTATATATGATAATTATATTTAAGTGTCCTGAGGCATATTGTAAAATTTCAGTGCTTAATGCTGTCGTTTTGTGCTTCAATATACATTTCAAGACATATCAATTGTCCCGAGTAATCATAATTTAACTTTGGTTTGTACATGTTTTATGCAATTTATGGTTTGTAAATACATGTTGTATGCAGTTTTCTGTGATTTTTCTTAAATTTATTTGGTTTACACGTCATCGTAATATAGCGTGAAATTTCAGGGTAAAAGGTTGGCAATTCGGGATACCAGAGAGATCAGCAGAGACGTTCGTCTCTGAAATAGGGTCTCGGCAGAACGCCTGAGAGCTTCTCGATTCTCTCCCAGCATATCCTTTCACCGTTTATTTGAGAGTTATTAAACGGCCACTTGCTGTAAACCCGCTAAAAATGAAGAGAAAATTTTCCAGGCATGTGGCAAGCGACCCCTACCCTACCAAACGACATCCCACCTTTAAAAAAAAAGGTCCTTTTAAGAGTTATTTGAAAGAGCTAGGGGATAATCTGTTAGTGAATTATTCCTAAAAAGGTGTCTCTTATCTGACGAAGGAATACCATTATACATTAGAAGAACAATACTGATACTAGAAATATCGTACCAAGCAGAATTTTGAGATCTTCTGACGTGAGCGGGGTTAAATGGAGGAAGTTGATCAATAAGAGTGCCACTTGTAGTTAAGTCACTTCACCTAGAAGAAGAAGGGATAAACGACGACCAATAGAGAGGCTCGATAAAATCTAGCAATTTTGCCATCAGGCTTTCTTCAGAGACGGACGTTGCTCTTTTTTAGCAGCCTTCATCGGAAACACACACGTCTATTGCCTGCACATAGCCCTTAAGATGTGGGCACTCCTAACTTCAGTTGCATGCTGATGGTCAGCGTCACCATCACGTAAGTTACCACCGCGATTCTAAGGATGACAGAAGCCTGCGCTTGCGAATACAGCTGACCCCAACTTGAAGCCCTCTGGTCCGCCACGTCATTGAAGTTGAGGATCTATTCGCTAGCTATCCCAATTTATCAGTGATCCTAACTCTAGGCGACACCAACTTTCGGCCTCCTAAATGACCTGACACTTGTAAGTTGATGTCCCTTGTAAAACCACTTGGAACTTGTCCTTAAATTATACATTTGCTTATAATGTGTTTCTTTCTCTATTTTCAATTGCTATTCGTTTGTAACCAATAAATAAATGCGAGATTACTAATAATTATATTTTATTGCTAACACCCACATTTTATTTTTCCATATAAACAATAATCAGAACGTAAAATCTTGATACTCGCCTAAAATAAATTCAATCATAGGAAAATACCTTCTTCAAAACGAAGTGATAGTTTCACTATTCTGAATATCTACCTGCTTTGTGATCGGCCCGGCCCCATTTTATTTATCCTAGGATCACCATTCCTTCATTCTATCTTCCCGTCTGGTAATATGGCCCAAGTATCTGAAGATTCTCAGTTGTTTAGTTGAAGACGAACGCTGTTCTATTTGTATAAAATACAATAATTGGAAAGTTAATTTACTTCTTTATTCCTAATACATCAATAAAGTTAACACCCGATCTCAAAGATCATTTTAATAGTGTAATAAAAATCCTGCTTAGGTTAATTATTACATCATTTATGCTATTATCCGGTCTATGCTTACTATATAGTAACTGTCTCATAATGAGGATGGAGTAAGGGAAAAAAACGAATTTCACGTTGAGACAATGCAGCCCCCTTTTTTGTACTCGTTTTAACATTAATTAGCGAATGTTTATTCTCGGTGATGCGTGAAACCACAGTTATTCGTATTAAATTCATCTGTTGTCGAGCCAGCAAATTGATTTTCAAAGAAAATTAAACAAGGTTAATTGTAAGTTTGATAAGCGTTGTTAATAAGCTTCACCTTCCAAGATGTAGATGTCACTGTATTAAAGTCGTTATTAGTTGAGCCCCCCCCCCTCCCCCACACGTGCGTCTATTATAGTGTGCTCGATCCTCTCGTAGTGCGAGACAGATGGAACTACGTGAGCGTACTACTAAATTCCCTCATAATTGTGATGTGGGATTTCGCACTTCAAAAATATTACCTTAAAATTGCTCTTCCCCTTAGCGCTATATTATTTAATTGTCCTCATGGCTCTTTATTAGTAAAGTTTGCTATTAGTAAAATATTTTTTATAAAGATATGCGGATCTTCAGATAATTTTTTTAGAAATTACGTTAAAAAGGTTCCATAATGTGAAATATGAACGTAATTGAAATAAAAATGTCAATTACTTAGATATTTGTGTCTCGATACAACTATTTACTTTGTAAATATAATCCTTTCCGTGTTACTGGCTGTTTAAGCAAATCAGTAGTCATTATTTATGCCAACATAGAAAGTAAAATCATCATGAAATTGCTTTGATACTTAAATCCAGTTCCATTGACATACAATTGATACATGATTATCAAATATATCTTTAAAATAGGAATTGTTATTTTGTCGATCATACTTATAAATAATAATGCGGTGCATTGCCATTGCCGCGCGGTAACTATTATATAATTCCGTGCGGAAGGTCGGTTCAAGCCTACCGGTAAATTTACTGGTGGGAAACTGCTCTCACTTAAAGAAGGGAAATGAAGTAGGAAACAAAATTTCACGGCACAGCTTCGTTTTCAAACTGGATTAAGGTTGGAATGGCGAGAGGATTCTTCGAGGGGACTACGAGGCCCAGCAACGACGACGATGATAATCAAAACTGAAATAAATAAAATATGAACCTTGCGTTTGATTAATTATGCACTTATTATTTTTCTGTTTACACGAGCCGAGTAAGAATAGTAAAACAATACACTTTGTTTTAATCGTGAGACTTCAATGGTACTGTAGTAGTTCAATGGTACTGTAGTAGTTCATTGGTACTGTGGTAGTAATGGAGAAATGTACGGTTGGACAAACTGAATGAAATTTTTAAAAGTCGAAAGGTATAAATTTAAAACAAATGTAAATAAAATGTATGTGAGAGGAAAGCCAAGAAAAGTGTGCTTGGATAAATTAAATGATATTCCGAAAGAAGGAAAATTAGAAAGTCAGCGAAAATGTACAGATTGTATGATAAGGTGTATGGATGTGGAAGAAGTAAAGGATGTGTGTCGAGTTAAGAAAGTATGGCGCTCTCTCCTCTCTGTCTACCCTGACAGGGAAATAGCGTGATGGTATGTAATGTAAAGGAGGTAAAATAAGAATCTAGAGATATGATATTGTGACGCACTGTCCTTTGGCTACCGCAACAGGGCTATGGCGTGATGGTATGTGTATATATTATCATCCTGAGAATCAGACATTGATTGAATTTTAATATTTGCATTATGGCATTACTATGGACTGTAATTCATAACCACGACAAAGATATTCCGTTTCAGGAGGGATAACCTTCTACTGACTACGTGTGTGAACATGTTAATGTTAGTATTTTGCGAAATATCAAATTTGACATTTGAGATCGAAAATACAATATATGCAAATACATCAATTTTTGAGAACTTTAATGTACACGTATATTATTATATATTTTTACAGTGGAATATCAGCGATGGTCTAAGAGGAAAAAAATACCTTCGCTTCAGAGCAACAAGCACCGGATAGAGTAGGGAGTGCTGTAGTTGTTCCGGGTGGCTGAATACTGGTTCCAATTTGGTGTTATGATGGGCTTTATAAATACTCGTATATAGCTTGTGGCCCACGATGGACCTCTATGGCCGGGCAATGTTACAAAAGAAGAAAAAAAATTGCACGAAAACTATAATATTGTGCATGGTGAAATAAATTAACAATTTAAAACTTTATTGTACAGTGTACAATGAGGCGGGTTTATTGCCAAATGCTAATCTCTTCCAGCCAACCATAAAATTGCTTTATAAAGTTTTTAATTTAATGTAGCGGATTAACATTATTGATGTATAATAGGTAGACAAAAAAAACATTTTGCAATGTAAAAAAAAAATAACAAAAATGAACACAAATTAAACAGCCAATCAATATCCAGGAAAATAAGATCAAAAACATGTGATAGAGGACGAGAAAATTAAGCTACCTCACTAAAGGGAAATGTAATGTTTTTAATTCGCTTTTTGAAGCAAATCAACGATGGTCCGAGTCTTACTCGTATATAAACAGGTTACAGAGTCTAATAGAATAGACAGTAAAAAATGATGTGGAAAATGATTTAATAAAGAATATCGAAATCTTTGCTCTAGACCTAACATACTAGTATCTCATACTATAAGTGGGAAAAATGTATTTATTTTTGAATATGCGATATGGATGATTTAATAAATATGTTTAACACTCACGGGATTTACTGTAGATTCTCAACGAATGCTAAAATCACAGTTACCTCTCAATTATTATGTACTTAAATGACATACGAGTATATCATATAAAATAAAACACTGTTATCACTAGCAAATAAGATATCTACTGGTACATCTCGTTTTCGGTTGATTTTCATAAAATAAAATTTCTGTCTTTAAATATGATGACGTAGGATAAGGTAACATTTTAATATGAAGGAGATAAGAACGCGCAGACGTTAGGTTATATTTTTATCCGTCTTATGTTGTTAAAAAATCGTCGAAGAGGGGTCTATTTTATTAAAGAATATACTCGTATTTAAAACATATTTGAGAAAGTGACGGATTTTACTGTCTTTATGTAGATATATTAAAATGTGTAACCGTTGGTTGACCTGTGAATTGGAATTGGAATTGGAATTATCCTTTTATTTATACGAAACTAACGATTCTTTTAAATATTTGTTTACTTTATAAAATGGAATGGAGAACTTGGTCATGAAATACAATAATACTCTCGTTGTAATATATCCGGCACAAAAATGTTTGATTTTACAATAATACTCTCGTTGTAATATATCCGGTACAAAAATGTTTGATTCTGCAATAATACTCTCGTTGTAATATATCCGGTACAAAAATGTTTGATTCTACAATAATACTCTCGTTGTAATATACCCGGCACAAAAATGTTTGATTCTACAATAATACTCTCGTTGTAATATATCCGGCACAAAAATGTTTGATTCTACAATAATACTCTCGTTGTAATATATCCGGTACAAAAATGTTTGATTCTACAATAATACTCTCGTTGTAATATATCCGGTACAAAAATGTTTGATTCTACAATAATACTCTCGTTGTAATATACCCGGCACAAAAATGTTTGATTCTACAATAATACTCTCGTTGTAATATATCCGGCACAAAAATGTTTGATTCTACAATAATACTCTCGTTGTAATATATCCGGCACAAAAATGTTTGATTCTACAATAATACTCTCGTTGTAATATATCCGGTACAAAAATGTTTGATTCTACAATAATACTCTCGTTGTAATATATCCGGTACAAAAATGTTTGATTCTACAATAATACTCTCGTTGTAATATACCCGGCACAAAAATGTTTGATTCTACAATAATACTCTCGTTGTAATATATCCGGCACAAAAATGTTTGATTCTACAATAATACTCTCGTTGTAATATATCCGGTACAAAAATGTTTGATTCTACAATAATACTCTCATTGTAATATATCCGGCACAAAAATGTTTGATTCTACAATAATACTCTCGTTGTAATATATCCGGTACAAAAATGTTTGATTCTACAATAATACTCTCGTTGTAATATACCCGGCACAAAAATGTTTGATTCTACAATAATACTCTCGTTGTAATATATCCGGCACAAAAATGTTTGATTCTACAATAATACTCTCGTTGTAATATATCCGGTACAAAAATGTTTGATTCTACAATAATACTCTCGTTGTAATATATCCGGCACAAAAATGTTTGATTCTACAATAATACTCTCGTTGTAATATATCCGGTACAAAAATGTTTGATTCTACAATAATAATCTCGTTGTAATATATCCGGCACAAAAATGTTTGATTCTACAATAATACTCTCGTTGTATTATATCCGGCACAAAAATGTTTGATTCTACAATAATACTCTCGTTGTAATATATCCGGTACAAAAATGTTTGATTCTACAATAATACTCTCGTTGTAATATATCCGGCACAAAAATGTTTGATTCTACAATAATACTCTCGTTGTAATATATCCGGCACAAAAATGTTTGATTCTACAATAATACTCTCGTTGTAATATATCCGGTACAAAAATGTTTGATTCTACAATAATACTCTCGTTGTAATATACCCGGCACAAAAATGTTTGATTCTACAATAATACTCTCGTTGTAATATATCCGGCACAAAAATGTTTGATTCTACAATAATACTCTCGTTGTAATATATCCGGTACAAAAATGTTTGATTCTACAATAATACTCTCGTTGTAATATATCCGGCACAAAAATGTTTGATTCTACAATAATACTCTCGTTGTAATATATCCGGTACAAAAATGTTTGATTCTACAATAATACTCTCGTTGTAATATATCCGGCACAAAAATGTTTGATTCTACAATAATACTCTCGTTGTAATATATCTGGTACAAAAATGTTTGATTCTACAATAATACTCTCGTTGTAATATATCCGGCACAAAAATGTTTGATTCTACAATAATACTCTCGTTGTAATATATCCGGTACAAAAATGTTTGATTCTACAATAATACTCTCGTTGTAATATATCCGGCACAAAAATGTTTGATTCTACAATAATACTCTCGTTGTAATATATCCGGCACAAAAATGTTTGATTCTACAATAATACTCTCGTTGTAATATATCCGGTACAAAAATGTTTGATTCTACAATAATACTCTCGTTGTAATATATCCGGCACAAAAATGTTTGATTCTACAATAATACTCTCGTTGTAATATATCCGGCACAAAAATGTTTGATTCTACAATAATACTCTCGTTGTAATATATCCGGCACAAAAATGTTTGATTCTACAATAATACTCTCGTTGTAATATATCCGGCACAAAAATGTTTGATTCTACAATAATACTCTCGTTGTAATATATCCGGCACAAAAATGTTTGATTCTACAATAATACTCTCGTTGTAATATATCCGGTACAAAAATGTTTGATTCTACAATAAAACTCTCGTTGTAATATATTCGGCACAAAAATGTTTGATGATTCTACAACAATACTCTCGTTGTAATATACCCGGCACAAAAATGTAATAGAGCACTTGAAAACATGAAGAATTATTGATGATAAAGCTAAATTCAAATCATGATTAGGTTTGACCTTAGATTTAATGTGGTTTAAATATTTTTTTAGATATGCTTCGATTTGCATAATTCGATTTAAATAAATTTAAATAAAAATTTCTCATGTTTTAGTGAATGTTATTCTGATTTATTAATTCAAATTCAAGAAGAGATAAAATAAAGGTAAGTAACTATAAAATGTGCACCCATATTCGTGCTCATCAATGACTTACTAAAAATTCCCGCAGCTATCTTCAGGAAAAAACTTTTATTATTTCTGAGTTATAGATTTTTTTTTCATTTCGAATATTTCACCTCTCCAACCACCACTACTCGGCTCATAAAAATATATGATACATTATTATCGCTACAAAAAAAGTTGTTGATAGCTTGTTTTGAATGTACTTGATTAATTCTTTTTAATTATATGATAATGTTAAAAAAATGTATAAATGACGCTTTTCTATAATTGCCGTACAAAGTTTTAATAGACGTAGGAAATTGAACATGAAATAATGATAGAATATGTCTGGTTTACGAGAGAGTTGCTCATTGGTTGACGCATTTACTTTTGTTGATTTTGTCATATTTTATTCAGTAGAAATTTCAAAATAAGTTATTCTAGATTTGTTGTTAAATATTTTACGTACTAAATATAATTAAAAATAATAATACGAAACTGACGAATGAAATTTCTTTACGTATGGTGGAAAACACATTCATTAGAACACATTATATTTTAAGTTTATTGAATGAGAATTTGTTTTTCAGCATTCATTATTTTTTAAATTTAAAAAATTATATACATATAAATCATTGCCCTAAACTGTCTTTAATAAATGAATTAATAAAAACCACTTACATTGTTTAAATGATTTTGAAGTATCCGAAACAGTAATTATTTCTTCCCGCATATTTTCTTGGATTCTTTCACTTTATTTAAATATTATAATAAATGATGCTTCTCTTTGTGAATTTTTCAAATCAACACATATTTATGTGCAATAAACTTGAGATAGCTGGATGTATGGGTAAAACGTCTTGTACAAGTAATACGGCTATGTACACAAGTGTAAGACAAATTTTTGTACTGCAAACCATATTTTCTTCATGCGCACGAGTTTTTCCGATTAGAGTTCAAACCAAAACATTCGGAATGTGTTCCGTAGGAAAATACTTTATACAAGGTGATATTATAAATTTTAAGTTTCGTATTTATCATAGTGAATTATCAAAATTAAACTTCAGACGAGCATCACACTGTAGATTCAGTTATCTTTATTTTAGTTTCACGATTATCAACGACTACCTCCATGATCAACGGATTTGATTATCAACGACTACCTGCATGATCAACAGATTTCACGATTATCAACGACTACCTCCATGATCAACGGGTTTGATTTCTGTGAAAATCATATTTTAATACGAGGCACAATATAATTAAAAACGACTGAAGTAAAACTTCTGAGTTGGCACTTGATCAGATTTAAGTAAATATTAAGTCTTGTGATCATTTTTAGATGCCGGCAATTCTTGCCTTAATCACGCAAGAATTTAAGTCAAATGATGAGTAAACGATGAGTTCGTGTAGTGGATTTTTATTTAAATATCAATATCAAAATTAAGAATATACTTATTATAAGCAGCAAAAATATTGGAACCTAGATATAAAGATATTTGTAAATAATACTTCTAGTAGACAGAGCAACTCTTAGTCATATATTCAAATGAATTAAGTACAAAAAATACAGTTAAAAATCAGTATTGACATTTAAGCAGTATTATAAAAAAAACATGGAAGTGAACGAAGATGTGTAAAGTCACACGGAAGTCCATACATTGCTTATATTTACTACATAATTTATATTAATATAGTCTAATTATACAAATAATAAGTTGTAATTACATCATTGCGGATTCAAATATTTTGCCTGATGAGTCCTACCAGGAATGTGTTATATAATATATAGTAGTAAGCTGAATTAGTTTCGTTTTGTGAGGTAAATAATTTCTTGAAGAATTATGGCCATGGTAAGCAGTTTAATTTTCAGTTTCATTTAATTTAAGTATAGTTATATGTTAACTGCGCTCTGCTGAACCTCATAAAAAGCAGACTTTCTCTAACATTTTGTTTAAACTATTTATGTTAGATTCGGTTAAATAATTAGACGGTCATTAATTTCAGATATACAACTATACATTTTTGTTATCGGCAAATATTAAAATTTGAATGTGTTTGTTATATAATTAATGAATAGCATAAACAATATTGGCCCAAAATACGAACCCTGTGGAACGCCACTTTTAAAAATAAATTGATACGATTTTTGTGAATTGATTTTGACACCAAGTTTATGATTCTTGAGCTAGCTATGAAACCAACGAAACCCACTTTCTCATAAAAAAAAAACCCTAAGAGCGCATTTTCTTAAGTAAAACTACGTGTGATACCTTCCTAAATGCCTAACTGAAGCCATGTGGGTTACAGACGCAATCCCTTTAAATTTTTTATTAAAAAAAGTAGGAATTGTCGAAAGTGAGTTTTGGTGTGCACATTAATATAATAAAATTATAATTCAGTTAATCATGTTTCCAACTCCGTAAAGACGTACATGTGTCTTAAACTTATCACATTGATGCAGCCATTTGCAATACATTCTACACTTAATACACAAATTCAGGTTATATGCACTATTACGTCACGAACCACCGATCACTTTTTCTTCTCTAATAATGCCTATATAAGGAGTGCCAGTGTCAAGTGATGTTCATTTCATTGGGTCTCTTTAGTTCTGTTCACATGGGCGACATAGGACTGAAGTTTAATCATCTTAATAAATATTATGCTTCATTGACTGCTTGGCTTGGTCCTTCAACTGGACCAGATATATTCATTTTTAACATATTTATTAATCCTCAGTATAGGACATGTTAAACCTGTTAATACTTATCTTAGGTGCTATTCTTTCATAAGGATGTTTTTTAAAACATTAGTTGGCCTTAACCGTACTGAATAGATAGATGGTAAATACTAAATGTTTGTTGAAAATATACTTCTTTAAAAACACGTTCATTACAAAGATATGACAATTTTCTTCGATATATTTTTATTTTTACGACTAAAATGTATGTAAAAATCTGGCTTCAAGATGCCTTTGGGCGCCATGCTTTGAAAGAAGTTCTGTAGCTATTGAAAGATTAAGAAAACTATGACAAAAATAAATCATTATCCAATGCAGACGAAAACAAGTTTTTGGGCACTTGTATTGCATGTACAATAGAAGGAATTTATTTAGTTTGGGTTTTTATGATACAGTTTTCCTTATAGTGATACTCAGGTAGTTTAAAAAATGATGTCTCCAAAATGTATTATTTGAGATATCGATATTTTTTTATAAAAAAGCCTAAATGATTTTATTTGTTCTAACATTCTGAAGGTTTTCAGTAGCATTTACATTTTATAAGGCTTTCTTAAAAAGGATTTTGAACATTTCGTTTTTGTTCGTTTTATAAAAAATATAACAAACTGAGCAATAATTGCACCAATGTCGATTGTTTATCAACATTTTGCATGAATATTAATTATACCTTGATCCTAAAGGTCGGATCATTATCTTATATTTTAATGAATGTAAAATTATCAAAAACGCATTCATATTATTTTGATTGGCATAGTTCAAAACTTCGGTACAATGTTGCACTTATATTTTAAATCCTTGACAAGAAATTCACTATTTTCGGGGAAAAGTATTTATTGCAATAAGTGATAAACTATATTATTTTTTAAAACTATTGAAAATTATTGTAAATTATTTTTCAATAGTAGAACTCGCGAGAGGGTATCATAAAAAATAAAATGTTTTAAATATCAACGTACCATCGTTTCATTTATTACGTTACGTTTTTTGATATCGTTTATGTTATCAAGTGGTATCTTAATTATTGACATCCGTTTTTCGAAGTTTTCATTCGTATTGTGAATAATATTGATCTCTTGTACCTGTCTATGTAACAAGAACTTGGTTGAAATTAAACTTATAAAAAGTTGAAAATAAACTTATAATTATACGAGTACTTGTGTAAAAGGTATCAGTATTTGCAAAATCAACCTCAAGGCCGTTTAAGCTACCAAGATATCCGGTTAATGCCTCTTAAAGCCATACTATTTATGGGACATTCTATGCAGTAAAGTGTACCACACATTTAAATGTAATAAAATATTTACTCGACTATAATAATAAAATACTTACTCGACTATGATAATAAAATATTTACTCGACTATGATAATAAAATATTTACTCGACTATGCTAAATCTTTTGAATGTAAAAACGTAATATTGTATTATATCTTCATTATATCTGTACAATTTTAGGCAGGTTTATACCATGTGTTCAGGGAAGGGGTTTTACCATATACCACAAATTATGGGAATTTCCTAGCTCCTTGCGCGATTGCACAGATTGGGGAATACAATGGATGCGGACTTATTCAGTTGCTCTAGCCTCTAGGCTCTAGGATGAAGCTGAATTCAGGAATATAGTCATTCAAGTTTCTCAATGTGGTTTTTTACATTCATTTATCACGTCCACATTTCACTGCCACATTTCACGCCCACTCCTACTTTCCGTCGTCGAAGAACATACTTCCAAGGAACATTATTATAAATTAATGTTTATTTCATTTATGTATTTACTTTAATTTTTATGTTAATCGTGAATTTAAAGCAGTTTCAAATTAAAAGCAGTTTCTAATTAAAAAGTGCAATTGTATTTCTTATTTTTGATGTAAGTACTCGTACTTGTCTCATATTTTTTTCGGTTTTGTATGTACAATACAAAAGAGTTTTTCTAATTTTGGGCTCAAGTCTTGGTGTTTTTTTGTAACCTGATGTCTGATTGCTGTTTTAATTTTATTTTTTTTTTGTATATTTTTTGTTATAAACATATTTTTTTAAAGGTTGTAGCTAAAAGTAAATTAAAACAATAAATATGTAATCAAATATTGGAATATCTGTATAAGAAAAATTTAACATTGACGATGCATTTATTTTCGGTCATAATCGGGAATAAAACGCAAAAACATTTTGGAAAAAAGATAATTCTTTTACTTCGTGAGTTAAGAATAGAGTTAAGTCGTTTGCAGAGAAAATATTATATGTACCAACAAAAATGTTTATACGAACATTAGCATTTTGATTTTTTTATTATTTTTCGTATGGATGAAACAATATAAAAAATATTGCATTTTTTTGTCGATTTAATTGCAATATCCGAAACTCCCGCATGGTACCGTAGCATTAGGGTTACGATCACCAATAAGTCTTTCTTACTAAGTATATTTACTTAGTACGCAAAGCTGTTACTAAGTATAGTTACTTAGTAATTCGCATATAATCTGAGTTAGTTAAGGGAAGGAGGGAGAATATTTATTTTGAATTAACCGGTTCTGATTCGGTGATTGATTTAATTAATTAATTTCACAATTGTTGTCTCCTTTTATATTTAGTTCTACGTCACCCTGTATGCTGGATCTAACAAGCAAACTTTGGATCTGTAAGGAGATAACTACCGACCTCGTGTTATCAGCAATCAATCATATAGCTCTTTGTTCTATTTACTTGTTATGTATTCAAATTGAACGGTAGATTGAATCATAATATGATTGGAATGCACGATTCGTTGAATATAGTGACTGAAAAAAATATCGTCTTAGAAAATGTAATTAAATAAAAAAGATAAGAGAAAGCCAGTCGAGTAAATAATACTCGTATAACGTGTTTCCAGTTCACTTTATGTATGAAAAATACTATACGGGTAGATTAAATATTTGTGAAAATATTAATGTACTCGTATCTAAACATAACGAATACAATAATATAATGAATATTAAAAATGGTAGAAAATTTTCGACAACAGTCAATAATTTAAGGAAATTATTGACAAAAATACATCGCCACGAAAAACGTCTTAATTAATATACGAGTATGTTAAATCATGTCATATTTGGATCAACTATATAATATTTCCATTCATGTTATTAATTTTATCCATTTTTTATTCAAAACCTCTGATAAAATTATTTGAATATTTGTTAAATATGTGTAATATTCTGATGTTCGAAAAGTTAAATTTGTCGATAAAAATAGATAAAAACGTTTATTTAATGATGATTCAAAATATAATAAATAGAAACACTCTGAAAGTAAACCTACATTTGCCATCAAATATATTAGTCAATTTTATGATTGTTCGAAACATAAAATTACCACATGTTTTATTTTCTTCTCTCATACAGAAGAAAATTAAATAGTAAAATTAAAAAAATATATGGTTGTGTATGAATTCCAAAGACTTGAAAACTTTTTATTTATTTTGAGAATACTTTATTCATAATTATTTTTAGGCAACGAAATTTTGACTTAGAGAAAGGACAATTTAACTTTTAGTTTATTCAAGAATCGTTATGTGCCATTTGGAGTAAAAACGGGAGGAACCTTTTAACTGAACTTTGTTAGCCAACTTTTAACAAATTATTTAATTATAATTTTTAATGCTTGATTATTTTCATGCAATTAAATGAAATACTCTCATTTAATATTTCAAGTAATTCAAAAAATATGAGTCGTCGGTTGGACGTCTTTTTGTGCACATGCGTTCATGTTATTGAAACCATGATGTAATAAGACAAGGGTGTGCTCATGCGCATGTGGGTGGAGTTGAAAATATTCAAAAAGATCAATTCACCTCACGACTGTGCACAGTTACAACAGGACCTAGACTAGACTCCCTAGTCTCCTGGAGTGAGCAAAATCATCTTCTGTTCAACATTAACAAATGTGTCTGTGTATCTTATAGTCGATCGTTTTCACCAATCCACCATCAGTATACTATACAGGGAGTGGCACTAAACAGAGTTTCTGAATTCAAGGATTTGGGCGTAACCTTCGATGTCGGACTCACGTTCGTTAACCATGTCTCACGTTTGATATCGGACTGTTACAAACTACTCGGTTTTGTAATGAGAATATCAAGAGAATTTAACAGCACCGATATCCTCCGAAACTTATATAATTATCTAATTAGAACCAAATTAGAATATGCATCTACGGTTTGGGCTCCTCACCAGCTCAAATATAAAAACAATATAGAACAAATACAAAAAAAAATCCTCAGATATCTATGGTACAGAACAAAGGGCGATTACCCAAAATATGCTCACCATGCCGAACTTCTCACGGTGTGTAACTATAGAAGCCTCGAAACAAGAAGGCAAGAATCCATTGCGATATTCCTAATAAAGGTTTTCCAAGGTTCCTTTAACTGTCCCGCGATTCTAGAAGCACTAAGTTTATATGTACCCAATAAATATATCCGTGCAAGGAATCACACTCTGTTCTACATACCAACTTACAGGACGAATATCATGGCTAAACACTCAGTCACGCGTGGTATAGAGATATTGAACCAACTGAATGACACGGTTGATATATTCTCGGTACCGTCTAGCAGTATGAGAAGAATCCTGGCTGATATTATTCCTAACGAATAAGCTAACGCTAGAAGCAAACCCTCTTTGTGTAACAGGAGAAATCCGTGCAAAGTGGATTAAAAAAAAAAAAAAAAAAAAAAAAAAGCTTCTGCCGATGCGATGACGTCACCTTGGGAACAGCTGGCCCGGGGAAGGCGCTTAGTGCTACCAGTGACTATGCGTAAGTTTTTTACACGTGCTAGTGTTTCCGCTGTGATCTATATTATTAGTCACCTTTGTATTCGTTAAAGTGAATTGACCCATATATTGTGTATTATGACTGCAGTCTTTGATTGTAACAATTGGAGGAGGAAATCTAAAGGAACTAGTATTGAATATTACTCTTTTCCTAAGAACAGTGATTTAGTGCGAAAATGGCTCAACGCTTGTAGTTGTAAATACAGCATAAAGTAAAAAAAATCTGGAATATGTTCCCAGCATTTCGATGAAGATTGTTTCTATTCCCTATTGTTTCTACCCCATTCAAGCACAGATTGCTTCAGTACTCCCCCATATGTTATAGAAATTTAAAATACGACGCAGTCCGTTCTTTGAATCTCCCGAAATCGAAAGACGCGGTTGATCCTTCACCCAGACAGCGGCAATCTGAGCAAAAGGCGAAAACGCCATTGCTTATGACGTTTTGAGGAGTCTATAGACTCAAGTGAACAATTTAATGACAGTGAAGACAGTACTATAGATAAGGGCATCGAATTGAAAGATACATGTATGGAAATGGAGATAAAAATGCAATTACTACAAGAGGAAAATATGAAGTTAAAAATAGAGATGAATGACCTACAAGAAAAAAAAACTGACAATCTACAAGTCGAAAAAGCGTCATTGTATAGTCAATTAAAAAGTGAAGCTGATGAACCAGATGAAGTTGATAAACCAGATGAAGCTGTGACTAGTTTAATTTTTGTGCGCACTTATATCAGAATGCGATAGAAATGAATACTTGTGTAAATTATTAAATTTCCAATGAGCATAACATATATTCTTTCTTTTTCTGTTGTTAGTAGGGCAGGGCCTAGACCTGATAGCATACGCGAACTGAAGAACATACGCATAAAAAAACACACTCTCGCATTATTCTACCATGACTGTGGATAGTAAAATATTAACAAGTAAAACAGAAATGGTCCCATATGACTGCTATCTAAAGCAGTGGCAGGCGGCGCGCGGTGTTACCAATGTGACGTCATGCGCAGTGTGAACCAGTTCCTAATGAGCACACCCTTGTGAGTCTCCTAATGAGCAGCACACCCTTGTCTTATTTCACCATGTATTGAAACCATCATTTAAACCGGAAAGCATCCGGACGCAGCATGACGAACTACTGATCGAGCTAATTAAACATTTGGTCTTGTTACCCGAAATTGTATTTACCACTTGTTCGGTCACACACTTCCTCACCATAGACTATTAACGCCGTGGAAGGAAGCACAAGTAGAAGCTTTGGGAAAACCATTGTTTTACACTTGACCAGAGTCTTAAAATTTGTCCAGACAGTTGCTTATGTATTATAGGATCATAGCTTATGACCGACTTAATTATAAGAACAGTCGATTGAGACTTAACTCTCCAAGAAAGTGTCTTAAATTCTACCCATTAATAAAATATAAAGTATGACAGTGCATGCTACTCTTCTATTTGACAATCAATAATATACGAGTAGATATAGTATTGCTGATGTTAAATTATTCTGAGATAAATTGAAAATCGATTCAGACTAGATTCCCATGAAACAAAAGCATAAAATGAAGTGGAAGCCTGTCTCTCTCTGCCTACCCCAATAGGGACTTGGCGTAATAGCGATGATGATGATCATTATGACAACGGTCATACCGCGAGCTGTTCACAAGGGGCAACTATTGTAAGAATGTAGCATACGACAGAAATAATTTTATTTGTACTGTGTCAAGTCAGATTGTTAGGTTGCTTGTAAACTTTTTTATATGTTGACTGTGAAATTCGCACAAGCAAGATATATGTAGGTATGACCTTGGCCAAGTGGGAAACTGGCCTAATGGCTGTAAGAGGCGATTCAAAACTCGAATGCAATTTTCTAAATTTGTTATTTGTGTTGAGCACGCACTAATTATATACACGTGCCATATCTTGAAATATTATTGTAATAAGATCCAACAATTTTTCTATTCCAAATAATATTTGACAATTTTTTTATGCAATCAACCAATGAAATTGGACCTTTCAAAAATATAAATTGGACGGAAAATATCATCACGTCTAGAGCGTTAAGTCGGTAAAAAATGCGTGTTGAACAATCAAATTGACGTATATATGCAAGAAAGACCCAAATCTTAAACATTTTTTTGGTTTATTTGAAATATCGAAAAATGTTCACCAATCTTGTATGTGCAAATACATTGAGTACATTCTCATGGTTAAATTACTTTTTGATAAAAATTCGTTCCATAAAACCTCATAAAAAGAGGTCGCATTTGGCCTCTATCAGTACAGTTAATGTGGGTTGGGCTATTTTTGCGCATATGCGTCCAAACGTAGTTTGCACTAATCGGGGTCCCGACCCGTTTTCAATGGAGTGAGTTGCGGTGAGAACTCAAAAACATGGATCACGAAAAAAGTATATCAACATCAAACAAATTAATTACGCTCATGGAATTTGTATACGTTGTTTTGCATTTGAATTGATACTTCCTTACGCTGTTATTTAATATTATTTCGTAAATCTTCCTCTATTGGTCACAAATCATAGTTCGTCACGATTTTTACCCTTCTTTAAAATAACCATATGTTTCTGTCATCTTTGAAAAGGTTTGTAGCTTGGCTTTTTTTTAATATTTCTTCATTGCCAGCAACTTGACTTGCTCTATCATAGATGTCGCATGCTTTCCAACGAATATATTTATTCAATTTTGAAATTCGATCACGATCATTGTTTATTCATTATTCTTTATTTAAATCAGAGGAAAATGTATATTTAATTTCAAACCCAACATTTCTTCCAGAAAAGGAAAAAATTAGGTCAAGTTCATTATAAAATGTCGTCTATAAATATTAACGAATTGTGTTTATTTCATTTGCAACAACAATTTTAAATACTTAATATATTATATGAAATGGCATGTACTTGTCTCGAATATCGCACTGATTTTTTAAAATATTCTTCTAATAAATAAATCACTTTCAATTTTGCATGGAACAAAATACAACTGAAAAAGCGTAATTATTAGGTCCTTACATATGAAATTGGCGTTTTGCCGTACTGGCAACTTTGATCTCAAATATCTTCTCTTTGGTTAGGAATTCCAAATTAAAATTTATACAGCTATTTACTCAAGTATTTGTGTTTCGAAAATTATAATTCATTTGTTTTTTCCTCAATTGTTTTTTTTCTTTGCGTCACTCAGTTTACAAAATGGAAAACTTGAAATATCGCGTTATTTACGAGTACGAGTTCCACCGTGGCACCAGTGCTGCAGAAACGACTCGAAGGATTAATGATGTGTATGGCGACGGTGCCGCAAAAGAAAACACAGTGCGTTTTTGGTTCCAACGTTTTCGTTCTGGAAATTTCGACCTGCAGAAAAAGCCCCGTGGACGGCCGGAGACCAAAGTTGATAATGAAGAATTGAAGGCTATTGTGGAAGCGGATCCATCGCAAACCACGTCCGAGTTAGCTGCAGGCTGCGGTGTTAGTGATAAAACTGTTTTAATCCACTTGAAGCAAATTGGGAAGGTGAAAAAGCTTGAAAGGTGGGTATCTCACGAATTCAGTGAAGCAAATCAACAAACGCGCGTTGACTGCTGCGTTGCATTACTCAACCGGCACAATAATGAAGGGATTTTGAATCGAATCATTACCTGTGATGAAAAGTGGATCCTGTATGATAATCGGAAGCGCTCATCGCAATGGCTGAACCCTGCCGAACCAGCCAAACCATGCCCCAAGCGAAAATTGACTCCAAAAAAGTTACTCGTGAGCGTTTGGTGGACTAGTGCTGGTGTCGTTCACTACAGCTTTCTTAAATCTGGCCAGACGATTACGGCAGATGTCTTTTGTCAGCAACTGCAAACCATGATGGAAAAGCTAGCTGCTAAACAACCGAGGCTGGTTAATCGCTCTAGGCCACTGCTGCTTCATGATAACGCTAGACCACACACTGCACAACATACGGCTACCAAATTAGAAGAGCTTCAATTGGAATCTCTAAGACATCCACCGTACTCTCCGGACCTTGCCCCAACAGATTACTATTTTTTTCGAAATTTGGATAACTTCTTGCAAGGGAAAAAATTCAACTCCGATGGGGCAGTCCAAACCGACTTCAAAGATTTTATTGATTCCCGTCCGAATGGTTTTTTTAGTAAAGGGATCGATGAACTACCTATGAGATGGCAAAAGTGCATAGATAGCAATGGTACATACTTTGATTAAATAAATATATTATATTAAAAAAAAATCAACTTTATGTTCCTCCCAAACAAAACGCCAATTTCATATGTAAGGACCTAATATTACCTTTTGGTGTTGTGGCCTTACTGTTATGTTACTCACTCACGGCAGAGTACTATGTTGTGTAAACGTTTTGTTTATAATATTTACGATAAATTTGTTGTAAATCATTATTTAAAGCATATATTTATCGATCTACCTTCGTACCATAGCAAGTAAGACGTAACGATATTCACAACGAGATAGACGCATGCTAGTGTTGTTGAATCTTTATGTGCAGGGTAGTGTTGCCTACACGTGCGATGATGAACCGCGAGTTCCCGGTCTTATCAAGTGGTTTAAATCCTGAAAGCTCGATTAATGGAATCCATGACAATGTTGTCTCTCAGTCATATTATTCAATGTACCCGAATCAACAAATCAGACGTATTAAAAGGTATACTTGTCTGAAAAACTACCAGTTATTACTAACGTTTTCTGCGAGACCAATCGAATCGTTCTTCATAGTGGGTAGAACGTTTGGCTTGTAATCTGCGGGTTTCACTACCAAAAAAGGTGGTCGTTTTTTTCACATGTATTACATTTCAACGTTGGTAAGGCCAACCAAGCGTTGATTTTTTTTTATCTTGCCAAATGATGAGCTCTAGACAGAGATTTACCAAAAGGACAGCCTTATTTATTAATGTTTGATATACTCGTATTATCGCTGTATATAATAAATTATGGACGAAAAAGTTAAAACTATAACTGTGAATTTGTATGTAGCTACTTAATTGTAAGCGATTGTGTGAACAAATATGGCTATCCAATTTCGTCGAGAGTTGATCATTTGAAATTTGATTATTCATATTGATTTTACCAAGTTTTTTCTGCTAGAAAAAAATATTAAAAGTTCAGTCAATTTTGAAACTTATGCTTTATTTTTTCTTTGTAAAAAAATCTGGTGTGATCGTATGTTTGAATTCTATCATATGTTTATTTATAAAACAGGGTCAACCGTTTTTTTTCTTTTCATGTTTACTTGGAGTTAAATTTTCTTGTAAAAACTAAAATGCCAGCCCGCTCTATTCTGGGTGATATCTTAATCATTTTGGGCATTCCTTAGATACCGTTGCTCTGAAAACTTTTAGACCTTACTTCGTATTATATTATTTTTTATATCTGAAAATTCATCTATATGTAAAATAAAAAAAACTATAAACTTAGTTTTATCTATTTCGTTATTTGTTTTTTATATCTTAAATTTACATAGCTTTTATAAAACATGAAAAACCAAAAAAAGAAACATACGAATACAAATAGGAAAATAATATAACTACGAGTAGGTGTAGGTGTAGGTGTACGAGCAAATGAATTCATAGTATAGGTGACAAGTGATCTTTCATCATTAAAGCTATAGCCAAATATAGACTCATATTATCATAGACTCATAAGTTGTTATTCGGTACAATTCTTGTTCCTTAACTGGGATAAGAATTTTTAGCCAATATGCATTTTCAATACTATTAAAAAAATATTCTGAAGTTTTATTCTTATAATGATGTAATACAGCGGAGTTCACTTTAATTTTTTCCACAAAAATATAATTTCATTTTTGAAAATTAAATAATAATCACTACGGGTCAAGTCGGGACTGTACGAGTATGTTAGTTCGTGGAATTCGTGGAAGCCACTGTATTAAACGGCATCCTTAACAGCAACAAAAGTATACACTGGCGTGTTGTGGTGCAATAATCTTACGCCTCGTGACAGCTTTCCTCAGCGTTTGAATTTTGTGACAACCTTTAATATGTACATTAATGACGTACGAGTATAATACTTGATAGCAACCGAAGTGTTTCTCTTTTTGAAGCCAATCAATACAATTTTGGAACAATCCCTTAAAAATCTTAGCATAATATTTTTTTGACTTGTGTCATTTTGACTTTTTTGGTTATCTTGGTCGACGCAACTCCATTGAGTTCCTTTTTGACAAAATATCGGAATATTCAATAATTAAATGAAGGAAGACTGATACTTATCGACATTTTTTAAATATTTTTTTATCCCCCATGTTAAAATTTTTTAAGATTCACATTGGAGGTTTCATAAAAATAGCGGCGATATATTAAAATATGTAAGCTATGCCTTGAAGCTTGGGAGACACCGTCAGTGCCTTATTAGAGATCGTCCCATAGGAGTCCATTACCTAACCGTGCCAGTACGGTCGTGCTGTGAATTTTTAGCTCGTTATGCTCTCAAGGGGCAGCTATTCTCTATGAATCGCATGTCATACCATTACTCTGTACGTCTCAATGTATGACCATGACCCTTTTCCGTGAAAGCTAAGTCACGTATGTTATTTATCTTCATTATTGAGAATATTCATTCGCTTAAAATGACATATTATTATTTTACTTACCAAACATATATTACTTTCTACTAACGGCGTTCATTAATGTCTGGTATGTACAATTATTCACTGAATATTGTCACAGAAAATAACGAAAGATTAATATTAAATATTCAACCAGTTTCAAAGCCTTCCGTAATACAGTTTCGTTATATATAATACAATTTAGCGTGTTTGTTGTAATTTGGCAATTTGTTACAACCAATCAGAAAGGCGTCTTAAGTGAAAACCAGATTAAAAAGTTTTTTTAAATATACCCTTGTTAACTTTGTCTACAATGCATGTTTTGAATGTTATTGATATGCTGGTGTACAATACGGCAAAAATATTAGGTTCCCATGTAGAGGTTAATAATTAAAAAAGGTCTAACCCTTCATTCTACCTTCTTTTAGATATTTTAGTAAACATATCAGCATGTTACAAACGATTGAATGAAATTATTTCTGAAAAAAATGTTTATGTATTACGAGTATATACACATTTCACTGCCTTATCTAATATTTTATTTGGCACACAAATAATAAAAGGCAGCTCTTTCAATCTTTCAAATAAACCAAAAATATGTTCAGTGGCCCGAACGACGGAAACATACTCGTGTCAAAAAGCAGCCAGTGTGGACACTTCAAGTGTGAAAATTACATATTTTCGAACTAAAGTGCTTATAGATAAGAAATTTCTTGATCACTCTTTACTTTAAAAAAAATGACAAATCATTAGAGCTACAGTCCAGATTGTAATAACAAGTTTGAAGATATTATCATTTAATATATTTGTTAAGTTAATAAATAGATTTTATAAATATTTTAATCTATAACAACATGATCAAACTAGTTATGCAATAAATAAACAGTGTTTGATAAAAATAAAACTAACTTATGCATTTGTTGACCTGAAAGACTACATTAAAAAAGGTTGTCTACCCTTATATACGAGTACGAGGAGTTACTTACGTACAGATCCTATATCAGAACCCTTAACTGTCCTGGAACTCACTGAATAGTCGACAGTTCTACCTTACGCAATCTAACATATTCTAATCTATGAAACACCATTCTTACAATATGAAAAATCAGCGTATAAAGGTGTATGTGGAATAATAATATTTTCAAAGTAAAATTTTTGCACGAGGTACAGTCGAACGATTCTCGATATTTTCTGTACGAGTATCTCAACCATTTCATGTGTCATATATCGCTGGTTATTCTCGATCAAAGTCTTAATTTAGTGGTCATCAATTGTAATCACCCTTACAGAGCAGACACCATCTTTGAGTGTCTTATCACTATTACGAAATCTTTTCCACCACATTTACCATAATAATACACAAGATCTTATCGTGAGCACTGTAAATATTTTTATTAAATCATTTCATAGCCTCGTTCACATCTTGAATTTCATGCAGATAGCCCCAATTAATAAATTTGGTTCTCCAATATAAAATACAAAAATATCCACTGTTAAATTACTAACTCCGCGTCATTAGTTAGATCGAATGATCTAGGTTGGCCTTTATCTCCAGTCAGAACTTTTAAATCAATCAAAGATAATTCTAGGGCGAGATGATAATTATCTTTGTATATCAGATGAAACTATTGTGAGACACTTTCGCGTCGAAATTGGTATAAACGAGATCCAACCTGTTTTGATGTGAGTTGGTGATATAATTTATTTGAGTCAAGTTATAGAACGATAAAATATGTTACAAGACATTTCTATCAAGTTTTCTTGTCGTGTATAATACGTATAGAATGAAGTTGGGCGTACCGTATCCTCCAACTCCAGAGATGCAAGCAGTTGTCGTAAGTGAAATCTCAGGCTCCCTGACTTTCTTAGAAACCTTTTATATAATTCACTAAAAAAAAACTTTTCAAAACTCACCCAAATTAAAAATAATTTCTACGCGTTCGCAAGTCGAAATTCTTTAGATATATTTTTTATTTTAAGCAGTAAAAATATATTTTCTTCTAAATGTGTACGAGAAATTCATTAAAAGAGAAGAGAGCGAGGGAATGTTCGAGATTTTGTCTTTGTTGAATTAAAACATTGCGTTTAAGTAAATATTGTAGATTCGGAAATATATTTTGAACAACGTAATGGCATGCCAACAAATAACGTTTTTACCATTTGTACGCTTCCTCGCCTGTTAAAATTTCATCTGAACACAAAATCTACACTTCATTTGATAAAATTTTCAATTTTACTAAGCTTTTGCTTTCATCATTTCACGCTTTAGTCTTACGAGTTTGAAACATGTACCCTTTTAAATAAAAACCCTGGGCGATCTATGCGGTTTCCAGGTTTTAACCCCATTTAAGTCTGAGCATTCATTGCTTCGGGTCAAACAACGAAAACCGCTTTTGTAAATGCAATTATTTGTCTTTCATTTACCTTTGTTTTTTGTTAATAGGTAAAATTTTAAATTAAAAGAGGATCATTTCCTTTCATGTATAAAACTCGCGTGTTAATTTGAATCACGTTTGCAGCAAAAACCAGCATTCAATTATTTGATTGAAATTTAAAAAATAATAATGTTAACGTTAATTACGAGTATATGAGTGTATCAATTTGTGACCCAACATTTTGAATAACTTTTGATTTGATTATGACACATCTATCTTGAATGATGTTATATTTATCAAAGGAGACGTGCGATAAGTATAATATTCTTATAATAATAACGTAAATAGCAACATTGCTGTGACCACACGTGCCAAGCAAATATTTAAAAAATAATTTAAATTGATTATCTTTTTTGGTTCTATTTCAAATTAATACTTTTGTGTTATTTAATCAAGCCATTGGCTGTAATTTTAAGTAGTAAAAATAATTTCCATTTTCTTTTTGTGCTGTCTGTATTCTAGTAGATTTTGGTAATGCTTATCAAGGAAAAAAAATCATTATTTCCTTCCCTTCCCTCTAAAAACACATCCCACCAATCTTCTACTTATTCATATATTTTCGCCCCAGCCTTATCCAAAATGGTACCCAACATGCCGGTGCCGGTATCCTCCGATCATCTCACCTCGGTGTGCCATAGGATCCAGTACAGCGGTGTGGCCGGCGAGTTTGTCGGTGGCTCACTCACTTAAAATAAACCCCACATCACAGCTTCGCTTTTCAACTGATCGAGCAAACCTTAAACGCAAAAGTCTGTGACGAGTATGTCGGCGGTGGGACCAGACTTGGCAGACCGGAAGCCCTTAGTCGGCGTCTTGCAAGTCGAGCGGCCTGGGTTCGATGGCCGTCTTTCCGGCGCGATTGAGGTGCAGTGCTGGGATTTGGCAGCGGCATAGATGATGGATATTCAGGAATCGTTTTTCTCGCCCTCAAATGAGGCAAGGGGCTAGAAAAGGTGCCCTAAAAATATCTGCCCTCTTTTTTTCTGCCTGGGCGACGACGCCTAAGCGATCGCCTATATAAGTGTTTGCAAAAACAAAATAAATAATGAAAATCAAATGTTCGAAGACTTAGGCTTGAAATATGAAATGTGAGGACACTGATGGACCAAGAGTGAGTAACCGACCTGAAAGCGGAACCGCACTATTTGCGGGTGAGCTAGCGAGATATACATATAATACAGACATTGCTGCATTGTTGGAAACTTGATTTGCTGTAGAGGGAGAAATTATGGAAACGGCTATCGAATAAACTTTCTTTTGGACGGGTAACATACCTGTTTCACCAAACCCCGTCGTCCTTCTACACTGGACATTGCCGTAGTCAAAAACTACCCTAACATATCTGGCTTGACTGCTCTAGAAGCTCTCTCGTCAAACCACCTCCCAGTCTACTTCACATTGGGAGTGAGGCCGATTGCTAGCCTCAGGGAGCAGTACGATTACGCCAATGCTGACTGGAAGGGTTACAAAGCCTACCTCCACAACCAGCTCTGCTTATCACCAGAAACTCTGGTGAGCCCACAGGACATCGATGCCGCGATAGATACCATCTCCACCTTCATCCATAATGCCCGTGATGAAAATGTTCCCCTCGAAATTGTCACTCCATACAAAATAACTCTTACTCCTCATATCAAACTCCTTATATCTCTAAAAAACAAACAAAGACAGACCTACAGACGTACACTAGACAAACGTGACAAAACACTTCTAAACGTCCTCCAAGATGAAATCAAAAAAGAAATCCGCCTACTTAAAAACCAGCTATGGCAGAGAAAATTGGCAGCTCTAGAACCGGGTAACAGTACTCTCTGGCGAGTCGTCAAGGGTATCAAGTGCTCGTCTCAAAGCATACCACCTCTGCGCACAGCCTCAGGGTTGGCTGTTTCTGGCATTGACAAGGCTAATGCATTGGCGGACGCTTATGAGAATACGTACTCAATCACTTCCGACCTTGGAAATGTTGATGTCAACAAAGCTGTCGAGGACACTCTCACCAGCTTTGCTTACTCCCCGACCAACCAAAACGAGGTGCAACTTTGCACCCCGTCCGAAATTGGTCGTATCCTTGACAGACTTAAAACACGAAAAGCACCCGGTCCCGACAATATACACAATAGCCTTCTTAAACAGTTACCACTCGAAGCGAGGATTTTTCTTACTAAAATAATAAATGCCTCACTCCTTAATGGCTATTTTCCAAGTATTTGGAAAGTAGCCAATATTGTTCCTATCCACAAGCCAAATAAACCTACCGAAAATCCAACTAGCTACAGGACCATCAGCCTTCTTCCAGGTCTTGGCAAGATCCTTGAGAGAGTGGTTGCCTCAAGGTTAGTGTTCCATCACGAATCCAATAATACATTCCCTGATGAGCAATTTGGATTTAGAACAAGACACAACACGGTCCAGCAACTTACCCGTGTCGTGGAAGACGTGTCGATATTTTGGTTGCAACCTTTTGTTATTCGTCACCTTCAACTTATATGATTATATTAAAGGACGAAGAACACTGCATGTATTCCCACTTCTCTAGAGCAGTTTTTTCCCCTGGTTCATCTGGTAGTTTGTTTAATAACACTCTACTATATCTGTAATGCTCTTCATGGCAATCTTCTCGAGGTCTATCAGCGCCAATTCAGAGTTATTCTCACCCATCTGTATTTGTCTATTCTTGCGATAATTCATCCCCGTTTTTACTAAGTGTAGTCGATTTCCTCTAAAACATCAAGAAAGCGAAGTGAAATCAGGCATGGGTAATTTACTTCTTTGCTGAAAATTATACTAGTATTTCTTAATATATTTTCAATATCTTCAAACTCTGCCGAATTTCAAACGCCCCAATTCTTTCCTCAATCCTCACAGCTTGTAAGGGCCACTAGTTTGCATCTTGTAATAATACATATAATATGTTACACTACCTATTTAGGCTGTCACATTTACGAGTAAATTGAGGTGACATAAAAATCTCTCTTCTTCCTTGCTTCCAGGGGCTGTGGCGTCGTCGTAAGGTCGTCTCGGGTTGGCTGGCAGATGTCTTTGCGAGCCGGTGTGAGTGAAAGTTGGCTGCGCTCAATGTGTGTTGGGCACGAGGCAGTAGCTGCACATGGGGAAAAACCTGACTCACGCGCAGGCGTAAGCTGAGAAAACAAAAACCCCGATATGTGATCGCTTCAAGGTAACGGGAGCGATTGATGGCGCGGGTAGTGGTATGCGCGGGGAAAAATTTCACTCAGCGCTGTCGTGCAGTGAGCGGGACGCTGGCGTGCAAAGCCCCGAGCGTGCGGCGACCATTGACAAGTGCATGCACGTAATGAGATTTAGCAACATCACACGCCAAATTGAAGGAGTAAGTTACGAAGACGGTTGTGATCGATCAAAAATTGCCTCGCGATCGACATGTTGGCCACCCTTGCTCTAGAGTCTAGACCAGTGGTCGCCAAACGGTCACTCGTGAGCGGTATTTCGGTAGCTCGCGTAGGATATTTTATCATATTTATAAATTTGCCTCTCAAAAATTTTTGTATTGTACTCCGAAATGAAATATTTCTCGAAATAAATTTCAATGAAATGTTTAACAAGTTGCCGTTGTTATATGAATTTCTAAGTAAAATAGAGAAGCAGTCAGCGATGTATTACGATGGGAACTGCGCCATACACTTTGTCTCTCTCTCTCTCTCTCTCTCTCTCTCTCTCTCTCTCTCTCTCTCTCGTAGATTCACACAGTTCCACGCGACCATCAAAGCTTGACGTTTACAAAGTTACCTTTCATTTTGTTTTTTTCACCCTGTCAACAAAAAAATGAATAACAATAAAAAAGTTAAAACCTATCATTATAGGCCCGTTCTCACGGTTCAAGTTTAGTTGACCGATTAAAGTTGAGCAACAAAAGTTGAATACGACAAATCGATAAATCCGGCGAGTTGTTGATGACTCATGAACGATATAAAAAGTTGATCACTTGAACGATATAAAAAGTTGATCAACTCTATTAAAACAAAGGTTCTCACTACAAATTTCATTCAACTTTTGTTGATCAACTTTAATCGGTCAACTAAACTTGAATTCACATATTCACACGTTTCAGGCCCGTTCTCACGGTTCAAGTTTAGTTGACCGATTCAAGTTGATCAACAAAAGTTGAATGAAATCTGTAGTGAGAACTTTTGTTTCAATAGAGTTGATCAACTTTTTAAAAAGATTGACCCAGTCAAACTTCATCGTTCAAGTTATGAGTCATTCGCTATTTGCTAGAATTGCATTTGAATTTAATTTTCCTCAGTACAGTATTATGGCACCACTGTTTGCGTGGAAGATTCCATTTGCATAATTATAGAAGCTGAAAAAAAAAAGTAAACAATCCGTAGGATATCAACAACTCGCCAGATGCCCGCCTCACACCTCGAACTTCCTCACCGCACTTTTTTTTATAGCTGCAGGTATCTTTTTAAAAGATAACGGCCTGGATATCCCGCTCACCTCAAACTTCCTTTCCGCACTTTTTTTATGTCTGCAGGTGTTCCCTTCGTGAGCTGGAACGAGCCACCACCGATGGTGCTCCAGCTTTTTGTGGTGTCAACAATGGCTTCATTGCCTTATGCCAGAAAGGTAAAATGTTTCCACCCTTTTTATCTTATCACTGCATTATTCACCAACAGGCACTATGTGCAAAATATCTAAAATTCAACGAGGTAATGAAACTTGTTGTTAAAATTATTTACCAGGTGAGGGCTCGTGCTCTCCAAAGATGCTTGTTCAAGGCTCTGACAGATGAGCTAAATTGCCACTATGGAAACCTCCTGCTCCACACAGAAATCCGTTGGTTGAGTAAAGGACATGTTCTTCGTCATTTTAATGAACTTCTACCTACAATAGTCGAATTTTTCAAGAAAAGTCATGAAAGATACTCAGAGCTTACACATTTTGAGTGGCTGCGGGATTTTGCCTTTCTTGTGGATGTTACAGAAAAATTAAATGAACTGAATGTTCAACTTCAGGGACCAGATACAAATTTTGGGGAAATGATCTCTAAAGTACAGGCATTTCTAACAAATTTACATTCTGGGAGCATAACTTAAGTCGTGGAGAAGTTAAACATTTCCCCTATTTGAAAGAGAGGCTGGAAAAAGAAATAAATCGTGAAATCTACAAAGGAGAAAATCATGTCCAGATTCTTTCAAGTTTGCGAAAACGGTTTGATCTACGGTATAGTGACTTTAAAAAAGTTAAGCTGCTTGGACAATTTGTTTCAGCTCCATTTATAAATTTCGACATTGAAAAACTATCCAGCTGTATCGTCGAAAATTTTCAAGAAGATGGCCCTTCATCAGAAATGGAATTGATAGAATTTCAATGTGATTTGTCGCTTCAGAGTGTTGCCTCAACTGTAGAATGTGTATGGCCTTTCGTCCCAACAGAAAAGTATCCAATTTTAGTTCGAATTGCGCTCAAAATGTAGGCATTGTTTTGTTCTACTTACTTATGTGAATCAATGTTTTCCACTATGAAGATAGTTACGAGTAAAAGTAAATACAGAAACAGACTCACAGATGTACACCTTGATAATTGCATTCGGATGGGAGTGACAAGGTACTCACCGAGAACTGAAAAAAAACTGTGGAGGAAAGTGAATGCCACTAATTCTTTTCACTAATTATTTTTACTTTTACTCACTTATTTCAAGATATTTTTCAATTATTATTTTTTTATAAATAAATAATGAAAGTACGCATTTAATGTTTTATTGAAAGTCCGATGTCCTAATTGATTTGAAGTAATATAATAATATTGTGTATGGTCCGATAAAGGACGATGATAAAGTAGGAATATGTACAAGTAGCTCACCAGACAATTTCAATTTCCGAAAGTAGCTCACATCACCAGACAATTTCAATTTCCGAAAGTAGCTCACATCACCAGACAATTTCAATTTCCGAAAGTAGCTCACATCCTTGTTGAGTTTGGCGACCACTGCTCTAGACTATGTACTGTAACTTCATCCATTCAAAAAACTTTACTATCAATCGAACATTTCAAACATACAATATTTTCTAATAAAATTTACTCACCAACTTTTTGGACAGACTGTCTAAACCTGTCAGAATTTTCGGTCCCATAATTTAAATCCAATGCAAACACTGCAAATGCATAACGTTTCAGTGAGACTTGTAGTGAAATAAAATAATGAAGTTTTTAATATTGTCAGAAACTTATTTGGTATAAAACGTTTTTTTTTATTTCAAATGCAAAGATCACGAAAAATACTATTTTTATCAATATTAAAATAAATGTGAAATTATTTCCAGCAACGAACTTAAACATGATTTTTTAAAAGGAATTAGTATTGTAAATTTAGATTATAGTGAAACAAACACAGACATTTCACCGAATTTACTTTTTTCTTCTTTACGTGTTAGTGACACTAAAACTGTATTTGATCTGCCAAAATTCCTGCACCCTGCACATTATTAGAGGTAGCCGTGTAACACGTAAGTTATTGCGTTTAAAATATAAAAGTGACGGTGGTCAGATTTATTTCCTTAACACTAGGGTGAGATGTGTTTTTAAAAAAGGAACTTATTGGAATAGTTTTTCAATGGTGCGGGTATTAAATAAATATAATGTGTATTCATAATGTTCTGTTTACCATAATGCCATTGCATATAATCTATTGTGTATTATATTACCACACACTTCTAAGCAAAGTAATTTTTGATAAATAAGCCTTTTTTTTTATTCAGCTAGTAAAAAAATACTGTTATCATACTGATCAGGTGAAATCGTTTCTTAAAGGGATCTTTTGAAAAATTTATCTGTAGATTGTCGGAGAAAAATTACAATTGTTTTAAATAGCTAGGTTATTATTTTATTTATATAGATTTTAATACCATAGCAATTACGTCACCTTTCGATGATTTTCATTGTAATAAAAACCCCATTAATGCAAATATTTTCTTCACATGAGACTTGAAAACAGTTGACTTTATTTTTTTATTGAAAGCCTGACGGAGATAAAGAGGTAATATTGTGTCTACCTCATGGAAACAAAAAGTCCCAACGTGCCGTGCCTCTGGGTACGGATACCTTGGCGTGACCTTAATCAGCAACAACACAAGTCTAGTTAGGACTATTGTACGTTAAGATGACATCATTATTGAAAGCCTGACGGAGATAAAGAGGTAATATTGTGTCTACCTCATGGAAACAAAAAGTCCCAACGTGCCGTGCCTCTGGATACGGATACCTTGGCGTGACCTTAATCAGCAACAACACAAGTCTAGTTAGGACTATTGTACGTTAAGATGACATCATTATTGAAAGCCTGACGGAGATAAAGAGGTAATATTGTGTCTACCTCATGGAAACAAAAAGTCCCAACGTGCCTCTGGTCTGGATACCTTGGCGTGACCTTAATCAGCAACAACACAAGTCTAGTTAGGACTATTGTACGTTAAGATGACATCATTATTGAAAGCCTGACGGAGATAAAGAGGTAATATTGTGTCTACCTCATGGAAACAAAAAGTCCCAACGTGCCGTGCCTCTGGTCTGGATACCTTGGCGTGACCTTAATCAGCAACAACACAAGTCTAGTTAGGACTATTGTACGTTAAGATGACATCATTATTCAAATAAAATACGGCCAATTTTCAGGTCAACACATTTATTTGAATAAATAAGGGATACAAAAGCTTAAATTGAATTTAATAATTAAGCGTAAAAATTTAGATACACATATATTAAAAAAATTACAATATAATGGAATGATGATTAATGATATGTGTCAATGTTAGATATTTAAAATAAACGAAAACAAATTTATTCAAATTGATTAGCAAAAAATAGTCAAATATAAACAAAATGGTTTTCCTTTCTTAGGTATTCGACATAACAAAATTTTAATTGTAAGTGGTAATATGAGAATCTGATTCGATTTGATGATTAAGCGCTTATGTCAAACAAGTATATTTATGTTTTTTGCGCAAATAATAACATTTTTATTTAATTATATTTTTTTTTCATGTAAATTAATAAAATTTTCAACAATTGAATTATTTAAACGCGGGTCAGAAATGATAAAAAATATTATATAATCTTCAGAGAAAGTTTATTTTGACACAGAAAAACATACTTGTATGTTTTTAAATTCGAATAAAAAAAATCGTACACGTTTAAAAAAACAAATATTTTAAACAAAAGGAATTAAATTTATTGAAGTATTTAATGGAATGTACCATTTTCAAAGATACAATTAATGATGTCCTATGTATAGGAAAAGTTATTCGTAGATTTTTATGTATAATGTATTATTAAATGCCAATTTTTTACACCGACGTAAAAAATAAATGAAAAGGTAATACAGCGTGTTGTTCAAAGAAATTACACAAAAGTTTAATGGAATGAAAATATGATTTAACACAAGAGATTTGTGCACTTTTAGGTGAATTTTAAATTTAAGGGAGTTTGGGAATAGAAACCGATTAGAGTATTGGGTAACAGATAATGACTGAGAAATATGAATTCTGTTCCCTTAATTATAATACATTTGTCATGGAGAAGCAAGTTATTTGGGGTCTTAAGAGCGTTGGTCTGTGAGAAAGATTTCCGACGAAAACACATATGGGACCAGATAGATAGTTTCCTACTTCTATGACATTTAATATGTTTTTGGTAATATACAAATAATTGATTACGTATGTTATGACATTCATATATTAGTGATCAAAAGTTAAATAAGTTCATTATTGATAAAATTGTCCCTTATATATAATTTTAAATATGTGTTATAAGAATGATTATCATAACTCAAACAGCGTTGTTTCATTTCATATACAAATTTTTTGGAAAATTCTCTGGATTTCAAATATTTATAAGCAAATTAAGAAAAAAATATCTCAGCGAAAAATGTTATACCAAAAGTTTTAATGTTGTTTTTTTGACAAATTTGTTAAATGTACATTAAATCCCCTTAATTTAATTAATTTTATTACATATATTCAACATTTTCTATAAACGCCTTAAGGTTATCTTATATAAAGTAAATGAAAAACAAAAGGCTTAAAGAATAAAGGTTACAATTACAAGAGATCGCATTTATTAAAAAATGCAGTTTTAAGTTTTTTATTATGATATTACAGAGCACCAATACGTTTAATTTTTTTCCGTGAAAATACTCCAAAACATATACAATTAATATTGTACTCAAACATCGTATGACCTTATATGTGCTAATTTTTTTCTAAAAGGCAAATTTAGTGTCGAATATAAGCTATATATAACAATAGAGTTAGTACTAAGTGTACAATATCGAGACATCTTAATGTAATATGAAGATGTCGAAGCGGTGAGTTCCATCAGATTTGAATATCTTCTCTATTTAAATGATAATTTATTAACGATAACAAAATAAATAAAAAAAATATAAACATTGCAGCATTAGAACTTCTCAAAATTTTGTTGTGTTTTTTTTTGTTACTTAATTATAATTAAGAATCGAATCAATGAATACATTTTGAACATCGGCAAGTACAAGTTAAGATTTGTTTTAAAATTTGTTCTAATTAAAATTAAAAAAAAAAACATATACAATATAACAGTTGAGAAATTTTATTGATATATACTCGTACTGAATCACAATACTCATAAATATCAAAAGGACGTTTTAAGCCCATGATTGTCTTGCAATCTACCTTAAGTTACTTTTCATCAGATTTCGAAAGTGAGAGCTTCTGATTTTTTTCAAATAAGGCAGAGGAGGAAGGTTTAAGGGAAATTCAATCTATGTTTTGAATATGCAAGGCGAGAAATCTTAACAATTTTGGAAGTTGAAATCATTATTTTAAATAATTTAAGAATATGTGCGAATACACGTTTAATTTTAAAGTGATGATCAAACCTTATTGGTTTTGTGTTAATTACTAATCACTAACCTACAGTTCAAACCTGTTTTTCTAAATATCCTCTTTATATTTTAGAACAGAGAACATGTTTGACAAAGAAATGTTCAATTCATTCTAATGGTGAAGCGATTCAACTTGTATATTTATTGAAATATCCATTGACATAATCTAGACCTGTTTTAACCAAACTGAACAGTCTTACTCTTCCTTAATCGAAGTTCAAAAATGTTATTTTAATTAGAAATTACTTATTTTAATTAAGAAAGTATCGTTATTTGAATTAAACGCAGTTAATTCACTTTTGATAAATTTACCAACCATGTCATTTTATATATTATACTATTAATATCGCCCCTTCAAACCGTTATCGAATGTACAATTTCAATTCCATCCATAAATTATTTATCATTCTATAATACATAATTGCCTTCTTCATTTCTATTCCAAAGAATATAATTATGCTTAACCGTGACATAAAATATTACACTTATAGTAGTTACGAAAATAATGTTTCTTTAAACAGTTCTTATATTTTTTTAAAATATATTTACATTCTAAACAAATTGACTAAAAAAACTTTCTTTTGTATGCTGAAGTCTATCACACAAGAGAGAGGAAATCTTAAGATAGGTAATTAAAATAAAAAGTGTCTAGAAATTGAAAATAATTCGTATCTAAATAGATTAAAATATTACTTTTCTTATCGTAAAACACATTCTTTCATGCCTAAATTGTGACCACTTCACTTAGGTATGGTACGTTTATGATAAGTTTTACATATAGTCAGTCAGAAGATTGCACAAGAGTGCAAATTAATTTTGGTCGTTACTTGAAATAATTCTGGATAAGAATTATTGTAATAGTCTTCGATGTTCCTATAAATCTGTTTCAATATTATGTTTCGTTATAGCGACCGCATAAATAGAAGATTGCTATGACTAAGGAAAATACAGATACTTTTATAATAACACATTTTTTAGCTTTCCTATCTACTTTTAAAAATTGATAACAAAACATTTAATGTTTTACTTCATAGTCTTAATGAAAAACCCTTTTTACTTATCATCAAGTAATTTACAAATATCCAATCAGTTCAGTTTTTATGACTTTATGACTACTTTATTTAAATTCCCAAAATCATATTCTACGTTTTTTCTTCAATGTGTCGTTCAAATTCATCCAGCGTGTAAAATAAAAATATTTAAAATGGCAAAAATGTAATTCAATAGGAAGAGTTTGAAGGATCAAAGCCTTAATTTTATGATACGAGTATATGTTTATGATACGAGTATATGTTTAAATCTTAACATATATTTTAATCATTCATGATATGATACAACGAGAATACTATATTTCGCAGTTCAGTTTTTATAGATGTGTATTTTGATTGAATTCAAAACGAAAATATAATATTCAAATAACTTACATCGACTTTTTTATAGTAAAAGTAACGTATGCTATAAACTCATAAAGCTAATTTGAGGTGATTAACTTTATTAATGATTTGTGAAGTATTTTGACAAATTTTTGAAATAATTAATATGTGCGGTAAAATAACTTATTTAGTTTATTTACAGTAATTAAATTGAAGAGTCCTGTTTTTTTCGGAGCAACTTTTCACATCATCGATTTCAAGTCATGATTAAAAACAGATTTTCATTTAATGTTTATTCCAGTGAAACAATATGTTTGCAAACAAGTTTTTTTCTTAGTTTCCTCGAAACTATTGTAGTCTCATGTCATTTTTGGTGAAATTTTGAAAACACCTATCGTGATTTCAATGAATCGTCTTTCGATGTTCTCTTTTAGTTATGGTCCGCGAATCATACATTTGTCGATCTTGAACGCCGACCTCAGAAACGTTGCGAGAGAGTGTATCTACTAGTATCGATGCTCATTAGATGGGCGTGGACCTCTCCGAATCCCGGTCGATCGTGAGGGTTTTTCTGCCAGCAAAGAGTCATCAGTTCTCTTAGTTCATTTGGAAAAGATACTGGAGGGGATGGGATCCTCCTAGTAGGGTTGTTGGTCTTCCAGCGGATGGCGTTGTCAAACACTTGCTCGTTGCTTAATTCATCAAAGGGGCGCCGGGTGCACATGACGGACAGCTCCCACAGAGTTACACCGAAAGCCCAAATATCACTGTGGAACGTGTATTTTGCCTGAAATAGAACGTTTTTGAAAAAAATTGCGTAACTTATTTTTTTAACGGCACATATTTTTTACAAAGAATTTACAAATAAATGAAAAAAATTAATTTTAATATGAGAAAAATAAATAAAATCAATATGAACACAAACGTAAAATAGAAAATATATAAATGAGTTTAAAAAACAACTTGCACTAAAAACACTTTTTTGGGTCATATTAAAACAACACGGAGATTTAAAATAAAATGTTTTCAATTCAAAATAGCGATAAGCGCCAAACGCATTAATTTATATTTAAACTGGTGTTTTCTATCTATTCCCAATTTTTGTAGGTATGAGATTTCTGTCCTTTTCTATTTTCGTCCCAAAAGTTTATTTCCGTTTATTGAATTCGAAACAGATATTGATAAAAATATGCATTTTAACTTGTTCGATTTGTTTGCTTGCGAGAAATTATTATCAAAGGTGTAAATTACATGAATTGATTTTCCATGTGTCCATCAAAGCAATAATATTGGCACCACCTCACATAGACTTAAAATAACCAATTGGTTTTCTATACAAAATTGGTATTGTAATATATTGCATTCATTCTCTAGGCAAGGGTTAAGTCAGATTAGGCGATGTCTGGAACGGAACTCTCGGTATTATAAAGAATTTCTTTACAAGTACTTAAGGAACATATTGAATTGAGCATGTTTTGTGTAACACATGCTTTTATTGTTCTGTTGTATGTTTTTTTCATTGGTGAAACTTGATTTTTCCAATAATTTCTATTTTACTTTCACGAGGTTTATTTTGTAGGTGAACAACGATTTTCACGGGAAAGATTTTATATTTATTTGTATTCAATTAGTGTATTTGTAAATGGCATATTTTTTCGTAAAAACGAATTAAGCTAAGCTAACAAAAATGGCTGACCAGCAAGAGTGCTTCCCACGACATCCAACGGACTGGTTCACGATGCTTTCCTTCCACGATAGAATATTCATGCTTGTACTTGTGACAATAATTGGCGTGGTCAGATATTTTCACAATCTTGTTGTCCCACAGGGTGCAGTTTCTGAAAATAAGATTGTTAATTAATCATCAAATTTTCTTTTGGTTTACCCAGATGATTTGATAAAAGACAATTCACTTACCGAGCTGCTAAGTCACGGTGCACTATATTCATGGACTCCAGATATTTCATTCCGGATGCAATTTGACGAGATAAGTGGATGAGCAAGCCATAGCTGAAACGTTACATAATAGCTATTCAGAGATATTATTTTTTATAGAAAATTAATATAAAAGTGAATATTTCCTATTAATTTTCTCAATAATAAGAAAGGTTATAACTTCTGTCACCTAGTAAGTAAGACGCCTGTCTTCTAATCCGTGGGTTGTGGGTTTGATTGCCGTTGGTTTTCGAATTTTGTAAAAAAGGGCTTCAGTTAGTTTCACTTATGATCTCTGTAACATCATTCTGGTCGGTTGGAACCTGCCAGATTGCACTGTATAAAACGAAAGTGTAATAAAATGGTTCCATTTATTTTTTATTTCATTTCCTAGGCATTCCTTGTGATAGAGGAAGATTGTTAGTCCAACATGAAGTAAGATGTAGCATATGCGTGTCGTGGCTTAAGTTCAAACTGTTGCACTTCAATTAGAAAGAAAAATCCAATTTCATCACGTTTTCGATAGTGGTGAATAAAAGAAAATAGAAAACTAAATTTTGTTTTAATAATCATCACGTAACTTAAAAGCGCTTAAGTAAACTTGAGTCAAATTCAACTGGGGTTGACTTAACATTTATTTAATTGAACATACCAATGGACGACATCGTGTGGGTTAATTGCTTTCTCCCTCAGGTAATCCGGGATGTCACCCAGTTTAGAATACGGGTAGAAGATGCAGGCCGGATTCTCAAAATTGATTCCTATAGCATGAATAATATTCGGATCTCTCAAAGCTCCCAGCCAAGTTGCCTCACAGATGAAGTCCCGCCTGAAAGTTTTGGTAGGTGTTTTGAATTAATATCAATTTGTATAGAGGAATAACATTTTATTCGGTAAAGGGCTTTGTAAAATTTTATTGATTATATTAAATCAATTTGAGAATACTCTATTTATTACAACAAATAACTTTTTTTCTTAAGATATTAAAACACAAATTGATAGAGGTTTAAATTCAGGAGAATATATATGAGTATGTACTTAGTGATGGCCCGAAAAAAATGTTTATTTTATGTTATATTGACCATTCACGTCGTCTGAAGATGAATCCATATATTTTTTTGTACTCGTAAATGGCGTAATTTATTTTTTCTTGAATATAATTTTTCCCACTTAATCCTAGTTAAATACTTGTTTCACATCCATGGAACTAAAATGAGTGTTTTATTTTGTATACAATTTTTTTCATGTTTTCTTATAGTAATTTAAAATAAAAAAAATGTAAAACTTTAATGATCGAATAATTAAAGTTTTATTATTTTTTTTAAATGGAATTATCTTTTCGTATATGAAATCCTTGAACAAGCATTAAGAGAGGCGAATTATAACATCGTATTTGATATTATCGTTTCGTATATGAAATCCTTGAACAAGCATTAAGAGAGGCGAATTATAACATCGTATTTGATATTATCGTTTCGTATATGAAATCCTTGAACAAGCATTAAGAGAGGCGAATTATAACATCGTATTTGATATTATCGTTTCGTATATGAAATCCTTGAACAAGCATTAAGAGAGGCGAATTATAACATCGTATTTGATATTATCGTTTCGTATATGAAATCCTTGAACAAGCATTAAGAGAGGCGAATTATAACATCGTATTTGATATTATCGTTTCGTATATGAAATCCTTGAACAAGCATTAAGAGAGGCGAATTATAACATCGTATTTGATATTATCGTTTCGTATATGAAATCCTTGAACAAGCATTAAGAGAGGCGAATTATAACATCGTATTTGATATTATCGTTTCGTATATGAAATCCTTGAACAAGCATTAAGAGAGGCGAATTATAACATCGTATTTGATATTATCGTTTCGTATATGAAATCCTTGAACAAGCATTAAGAGAGGCGAATTATAACATCGTATTTGATATTATCGTTTCGTATATGAAATCCTTGAACAAGCATTAAGAGAGGCGAATTATAACATCGTATTTGATATTATCGTTTCGTATATGAAATCCTTGAACAAGCATTAAGAGAGGCGAATTATAACATCGTATTTGATATTATCGTTTCGTATATAAAATCCTTGAACAAGCATTAAGAGAGGCGAATTATAACATCGTATTTGATATTATCGTTTCGTATATGAAATCCTTGAACAAGCATTAAGAGAGGCGAATTATAACATCGTATTTGATATTATCGTTTCGTATATGAAATCCTTGAACAAGCATTAAGAGAGGCGAATTATAACATCGTATTTGATATTATCGTTTCGTATATGAAATCCTTGAACAAGCATTAAGAGAGGCGAATTATAACATCGTATTTGATATTATCGTTTCGTATATGAAATCCTTGAACAAGCATTAAGAGAGGTGAATTATAACATCGTATTTGATATTATCGTTTCGTATATGAAATCCTTGAACAAGCATTAAGAGAGGCGAATTATAACATCGTATTTGATATTATCGTTTCGTATATGAAATCCTTGAACAAGCATTAAGAGAGGCGAATTATAACATCGTATTTGATTGTAAAATATCTCTTAAAACACTATTTATTTACAAAACCGGTTTTCAAGCACCACTTAAAAAATATGGGTTAAATAAGCTCTTACATTGAATTAATACTGGTACATCACCGACAATTTAAAAAAATGTATTATCATCACTGACGTAACAAATCTACAATACGAATATAAATGGGAGTTGTATAAATAAACATCTGAAGAATGAGAAGTTAAATCAAAGTAACTGATGTGAGAAGATGTATGGATATACGAGTACGTGTAGTATGGATATAGTGAGAAGATGTATGGATAAACTATAGTAGTATGTAGAGGAGACAAAGGAAGTATACCATGATTCTCTATGCCTCCTCTGATAGTAAAATTGTATGATGGTACGTTTGCACGAGTGTTATTTATTAGTAATAATTTATCATATATTGAGGGAAGAAAGTAAAACCATATTCGTTCTTGACATGACAAATAAAATTTTTGACCAACTCGTTTTCTTATTTAAATATTTTGAATAAAATAATAATTTTTAATTACTCAACATTTTCAAACAAACTTATTCAAGGTGTGTGGTATTTATTATCAACATACATGGTTAAGTTATACTCGTAGATATAACTTTATTAAGTAAAGAGTTTAACATAGTTAAAACTGAATTATAAATAATGTCTTGAACTTACTTCCTTTTCTCCGAGTTCTTCAGCCAAATTTGTTTGCATAAGACTAAAGTTTCATTGATTTGTCCCATATTGTCTTTCAAGGCGGAAATATATATCTGAAACAATTTTTTCAACATTAAAAAACTAATGGACTAAGCTTATTTATATTTTAATATATTTTTTAGAATATTTAACGTTGATTTGAAAAGCACGAGTTTTGGGAATTTTATTAGATTTTGCGAAAATTACAAATATTTTTCAACAATTTTAAAGACTGCATTCTCATCCAACAACATTCAATGTTATTCATTCTAAGTTGGGTTAGAATGAATATCATTGAATGTTGTCGGGTCAAGTTCCTCTAAATGAAATGATCTTAATAAGCTATACAGCGAGTTTAAGTATTCTTGCAAGCCCACGGAGTAGCTAATAGATATGACATTTTCAGGTAATGATTTTTTTATTAGTTTTTTTCTTTATTTATTTATTAACTACCATGCGGCGCAACTGTGAAACAAACATCCAAGAGTTATCAGATGCGCACCATCTTTATTCACGTTCTAGACAGAATTGACAAAAATATTACATCGCTGAGAATATCCTTTTATACTTAATTTTATTTTTTCCTTTCTTTACTCCCTCGCAATAGTTCTGTCACGAGAGATTGTGTTTTACTTGAATTTAAAAAAATATGTACTAAAATTTGTCATGAATTAAAACATTTTTATGTATTCAAGATAGTCTGGTTGGTTGGAAGGAATAGCTGCATAGCATGAGCTCGCCAGGTGATCATGTGTAACCGCGTACACATAATAATTAAATACATTTTATTAATAGTCAGATTTATTTTTTCTTAGACGTCATGTTGTCATCCATATTGAGTCTGCTTTTTTTTCATCTGGACCTCTATCTGACAAAAAACATTCTTAAGAATTGAAATAAAAAACACTGGGTTTAGTTTATATGTTCTTTTGATATTCCACATTAACCACCGTTTAATAAATCACAAAGAAATATTATCTTTAAACATACATATAATGTTCTCAACTTACTGGTCCCTGCTTGAGGAAGCCCAGGCTGGAAACCCTGCTGTAGAGAGAGCTGTCGATGATCCGGATCTCTTCGCTGCCGGGAGGGGGCCGGCTCGGGGGGAACTTCATCGTTGTCAGGTATCCGGCCACATGCAGCTGTTCAAGTCGGTCGGGCTGGAACAAACATATATTACGTGTTTAGCACATATCCCAAAGTATTCAACAAAACGCTTTCCAGATTTAATTTCTGCTACGAAGTGTTTTTTTTATAGTTTGAACACTTTCTACTCACAACATATTTTTAATTAGAATATATTTTCCATTACAACTCGAATTTAAAATCAATGGGTTTCTGTCGGATATTGAATTTAAATTAACATTATATAAAAAAATCTCATATGTATTTCAAATCGAAGTTTCATATAAGTGAAAAATCATAAGAACCATAACCAATTCGAATTTATTGACATACATACCATCACGCAATTTTTATGTCGGGGTAAGCAGAGAGGACACAGCACCATACTTTCTTAACTCGACATACAACCTTAGTCTCTTCCATGCCTATACACATTGTTAGGATTTGGTTATTACAGCCGTAATTAGCCATTAAAACTCCATTCACGGTATATGTTATATCGTGAGAATGTTTACGCAATGAAGTGTGAGATTGTTTTCATTGACGTTTTCCCATCATCGACCATCCAAGAAAGTCTCGCTTGTTGGTTGATTGCACGTGCTTGATTCAGGTTTCCCATAACAAATATTTTATAAACAAATTTTAGGAGTATATAAATTCTACCATGATCAATAAATTTCAGCAGTGATTAACCATTAAAATTCCATTCAATCTTAATTACCTAACGGTCGCCGCTCTAATTCTCGCTTGGTGGGTGATTGCACGTGCTTGATTCAGGTTTCCCATAGCAAATATTTTATAAACAAATTTTAGGAGTACATACACTCTACCATGATCAATAAATTTCAGCCGTGATTAACCATTAAAATTCCATCCAACGTCCGTAAATCTTAATTGCCTAACGGTCGCCGCTCTATAATAATTCCATAAAATTTTGGATAATTTATCCAAAGGACGATCTTGTTATTGACGTCCGTCTTTTACTGAGTAAATTCTGGATAATTTATCTAAAGAACGATCTTGAGATTGACGTCCGACTTTATATTTGGCCAAAGTCAGCTAATTCTGACAAAACATAGAGTGCGTGGGAGGTCCAGAAGTCTTCAGGACCGACACGAATCTCAAAGAGCCCATTCGAGATTCGTATCTTCACGTCTAGCTGTATACGGCACGAGTAGACAGCCACTGTCTATACGACGGCGACTTCTTCACTTCAAGGGTCCTGCAATAGCGGCATAAGGTCTGAGAGGCCTATTGGAGTCAACCTGCGGTCATATATCTGGCGCTGAACATCGAAAATACATTTTGTCAATTGTATTGAAGTAAGGTGAATTTGTTTATTTTCTTTGCTTGCCATTGCTTGTTGAATCCAACTAAATTTAGAGATTGGTGATATCTAAGTAGTAAGAGTTGGCACAGGCCCGCAACGAACTGTTGTGGAATTAACCCTCAAACAAAAAAAATACTTCGACTGTCTGTCCATCTGAAAGGATAGCGGAGTATCAGAAAGTAGTCTGCTCAATTTACGTCATCAGACGGGCTATCTGCTCGTCAAAATAAAATATATTATTAATTCTCAGCAAAATGTGTGTTTCATTGTATATTTCTACCTATCCACGCACTGACGACCGACTTCTCCCTCCCATGATACCCGGAGATCTAATAGAACCTTGCATTACTACTACTGTAACATCTAGGGTTGTAATTAAATAAAATAAATAAGGAAGATACCTTATTAACATTCTCATACAACCTCTACGATTTCTCTGACTTTCTACCTTTCCTTCTTTCAGAATGTCATTCACTTGATTCAACCATGCTTTCCTTGGTTTTCTTTTCATACGCCTTCCACTCACATCTGCACTGTATATCTGTTTTGTTAGTCTTTCTTTACTCATTCATTCTACATGCCCAAAACATCTCAACGTACTTTTATTCATCTTAACACATCAGCCTTAAGTTCAAATTCACTCCTCATTACTTCATTCCGTATTCTATTAAACATTGTCAATCCATGTATTCTTCTCAGAGCACGCATGTCTACAGCATTTATTCGTCTCTTATTAGTCTTTTCCACGTCAACGTTTCACAACCATACATCAACGTTGGCAACAAAATACTGTTGTGGACTAGCAGCTTTTGATACTATCCAGTTTGAGAATATTTGAATTCTTTTAAATTGAAAACAATTTAAAAACACAATATAATAATATTCCAATTTTGTGTCGAATGCTTTTTTATGGACAATTTGTAAAGACAATTTGTAAAGATACATAACATTGGAGTGATGTGTTAATTTAACTTTTAATGGAAATACTATGGAGGTATGTTAGGTAATTACGTGTACTTTTCAAATTTAAAGAATTCGAGACTAGATTATTTCGATAAATTCATCCCTGAGAAGTAATAAATTTTGAGCTAGCTTACGCCCTTGATTAAATAAAACATACTCTTATATGGAGTGATATACTCGTAAGTGTTATATGAGTGTTTTGCAGTAAATTTTGTATTACATTGTTTCGTTTTTAATCTCAACAATAAATCAATAACTGTAATTATTTACGAAACATGTATTTTGCTGGTTTTTTGGAACACGCATAAAATTGTTCATTTCCACAATTCTACAATATAAAACGCTGTTTAGAGAGCAAACTCTTCTCTAGAGCGCTACAGTTCGGGACTCGAACTCACCATTATTGAACAAATCACAGCGGGTAGCTATATCAGCGAATCAAATATAAAACTTTCTTTGTATATAGTACAACCTTGTGGGATTATTGCAATGTGATATTTTTCTCCAATAATCCAGAAAAATGTTTATGAGACCTTAGGTGAAAGTCAGACTGAAATTTCTTTTTTTTTTTTTTTTGTAAATCCAAAAAAAATTCCAAGCGGGAATCGAACCCATAACCTCCGGGTCCGAAGGCAGGCGTCTTATCAACTAGACTACGGAGTTTGTCAAACTTTGCAAATGATTGCCCTTGATAACAGCCCTTCAGACGAGTTTAAAAAAATCAATAATTATTTGACATGGTTTGAATTCTTCCCAAAAATAATTCTGGTGCCCAAAATATTTAATTTCTTTTCATTTAAAAAAGATGCGAATACACCTCAACGAGAGAATTAAGCTTCACGTTGCGATCTGCGCTAAACATTATAATTGCGCCCTTGTATATTAGAGTTTCTCTTCACCTGTATTTAAATTAAAATTACCAATGGTCAACCCCTTATTTAATTAGTTTATGCATGCTATTTCTACCAGATTACTGACATTCCATTTTAAACCTTTATTTTCTCAGTAAATTCACGCATTTGATCTATAAAATCGTAAGTTAACTGTCCTTTTTTAGCCATAGAAGGGGTGTTGAATTGTTGTGGTAATTTTTGCTGGCTCAAAACTTTCACCGAGCACCTGCTTTAGAGACGGATGTCTCTCACTGCCTGCCATACAGCTTCACAATGTTGGGATTCCTATTTATATCTCTGGTATACTGGATCACCAGCCTCGCCATCATAGAGCTTGTCGTTATAAGGCTGAGGACTGCATGCATTTCTCCAGTACCCCACGCCGCTGAAGCGGTGGACGTGTTCACCAGCTGCCCCGTTGCACCAACGGCCCAAACTTTACAGGGTAACAGTTTCCGGCCACTCGAATCGACTTAGCATCCGTAAGTAGACGAACTCGACGTGAATCCACTTGGAACTTGTCTCTTTTATTTGTAAATAACTTTTCTTTTAATGTGTGAATTTCTTGCCTTTTAATTTGTAAATTCAATTAATTATCTATTTCTTTTATGCATTTAATTTTATTGTTACATCAAACATAACTTGTTTGTAAATTATATTTTATTGCTAACACTCACACCCCATTACTTCATATAAGAATACATTTTATTGGTACATTTTGATACTTCTTTAATAAAGTAATTCAAAATAGAAAGTAAACTTTTTCTGTCAAGAGGACCCCGTATCAACCCGCACACACGATTAATTCGGCACTTGCTTAATCACAACACCTTTCGTCTTTTCATGTTTATACGAGTACATCAATTCATACTACTTTAGACTAATCGCATTCATATTTTCTATCCGCTCGTCATTTTCACCTCTGTCAGATACACTGTTGTCACTACTACTATCACTACTATTGTACAATTCTTCAAAATATTCCCTCCATCTCAAACGAACCATTCTTTCCTCTGACAAAATCTTTCCATTCTTATCTTTGATAATTATATCACCCGTCTAATTGTTTTCGTCGCATTGGACTTGTGTTCCGAATATTTTCAAATTTTCCTCTTCATCTATAAGACTCTTCTTTTCCTTAAACAATATTTTAGTTCTAATCTTCTGTTCTTTGTATTTTCTCTTTCTTTTCATTACTTCACTATGATATTTCCTTTTCGTGCTTCGATAAATACTCTCTATGCTCTATTTTTCACTTTTATGCATTCCTTAACTTCCTTATCTGACCATCTATCACCTGTTTATACTCTACACTTTGCAGTATCATAGACATATGTTGCTATGACTAATAAATATGTTTCATACTAATTTATTCTTATTCCTCCACCACTTATCATTCTCATTTTTATTTGCACACTTTTTCTAAATCCTTCTTTCTTTGAGTCATCTTTCAATATCTGACATTTTTTTACATTTATCACATCACCACCCACGAAAAATATTTTCTCTGCTCACCACTAGATAATAATTGTATACACACTGTTGTATCGTATAATGATCTTTTGTCGTGAAGAATCCACACACATACTATATAGTAAATGAGTGATTCTTCACTTCATTTTTTTCTAAGTAAATGTATGAATTCTTTTGTGGTAAAAAAAATCTATTTGATACAAGAAGATCATTGTCCTAACACACCTCTAGTATTAAATCCCTATTTTCATTTGTTCATATGTCACGAAACTTGCCATTACATATTCAAACTCAGCCCTGTTCACGCCAACTCATGCATTCAAATCTCTTGGCAAAATATTTTTGTCATTTTTCTAATACTTTCCCGAAATTCCCTCTTGCTTTTATCACTTTCATTGGCCGGATCATACCTTATCATGAACAAAACATGCGTTATACCTACTTTAAATCTCACCAACGTCACTCAAGGGTTTATAAACTCATATTTTTTCATGCATTCCCGCAATTATTCGGATATTATCGCTCACATAGTGTTTCAAACTTTCATTATGGTTCACACCAGATTACCCTAACATTCTTCATACCTCTTTAGACCTACATTCATTTCGCTTAATCTCACTCAAGCGCACTATGTCTAAACTTTTGGTTTTTACTATATCGCACATTTCATAAATATTTTAATACATTTCTCTCCAGATATTCTATACAACCACTCTTAGTTCTGTCCTACTCTAAACACCAGCACCAGAGACATGGCAAAATGGGCTGTAAGTTTTGCTGGCACCTTTAAGTGTATCTCTGGCCCTCTGCAACATTATCTAATCGTCATAAAAAAATCCAAATTTATCTACATAACATACTTACACATATCTACATACTTACTTAAAATATCCACTTAAATATAATGGTACATATACCATACTTACTGATATCAGTTGTGCAAAAGAAAAACCGGACACACACATGCTTGTATAAGACATAACTAAATTTGACAAGATTTTAATTTAGCAACATTTGTTCCTCGCTGCCATCTTAAACAGACACGTTGCCCGTTTGCCCTTGCTATTAATTTGTATAATATATTGCTCGCTTTTTCTAACGTATATGTTGACCCAAGTCAATGTTTCAGCTGCTCGCTGTTACAAATAACCTTGACATAGCATTGCCACCAATGCGGCCCTTGAGACAGCCAGCACCACGTGCACATATGTAGCGAGAGATTTGGAAGCTTGAAGTACAAATAGTCGCAACCGCAGTTGCTGTTATTGTTTTCGCATCACGCTCATTGTATTAAAAAAAATACTTTTTTCCAAACCTTCCTTTTCACTTCACGACAGCATTTCACATATACAAAATTACATAGTTTACTATTCCCGGGTGCTTAAATAACACCACAACACGCGAGTTGTAAGAAAACCAACATTCTGAGCAGTTTTATTCACCGATTGGGTGCAGCAACATAACATATGTTACCTACACGTACTTTCACAGCCATTTGGTTACATAACATATCTAGGGATCTTGGTGTCTTTTTAGTTTTTTGTCGATTTTTAAAAATCAAACAGCTTTTCTGTCCAGCATACTTATACACTTTTTATTTTATACGAAGACATGTAATGATCAAGAATTTGTAATATAAATTTTAAATTTATGTGCAGAACTTAAGATTCCGCTTGTTTTTATTCGTTTGTTGATAAATTATTTTATTTTCTCAAAGGTAGTATATTTTTGTTGGAATTTATATTTTTGATTGAAAATAAAACAAATAAATTTATTCTTACTTGCACAATATTTGTAGCAGCATAGAAGTTTTCATTTGAGTATTGTGAACATTCGTATGGTGGAATGGACAACATGTTGCTGGATGGAGCCGACTGCGAAATAGTATATGGGAGAGAAATCTTCGAATGTTCAGGTTTCTTTGGTTGTCCATGGAAGCTCGAAAATTCTGTAAAATATAAATTCCAACATAAGCAATGTAATTTATACAATATTAATTATTCTCAATACGAGTAATACGTTATATATGGTATATGTTCTCTTAAATTATCCTCTTACACTCATCATTGATATTACATAAAATAATCACGCTGGAAAGCAGAAACATCCTCCCTGACCAGTTTTTACTGTATTGGATTTTGATTAATTTCGTTAATTCTCCAACATATTTTATTTTTAAGAATAATATATTTATTTGATAACTAGCTAAAAAGCACGGGTAAGTACGAGTATGTGCGAAAACAATTACTAAATATTTGTTAATTGTTACACCTACTGCCTACCCCGCAGAGAGAATCAAGCGCCACATATTCCGGTCCTTACGGACGTCCATTGCCTCGACGACATCCATAGTTTATATTATACACCTCCTTCTTTTTTTCACACTTTTCACCTTTCCCATTTTTAATAATTGACTAACGTGTTCCTTCCATGCAGCTCTCGGACTTAGTTTTTTCTTTGCTTCTCCTAATATATTTTCTCGATCGTCCTATCCTCACTTATCTTTAACACATCTGTATTCATTGCTTATTGCAACATTTCTAACTTTATCTATAAACCTTTTTATACACATCCTTTTGAACGCTCGCATATCCACTGCAATATGAATTTAATTATTGTATATTATACTTAATACTTTAATTTTTAAGTAAGACTGTTTAATTGAGTACAAGATATTATTTTGAAATTATTTTTATGTGCACAACGTTTTTTGTGAAGACTGAGTAAAATCCAATAATTAAGTTGCATTGATATAAAACATTTTAAAACTTTCACTTTGGCATTGCGAGTCGGTTGCACTCTTGACAATACCACATATACCATAGGTATACTTGGCTATTGCCGAATACGGGTTCTGCTAAAAATAATCCTACCTTTTTCAGTGTTTGTTCCTGTGATTTGTTAATAGTCATAGCAAATGCTGGTTTAATTGGAAATTGTCTTCTTCGGAGAAAAAAAGATAAATCAGGATTAAACAATGCTGAATCTACGAGGGTCATCCAGAAACTAAGGTTACAAGGGCTCCTGAGGCCGGGGGAAATTTTTTGTTTCGAAGTTGGTGCACCTGGCGTGTAGGGGGGGGATTCTAACCGTTTGTCGGCCATTTTGTTCAGTCACAGTAAATTCTTCCGATGGAGAGGTCGTCGCGCGCTCCCGCCAACTCTCGTCCGTGCGAGACCCGCGCGGTCATCAGTTTTTTGACTTTGCAGAACAATACTGCCGGAAGCTCGTGGAAGTTTATGGTAATGATGTGATGAGTCGACAACATGTCACGAAATGGGTTAGGTTATTCAGAGAAGGCCGTACTGATACGACGAGGCAAGGCAGTGATTTCTGACGAATTTGTGCAAAAAATTGAAGAACAAGTTCGAAATGACCGCCGTGTGACGCTTGACAACCTTCACGAATAATTTCCTGACATTTCTCAAAGTCTCCTTCGTAATATTGTGTCGAAAAAAAACTTGGTTACAAGAAGTTGTGTGCGAGATGGGTGCCCAGAATGCTCACACCGCAGCACCGTCAAAATCGCGTGAATTTTTGGATCGTTTTGCACAGGAGGGAGAAGCTTTTCTGAACTCTATCATGACGGGACATGAAACGTGGGTGTGTCACTACACCCCAACAATTTTCCAAAGATCAGGAGGTCGAGGAAGCTGTGAAGAAGGGGCTGAAAGAGCTGGCGGCGGAGGTCTATGACACTGGCATACAAAAGCTAGTGCCCTGATTACAGAAATGTCTCGATCTCGACGGCGATTACGTAGAAAAATAGTTTAATATATTTGTGAAGTATCCTGTGAATTTCAATTAAATACAAGCATTTTTCGATCCTACATAAATGTTGTAACCTTACTTTCTGGATGACCCTCGTATCTTTGGGATAAATACGATATCCTTTACTGCAATTCCCGTCAGCACTTCAGCAATAGTCAAATTTGGCTTCAATTCTTTGATAACCAACCGAAATCCGTTACAAATTCCACGTTTGGTATTTAAATTTCTTAATAAAAAAAACGATGGTTCATATATTTAGTTATAGCTTGTGAAGCAGCACCGCTGAAGATGTTAGTGCATTCGAATATGATGGTTCTACTTATTCTCATCGTTTGTATCGTAAATTCAATCAAAACTCAAATAAGTGACGGATTTTTTAAATTGGAATACTTACATTACGCAGTAGCTTCTGCGTACACGTGTTGTGTTTCATTTTTACTTCACGGTCACGGCATGGTTTGTCTCATTTTCGAGGTAACGGGATTAGGTAAATTATATAATGTAATAGATTTTATGAGTAATTCAAAATATATGACTATCTTTGATTTCTCAGTCTACGTAGTTTATTAAAATGTTATTTACATATTACATAGAAATTCAATATCTCAGAAAATATTACGAATAAAACCCCTTTCATAATCTTAATTTTATTTAGTCTTTATTATAAACAATATTCAAGACGAAGTTTGATTCATTACATTCCCATACGTTCTATCAGAAACAGCGGCCATATAAAACCCCTTCATGTAAACCTGTCTACAGCCTAGTACTTAACGCCCTTCGAGGTTGTAGCTGAACCAGCTCTATGACTACACTAGCTCATGTGATCTATGACTACACTAGTTTGTTTTAAGGACGTTGTGGGATTAACCCAATACTTGGTGGAAGACTACCTGAAAAGTATAAAGATTGCATTCTGTTAGACCCGTGATCCCACAGGTAATAAACATTTTACTTAGCTCCAATTAATCAATTCTTCAAGATTTTTTTATTAAAAGACATTTGAAGTTGAAGTCGAAATTTTACGTAAATAATTGAAAACATTATTATAAAACCTACTTACAATGCTATTATTTCATTGGTGTATTCTGAAAAATTAACGTAAGCAAAATATTTTTACGTCTATTATATTATTACTTTACAAAAGCCACTCATTATCCTTTATTTATTTAACGTTATTATGGTAATAATAATAAAATGACAAATAGAGAGCAGATTTCCCTCAAGAGCGCTTTAACTCGGGAACGAACCCACTATTATGGAATGATTGGAAATATTACAAAAATTAAAAAAAGTTGAGTGTTAAGATAGGAAGGTGGTACCTGCGGTCATTATATTAGTTACTTTCCCGCATCTGCATGTGATAAAAATCTGCATATATCTTTCTGCAAATTGTATATAATATATGCAATATTAATCTCTAAGAATATTTAAAATGATCGCTGAAGATTCTAATGGGTCTTCATATGGTGATATTTAAAAAAAATGTTAAAATAGTTTACTCACCACAACTAAATGAGCCATCTGAACATGACCCGCTGTCCCTGTTTGTCCTAGGTGCTAGCCTGTATGGCTCATGATATAGCAGTTCTGGGTCCGATTCCCGTTCGGCGCAACTTGTCACCAGCTCTTGCATCTTCAAGCCAGTCGGAGATTGGTGATGTTGAATATTCTCAAGTTGGTTATGTTTTTGCAAGAGAGACACTTTAGACGGTTTCCTCTTCAAGGAGAATAGAATGAAAAACGTGATGAGAGCAATGGCGAAGAAGATCGCAACAATACTGAGCAGAATGGTTATAAGAGATATTGTATTAGGAAGCGGAGTGGCGCTTGGCGGATATTCATCCGTCACTGTTGAAGTATAGTATGATTCGGTCATAGATAAGGTAGGTGACAGTGGATTATTTGTAAAAGTAGATTCCATCATTGGCAGTGGAGTTCCCTTTTTTCTTGGGTATAATGGAAGTTTCTTCCTTGGTTCTGTTACAGCCACTAAAACATGTTAAAATACTATTTATTAAAATACACTACATCGTTACGTTTTTTTTTATTTTATTCAATTCTATAAAAATGCGATATTTCAAAATAATCTCAAAATAATATTAATGCTCCTTAAAATTGTCACAATTTGATAAAAATAATCAATTTACGTAGCTTAAACAATTAACACTTTTCCCATGAATTGCTTATGTGATTTCACTGTCCATGTATACAAATATACTTACGTTTAGAATTGCTTAAGAAATTTCAGTGTCATTATGTACGAAAACTTTCATCTACATAAATATCAATCTAAATTGACAGATCATAGAATCAGTGCTGCATTTTAATTACTTGGGTAGCATTGTGTACTACAAAGCAAACATACGACGAGATTCAGAATATACTAAGCGCCGCTTCCCAGGCTTTTTGGCTCTTCGTGGATGTGTCAGCATACAAAGCTATGATCATACCATCTCTGATGTATATGGTAGATGCGAGTCGTGGGAATCCTACAGATTATATATTAGGAAACTCTTAAAATATCAGAAGATGCACCTCAGGCAAATAATGAAGATTCAATGGTACCATAGAGTATCTAATGATGAAGTTTTGAGAAGAGCAAACTATTGTAGTATCGAGATTCTGGTGTCGCGTGCTCATCTACGCTTGTCTAAACCCACGGTTCAAATGCCAGAGAACATACTTTTAAGAAATGTCCTCTTTGGTGAGCTGAGTCCCCGTAAGAAATATAAGGATGCTTTGCATGAGAAGTTTTAAAACATCAATGCTCAGCACAACTTAGCAGATAGAGCCAGATGGCGTGGAACTTGTGATAGTTATCAAAGACCCAATAGAGAAAGACGATACAGACAAGCTGCAAGCATTGAAGGTCCTTATATGCAATAGGATATGCCAATCACAAATTAGCTTACAAAGTTATCTCTGGTGGCACCAACGTCAAGTACTTTGATCACCCATCTGTATATTGCCATCTATTGTACTCGCCGTGGTTTATGGGGATTCATTCATACGAGAATAGAAGTGTTCACAGGAAGTGCGTAATGCCAGGGGAAGTGTTTTCAATAAGCATGATACTCGTAAGAAAAATGCTCTACTTTATTTAATTTCTTTAGTAACTTCATTGTTCTAAAGCGCGGTCTAGAAATTATTGTATTCAACAATTTGTACATTTTTTATTTGTTCTCTAAGTGTTTATCTTATTTCGGTTAGTTGTTGAGAGTAAATACGTTTTGACATAAATAAATCAAGAACAAGATTTACCGGTAGAACATTTTCGCGAAATATTCTACGGGTAAGAATCGCATAGCATGCTTGCATACAATTCCTTGAGCGTAAGAGGAAATCTTCGGCCCCTGGTATTTGTTGTCAGGTTTGTTCGAGGAGTTGTGAGTTGTCCAGAATGACTTAAAACATTAGCGTTAAACATTCCTAACAATTACATGATTGCGCCAGCAGGAACTATTTTCAATTACACACATAAGAACGAGCCTCCCTGAACAGTACTGCTTCGGATATTGAGATTTTTCATATCACATTATCAAAAGTAAAGGAAAATTTTCTTCAAGACTGGATACGTTGGAAAGCACTCATTAATTTATTTAAGTAATTTTTAATATGTTTTTTTAGAAAAACGTAAAATATTGTTTGGAAATAAAAATTCAAATGTAAGTGACAAAATGTTTTAGGAATGAAGATGAATAAAAAAATATGAATAAGAATCATTTCATATTTCTTAGACATATTAATATATTTTGTTATGATAACATGTATATGTCGTATTGAAGGTATATTTGTACTGAGAGTAAAGAAGTTGAACTATTTTAGTTTAACTATAATCAAGTAACTAACATAAGCCCACGCAATCAATAATCTAAGTAATTAACATAAGCCCACGCAATCAATAACTAACATAAGCCCACTAACCATAATCAAGTAACTAACATAAGCCCACGCAATCAATAATCAAGTAACTAACATAAGCCCACGCAATCAATAATCTCAGTATGTTTAAATCTTGTTATCATTCAAAACTCGTATTATAATATTGTACAATACAATATGATACATTAAGCAATATTTTGGGGAAATGCTAAAAAATAAATGCCATATTGTATGCATGTTGAATAAAGATAAGGTATTGTATTGTATTGTATTTGAATACTTACCCCAATCGAAAGCAATTTCGCTGATGAGGATCCAATCAGAGGCAAAGTATAGTCTGATTTTAACATATTTCCCCACTTTGTGTACCATTGGTGCTGATAAGTTCCTTGAAGCGTACTCCGAATTCAAGAGTTCCGTGTGAGTCTCCGCTGTCACTGGTGTACCAGTGAAGTTATAGGGATCATCCGAGATGAACACGTCTATGGCACGGTACGTCTTAAAAAACGAAACAGTTTTTGAATAATCAAGGAAATATAAATTGGATATATCCGTAAATATATAATCGTTTTATTTATTGTACTTGTAACAAATATTTCATTGCGACTGGAAACACAAATGTTGGTTATTAAAATAAGTTTACAAAAACATTTTTTTACTCATTCTTTAAATTAAGTTTACGTTGAAATTTGATTAAGTTAAGATTTATGTGTTCATTTTATTAATGAGCGATAATACACATTTAATAATGCCGAGATTACGTTTTTTAATGAAGAAAAGGAGTTTTTAAACATTGTAGATTACTAAATAAATATTCATCCTGATTTTTAGCAAAATAAGGTGGTTTACTTTTAAATTATTCATTTTTTGGTAAAACTTCCTTGTTCTGGTTTAAAAAATAATAACACTTTCCTTACACAAGTTACTGCAAGGTCTGATTCATTTTTATATTATTATGACTTATTATTATACTAACCTGAATTCCTCTCCATTTCTGATTATTACTATGTATATTGACTGCAATAAATTCTTATGACCCACTTATATGTGTTTATTGATCCGTTTGTTTAAATAGGATTATTATTATACTAACCTGAATTCCTCTCCATTTCTGATTATTACTATGTATATTGACTGCAATAAATTCTTATGACCCACTTATATGTGTTTATTGATCCGTTTGTTTAAATAGGATTATTATTATACTAACCTGAATTCCTCTCCATTTCTGATTATTACTATGTATATTGACTGCAATAAATTCTTATGACCCACTTATATGTGTTTATTGATCCGTTTGTTTAAATAGGATTATTATTATACTAACCTGAATTCCTCTCCATTTCTGATTATTACTATGTATATTGACTGCAATAAATTCTTATGACCCACTTATATGTGTTTATTGATCCGTTTGTTTAAATAGGATTATTATTATACTAACCTGAATTCCTCTCCATTTCTGATTATTACTATGTATATTGACTGCAATAAATTCTTATGACCCACTTATATGTGTTTATTGATCCGTTTGTTTAAATAGGATTATTATTATACTAACCTGAATTCCTCTCCATTTCTGATTATTACTATGTATATTGACTGCAATAAATTCTTATGACCCACTTATATGTGTTTATTGATCCTTTTGTTTAAATAGGATTATTATTATACTAACCTGAATTCCTCTCCATTTCTGATTATTATTATGACCCACTTATATGGTATGTGTTTATTGATCCATTTGTTTAAATAGGATTATTATTATACTAACCTGAATTCCTCTCCATTTCTGATTATTACTATGTATATTGACTGCAATAAATTCTTATGACCCACTTATAAGTGTTTATTGATCCTTTTGTTTAAATAGGATTATTATTATACTAACCTGAATTCCTCTCCATTTCTGATTATTATTATGACCCACTTATATGGTATGTGTTTATTGATCCATTTGTTTAAATAGGATTATTATTATACTAACCTGAATTCCTCTCCATTTCTGATTATTACTATGTATATTGACTGCAATAAATTCTTATGACCCACTTATATGTGTTTATTGATCCTTTTGTTTAAATAGGATTATTATTATACTAACCTGAATTCCTCTCCATTTCTGATTATTATTATGACCCACTTATATGGTATGTGTTTATTGATCCATTTGTTTAAATAGGATTATTATTATACTAACCTGAATTCCTCTCCATTTCTGATTATTACTATGTATATTGACTGCAATAAATTCTTTCCTTGAGTCGAATTCAAAGTAAAGATCAACAAAGTCTTTCAAACGTCTTTTACTCCAACCAACCCATCGAGTACCTAGAGAAAAACTTATTATTGAAACAACAAAATCTTATAAATATTAAATTTGTTTGCCTACATCTTATAAAACAAAAATTTTCATCAAATTAACAATGATATAAAAAAATTTAAATTCTGTAACTAAGCACCTCTATTGAGAATCAGTTTGTTTGCAAGTTGGAGTTGAATTAAATATAATTTATGAGTCCTTTTTTGTATTTTTCTGTTTCAAAAATTTTTTATGAAAAAAAAAAACGATGAAATAAAATATTTAAACATAAAAAAGTCTCGTAAATTTATTTAAGCCTGTCACAGAAAATGACAAAATTATCCTTAAAATAACGCAAATTGTTTTATTCGATTCACTCAAGAATATCAAATACTTTTTGGTGTAAAATTTTGAAATATTTTCAATTGAAAAATGATGTATTCTCGTTTTCTTGAGAATTCACATTATTAAATTTATTCAACACATTTTTAAAAAATATAATTTTTCTTTAGAAAGCCAACAGGTTTTTTAAATTCAAATTAAAGGCAGTCCTTAGCATAATACTATGGTGAGAAACAAACTGATGATGAATTTTCAAATCTCTGTTCAATGAATATATTTGTATTGTTTTTCATTAAGTACATAGAAATTTATTTTTCTTTCAACGCTTTAAACAGTTTTAACGTTTCTTGATATCTATTACATATTTCCACAGAAGGATATTTTAAATTCATATTAGTTTTACAAAGAAGCTTATTTTTTTGAAATAATATATGCGTACGCAAGTTATTTAACTATACAGAAAACTTCAAAAGGCTCTTTAGTAAAGTTGCACAAAACAGTTATCATCATTTGCGTTCTTTAAGAATATTGAATGAAATCCCAAAAAACTTTCGTAATGGTTTTCGAAAATTTGAAGCTGGATTATATTCATAAGTAAGTCGGAGATCCGTTTTAGTGTAAGGACACTACAGGTATTTTGGGTTGACCGATTCAAATTTATTGAAGGAATCCACTTCACTCACCTCCTCGCTCTCCGTTGGGATAACTTTGGAAGTCGTCATTGCCAAATAGAGTGTCGGTAAGCTGACCTAAGCCGGCGGACAGTTTCCCATCCTTGATTTCCCCGTCATAGTTGAGGTCTCGTAGATCATTGTCCTCGAGCATCTCGCCGTCGTGACCCCAGTAACTAATGATGCCCTCTATTGGAGAAGATACGTAAATTTAATTCGGTGACGTCGAATCACTTTTTTTCGAGAGACCAGGGATAAATTAGAAAAGTATGTTTATCAATTAATGAATCAATAAATTATATAAATTTTACTAGGTATATAAAACTAAAGTTTTAGTTAAAAAAACTAAGTTGTATGTCCGCACGATATACAATATAAAGAATCTTTCAGTATTGGAACGCCTTGCTGACAGAAATATAACCTTTTTAAATTTTCATTACACCATACAATGAAAAACCAGGAGGTGAAATTTATTAAATGCGATATAATAGGCGCCGAAGTTTGAAAAGGAAGTAAAATATCTTTTAATAAAATAAAAGTAATTAGTAACTAACATTAAATGTTAAATTGCATGTTCCACTTTTGTTAATTGTTTTTTCTTTTGAATTAAAATCGCTAGCTGCAATGTGAATAAATATAAATAAATACGCTAATATCTCGCTAGCTGACATCTATTCATTTTCTTTATTTTGATTGCTGTTTATTATTGAAGCTATAAACAGTAATACCAAAAAGCATTATATCAATATCATTTGTGCTTTTTAGTTAAGCAATAAAAGGAAATGAAAATTTATTTTTCATTACTTTCAACATTATTTGCTGTCATGTTGATGTCATAATTTATGCTATACGAGTATATCGTTACTTCAAGATAGTTTTTTATTTGATTAGTTTAACATGTGTTAAGTAGAAAAAAAAATCACGAAAATATTTAGATGACAATTGAAAACAGTCGTGTTCCCTACATTTTCGTAAAAACAATTATTTATCTCTTATCCAAGCCAATAATTAGCAATTCTTCTTTTTAAAAAAAGCTTTTGATTCAAATCGTTCATTTTGAAAATAGTAAATTTATTATCACATCTTAAATAAAAACTCTAGAAATTAGATAAAAAATCGAGTAACCGTTCTTTCAATAATTTTATTAAATAGGATTATATTTGTATCACCAAATTGGTACATTGTTTTCTTTAATTACAAAATAACATAAAATTGAAACAATGTAGAGATTTACATTAAAAAAAAACAAATGAGTTATTGTTGATAAAATCAATAGACCCTCGATATCTTGAAATGAACATACTATAATTAAATGATTCTTTCTAAAAATCGCTCCAATGTGCTCTTATACTCGTAGTTTGAGATCCAAGTGAATTTGTTTTCAAAGAAATATAAAATAGTTTTTACCGAAATTTGGTGAATAAATTTAAATCAAATAATTTATATTTATATCAAATATATATGTTGTGTATTCTTTTAAAACTCATACGTTTTATTAGTTTTATTTTAGAAAATATCTAAATAATTACTATCCATAACAACGTATTTCAAACGGACACACGGTGAAATCTAACATCAAATAGCGAAAAGATACGAGTATTTATTCTATTTTAAGAACTAGACTTTTTCATGTTGCTGTTTATTTCATATGCAAAAGGCAATTTATGATGAAAACTTACGTTTTGTTGGACAACCATAAATTTCGACCCTCATGCAAACTGTCCTCAGATATTGGGAGTATGGAATAAATCTGATTACTGACGCCACGAACGGTAAGTGTATATTCGATGGTGATACAATGTATGTATTTTTATTTCCTTCTAGTTCCTGTAAAAAAAAACCAAATAAATTTGTACCAAAATTAAATAACATAATTAAAAAATAATCGCTAAAGCAGAGAAAACCATATAAAACATTGTTTGAAATCAAATATTTTCGCTGGTTTCAAAAAGATTTTTGGCGAACAATGTCAAATTGAAATACACGCTTGAAAATAAAAAAATGTTAACATCGCAACAAGAAACAAAAGTTAACCTTTTTCAAATTAATAATAAACCGAGCAAAGTTCGTGGACTTGGTTTTGGTAACTATTTCAATTATTCAAATTGAAAATAACATTTTTATCATAAAATAAGCTATTGCGAGTTTTTAAATCAACTTGTTTGTCATAAAGCTGAAGATTATAAAATATTAACATTTGTGTACAGAGTAGTGTATTTTTAAATCAACTTGTTTGTCATAAAGCTGAAGATTATAAAATATTAACATTTGTGTACAGAGAAGTGTATTTTTAAATCAACTTGTTTCTCATATAGCTGAAGATTATAAAATATTAACATTTGTGTACAGAGTAGTGTATTTTATGAATAAAATCAATAGAAAAGATTTTCAAAATGTACTATTTTCTCAAAGTGACAAAGTACATTAAACCTTTTTCATAAATTCTAATTTTTTTATGACAAAACGTTTTCCAATACCAGTAATAGTGAATATTAGATATTCGATAACTTTCAAAGGTATTTTCTGAATTCGAAATATAACAATTCTATAAGAGGTGTAAGAAAATATGTATTTTTTAAACTTAGTAGTAAGGACACAATTATTACAAGAGCGAAAACACTATACCTTTCTTCCACTGGCATCTTTATAGGTAACCCAGTGCTTCAAAGAGTCTCTTTTGTATTCTAGAAAATAGTTCTCGGCATACTCAGCACCCTGGCCGTTTCCGAAACGTCCTTGGCTGGCGGTGCCGGAGATTATGTAGTTGCCCAGTAAGGAGATCTCCAGATATTCTTTATCCTTCTCTCCACTTATTTGTGCCTTTGGACACCATGCTCCTCCATTGTGCTCTTGACGTAATCTGTAAAGAAACTATTTTTTAAAATTGATTTACATAATTAAGGATAGTGACATGGTCTGGATATTGTCGTTGTTTTTAAGTTGTAAATTTTACCACGATTTTGACAAAATGGGCGAAGTACTAGGATTTATTAGAATAAAATATATTTCACTGGATGGTTTTTATTTTTTAAATTTATATAAATGAAGGCTCATGTATCTTTATAGCCTTAAAAACGAGGCGACAAAATAATTCGTATTATTTGGGAGAAATAGCACTTAACGGGGGTTGAATCGGCGATCATTTTGTAAGTGCCTATGCTCTTCATTTAATTATTTTTGTTATAATTTGCTTTATCGTCTTTCTTAAATAATCATTAACACAAAAAAAATCTATCTGTGTAATATAATTTGAGGTTGTGAATTTATTAGTCTCCCCAGTAAAATTCAATGAAGTGTTCAAAAAGCTGCGCGATATTTTAATGTTTTAGAATTTCTGTGAGCATAATATATGAAATTGCACGGAAAAGTATGGTGTTACTGTTTTTAAGGTAAAACATTATAAAGACAAAAAGATATCAAGCCTTGTTGGGCCACGTATCAATATATTGTTTAGTTCATTAAATAAAAATATGGTGTTACTGTTTTTAAGGTAAAACATTATAAAGACAAAAAGATATCAAGCCTTGTTGGGCCACGTATCAATATATTGTTTAGTTCATTAAATAAAAATATGGTGTTACTGTTTTTAAGGTAAAACATTATAAAGACAAAAAGATATCAAGCCTTGTTGGGCCACGTATCAATATATTGTTTAGTTCATTAAATAAAAATATGGTGTTACTGTTTTTAAGGTAAAACATTATAAAGACAAAAAGATATCAAGCCTTGTTGGGCCACGTATCAATATATTGTTTAGTTCATTAAATACAAATATTTGTTGGTACAAACATCATTACACGAAAAGCAAACGTTTACGAATCAAACCATTCAATGAGCCAATTTTAATTAAATTATTGAACTCAAAATATGTAAGTGAAATACATTTAAAAAATATTTATCAAACTAATTGATTGACAGTATTAAAGGAATTTTTTGTAGAAAAATGCATTGTAGATTTTTTTTTTATCAAAATTTATTAAATAAACTTAAGGGATTCAGATAACTTATTAAACGTATTCATTTTTTACAAATGTTTTTTTTTAAATTAAGTCACAACGGGACGGAAATATCGTGAGAAAAATGACACTGAAAATATATTCCATTTTTATTGTATAATATATACTAGTATGCAAGATGTTCCGTGTTTTCTTGGTTTAAAGGCCGTTAATATAATATATCATGCAGTGCATGACAGATGTGTTGCTGACATAACGTTTTGAACACATTTTTGCAAATAAAAATAAAACATGTCTTATTTTCAACATACGGATATTCACCACAATGAGTAAGCATGTGTGTTTATTTTTAAATAAAATAATATTTCAACTTATGAAACGGCGAGCGAAGAAAATTCGGTAAAAATAAAGAGATTATTATAGTCTCCAAAACATATTAACGAATTTCATATTTTAATATTTAAGCAGTGACTGAAAAACATCATACGAATGTGAAAAACTGAAAATGTTTTATTGATAAAAGTGCCTTAGAAATAAAGAAGACCACTCGGTTACACTAAAAATAATTTATATATGCTAGTGGAGCTATTATGTAAGGATAAACTGGATCTGGGCTAAAGTTATATTTTCGATACTTATTATATTTTTAAATGAAATGAAAAGCTAACAAATACTTTTATATCTTTAAGCAACCTTCCCTTCTCAACATAATTATATAAACTCATATAACATACGAGTATTATATAATTATATATGTTGAGAAGGGAAGGTTGCTTAAATACTTATATATTTGAAGTTATTAGATGAAGGAAGTATTTAAACCAGATATGGTAAATTTTCAACTCGATTGAAAATTTTTATTAATAAATCCCGCACCAGGCATTTTTTTCCAGCATTAACGGCGCTTCTACAAAAATAAAAATCAACCATACAACACAAAAAAAAGGTTGAAGACCTTTTTTTGAAAGCTTTAATGAAAACGCCATCCTGTCCCACTGATGGACAACCCACCACTCAAGTTTAATAATATTAGGTATATAGCCTATTTAAAAAAAACTATATGCTACTTTCTCAAGAGTTTAAAGACGAGCTGACATAACAATCAAAATTGATCCCAATCAAGTAAAATCATTGAAAGAATTTGGTTATGTTTTCACCAAGGTAATATTCTACATTGAAATATTTTTCTTCCAGATTGTTATCTACTCGTATGTAAGTATGACAATTAACAAGTATTAACGAATAGTGACTGTTCTGGCACGAAAACAGTCACTATTCGTGCCAGTGGTTACTGTTTTCGTATGTCCTTTACTGGACGGACTTTTCAGCTAGTGGATTATAAAATGCAAAAGCGTCTCTAACAAAATGTACTTCTTTAATTTTATCGTGGATACGATCTGTTTCATTCGAGTCTCGGTATCAACTTAGCACCCTTGGTGTGAATAAATTCACAACATTTTATTATCATCAACATCCCCATTATGTCATCTCCCTATAAAGGTAGGCAGAAAGACGATATCCTCGCTTCATTATATTCAAGCACCTCCATATATCTCGTCATCATACTCTTGTATTATAAGGATATAACTCTTCCCTCTGTATGAATTTGATTAATTTGTTTTTGTCATCGTTTTAAAAATATTGTAATTTTTTGTTTTATCTTCAAACATTTTGAAGTTTTTGAATATGAATGAATAAAATTGAACTAAAACATTTTATTTCAATTATTGTAATTATTTAAAACACATACTTATCAGCATTTCGTCATGATCTTTGTAAGTTATGTTTGATATTTGTATCGAATGTATGTAACATATGTACGAGTATGTATTATATATATTTGCATTTTTACAACGACCTTTCAATTCTCTTAGAACTTTGTAAATGATAACTAAAAAAGTTCCCAAAGATTATTTTTGTTTTCCCCATTTGTACTTTCCACACATACGATTATGTTTGAGACAATGAAGATAAAATTAAATTCTAATCTCAAAAACACGACTATCTATCTTTAATGAGTGTACCTTTTGGCATTAAACTAGAACGAACTTCTTTTTCTCCTAACAAGTTTTGCCGAAAACAGAATCCGTTTGAAAATTTAAAGAGAAACTCGCTAATGTTATTTTGTTATAGTTAGTAAAAAAAGCATTGTTTTATTTGAGTTGGATTGGTCGCTTTACAAAGGACTCCTTTGATTTTAAATAATAGATGACTTCTTCCCCCTTCGCGAAAGAGGCGATAAGACCAACGAACAAAAGAATACGATTCGAATAAACCTGAAGCAAGCTCTATTGAATGTTTCTTCAACCCTAAGGGTGACGCTTCTTTACGCTATGTTCGGCTACGGCCTTTTAATAATAAAGCACGAATCGGGGTTTATGGCTGAGTGATCTTTTGTGATTAAATTTATAATTTTATGACTATCTATTATTGGGTCTGTCAAACGTGTTTCACAGTATTAAAATTGAAAATAAGATAATATAATATTAACATGAATAGATTAAATAATACAAAGTTACAACAATAATTTGTCGTTATACTAACCATTGTTACAAAATAGTGCCTTAAAAATGCATCGATTTATTTATTTGATTTAGATTTTTATTTATTTGTATTTACAATTTCTTTTTTGTAAAATTTGACTCAAAATATTTTTATTCTAAAAAATAGAAAAGTAATAACATATGAATTTATGTCAAAAAATAAAAAAATGTGTTTTAATAATTATTTTTGTGATGTAATTAAGTTTTGAGATAAAACATGTATGAAATAAGGCGGAATGTATATATCAGAAATTAATGCATGGATGTTTAAAATGGAAGGAGCATTAAGACATTTTGGATATGTGATTAGAATGAGTGATGAAAGAATGAATAAGAAAGTATAGAAGTCAGATGTATAATGTGTGCGTAAAATATGTAGACCGAGAAAAACATGGTAGGATCAAGTGGGTCAGATTTTGAAAGAAGATAAAGTGAGAATTTTGAACAAAAGAAGACTGTACGCTCGAAAAGAAAGTATAGAGATCTGTTTCTCTCTGCCTCCATTGATAAATGTTTCGTCCCAGATTTAATTTATTAAAACAATTTTGCGTGAAAAATTGCTTGACATTTAGCGAAAATACGAAACTTATTTTATTCATGATATATTTTCAAAATTTTCCGTCTTTCCTCTCGCTACAAAAACGTTTTTCCATTACGAAAAAAAGGTTTTCGATCTGTAACCAATAAAGATAACAAATTTAAACATGCCCGTATTTGAACTCATAATGTTTTCCCAACAATAAACGATAAAAGTTGATCACGTTTATTGTATTGCGAATGTACGCGAATGTATCAACTTGAAATGGTAAACACGCCAACTGAAAAATAAAACTTTTTCAAATAAAATATTATGGTCTACATGGGTGTTAAAACAAGCCCAGGTAATAACGACTCTCCCTCGCTAATCAAACAATATTTCCAGAAAGAAACCAATCAACAATTGTTATTGAAAACTTTTAACTAAGTTTATTAGATGATAGTTCATTATAGTATTCTTGTACCATATTTGACGCATGGAAGTGAAACGTGAACGCGGAACAAGACTGAAAATAACAGAATAAAATTTGTAGAAATGCGCGTACTTAGAAGAAGTATGCATGGGCTGACAATGTATGACAGAATAACATGAAGTGTTTAGGGATGAATATGAACTTAATGCTGATGTATTAGGTAAGAAATGTAAGAGTGTATTAGGTAAGAAATGGCTTGTATTTAATATAGTATTTAATGATGGTTCGATCTGCCCGGAAATATACGTATGGAATTCAACCCTATGCGATTAGTACTCGTACATGTTAGATACTTACTACAATAAGGGATAACAGAGAAACCTCGCTGTTATTGTGGCGTTTCAAATCAGACCACGAAATGTATTTTCAATAAAAGTTTTATAAGGTGTTATCGGCCAATAGATAGGCATAACATTGACTGAAATACGAGTATATTTGTATATATAATTATTTTCATGCGATAGAAATAATTTCTTCCCTTTTTTTAAATTAGATAATATTTGTTATATAATATTTATGGCAAACTGGTTGTTATTACGTAAATAACTCGTATTAGAGATTAAAGGGCGGCTTCAAAGCGATGTTGATAAAACGTAGTACTTTCGTAGGTAGGTAATACTCGTATTTTAAAGTCTGACTTAAGAGTTTATTTTTAATGTTTCTTGTTTATTTATTCCATTCGTATTTATTTATTCTGAAATTTCTCAACAGTTGTGAGACATTTATAATTTTTGAATAGAAAAGGTTTTTTGTATATAAGTCAGCATAATTTGAATGAAAGTTTTGAAGCTTATTCTTTAGATCTTCTTTGTCTCCCTTTTTGTGGAGTAGGATGATGGTGGTGTTATCCCATTCTTCAGAATATCTTCCTTTAGAAGATACGATGCAAAAAAATTCACATACATCTTGTCTGTAAGATCATTGAATAGGTTGTAGTAGAATTATCTCACTCTCATCAGTTCCGTCTTACTTCTATCAGATACATTTCACTCATTATGACGGAATTTCAAAATTTCATCGTTCAATTACCAGAACAAAATAATGTTAATCATTAAATGATAACGGAAACAAAACTTTCCTCAACGACAACTTTGCTTTTGTAAAATTTATATTTTTTACCGTTCTGTGTCTCTTCTCCGAGATTTCCTTTTATCACCCGAGTATTTCCATTAACCGCCTCCCATCAGGCCAGGCCGAATGGAGTTCATTCACAACAAATGGCGTGTTTTATTTTGAAATATTTCACCCGGCATACGGAATGCTTCCAGGTGTTTCGCTTTGCCCCGGCCGAACTTCTGCCGGAATTACAACAGGTAAGCCCGGCATCCATTGTGTCCTTTGGCTACTTCGCACGGCGCTAATGTAGTAATGTAGTGGATATTATTAAACAGTTGTAGTAAGCATCTTAAAATACGAAATAACCTAGGAACATGCGAGAAGGTGCGACGCGACCTTGATAAAATGTTGTCACTTATGCAGAGTGGCGGGTCAATCCCCCAATCCCCCATCTGAACATATTTTCTTTTGATCTGCCCGCGCGGGTGCGTAGGCGCATGGATAATAGTACGAGGAGATTGTACTACTTCGGCAGGCACTCGGATGGCTGTATTCGTGTCCTTAAACTTGCAGTTTTAGTTCTCCGAAAATTGATATGTTCACACTCCTACGAGTCTTCAAGGAGGTGAGGTTGTGGGTAGTAATAAAACTCCTGTATGACCCTAGCCTTTGCTGTAATGGAATTCGGTTATTCTTTAGGGATTTTAGAATCATTACAGTGATTGTACTTCTCACTCCTGCGTGAAAAATTGGGGTAACTGGGTAAGGTATCCCATCCCAGCAAGTATTTATATACATACCCTAAGGATGTTTCCCTACTTGGGTGGGATTAATCATCAAACTTTCCTATATCAAAAAGCGTATTTTGCCTTTTCCTCATACATACATCTTATCATGTAGCTTCTACGATTTTTCTTTCTTCCAACTTTTCCTATTTTCAAAATATTATTTACCACGCATTCAACTCACATTTGCAACGTACATATATTTACGAGTATTTTGTTAAATTTTCTTAATTCATTCGTTCCACGTGCAAAACCCTTTTAAGAGTGCTCATTTACATCTTACTCAACACATCAGCCTTAAAATCATTTTTATTCCTAATTACTTCATTCCGTTTTTTATCATACATTTTTACCCTCTGTATTTTTCCTAGTGCACGCGTTCCTACAGCGGATGAAAAGCGATGCGAAAAGACATGTTTCGTTGAGTGCAAAATTGGCTTTATTATACATTCATATTATCACACATGTTCTTCTATCAGTATTTATATTTCCGATTTTTGTAACCATTTATTTTTCGTATAAAAATGTCAATTTTGAATAAAACGCCGTGTGCAGAGGCCCTTCTACCCAAAGCTAGTCTCGTGGCAGTAGATAAAGTTAAGACAAATTGGCCGCGGTGGCAAACGATGAAAAATAATACACATCCTTGTGAGTCCTTTCTTTCTTAGTCCCCTTCTTCCTAAGAGCCATTTGTCTGATGAAAAACATGGATCTCGCTACACACGGGAATAAAAAGACAACTGAAGTGTTCACCATCAACAAACCAGAAATGTGTCTGATACTTATAAAAATTCTTATTTAATCTAATGAAAATAATCAATACTTGTTTAGATTTCTTTAACCATAAAATCCACCGGTGTTTTTTATGTTAAATTTAAGGCTGATTGATAAGCACCTTCATAGTTTATGGACGAAATTGCAATAAAGGGGGAGGGGGGAGGAATCCCAAAAAACAACATACAACAACTCATGATAAAGAGAAAAGATGTAAAAAAAGACGATAGCATACGACAATCAATCGAATATACCGAACTATGCCAAAAAAATAAGGAAAAAGGTAAAATAAGACATAAGAAAATACAACTCAAACATAATGCAAAAGAACATAGAACAGAACCAAAGCTACAAAAAAACTTCCCAAATTCCAAACAAACATGTGATGTCCCTGCTCAAAAATGATAACAGCAAACCCGAGAATCGGGAAGAAATCGTCAAGTGAGTCCACGAATTCTACTCAGAGCTCTTTCAAGACAATGAAAACACGAGAGATAGATCGAACAACTAAACAAATGTACAAGTCCCCGAAATTCTTATTAGAGAAGTAGAAAAAAAACCATAAATGGTATGAAAAACGGAAAGTCGGCAGGAGATGACGGCATAACAATATAAATCCTTAAGGCAGCAGGAGAAGAAATATATCGCATCTTACCAAAAATAATGACACACTTCATTAACACTGGGAAAAGTAATTCTCTTTCATAAGAAAGGAGATAAAAAAGATTTAAGGAACTATAGACCAATCAGTCTTATGTCAATTATATACAAAGTATTTACAAAAATAATAACAATCAGAATACAAAAACATCTAAAATATATGCAACCGAGAGAACAAGCAGAATTTAGAAGTGGATATGGTATGATGGATCATATACACACAATGAGATAAGTAATAGCAACATCGAATGAATATCGCAGACCCCTAAGCATGTGCTTCATAGACTTTGAAAAAGCCTTTGACTCTGTAAAACACGAATATATATTTGAAGCACTCAGGAAACAAGTATTACAACCGGCTTGTATAAGAATAATACAAAATATCTACGAAGAAGCTAAAGTAGTGGTGGATCTTCCAGAAAAAAAAGAGGAAATACCAATCACAAAGAGAGTGAGACAAGGAGACGCGATGTCATCTAAACACTTAACAGCTATACTCAAATAAATATTTAAAACCTTAAACTGGAAAGGTATGGGCATAAAGATCGATGGCGAATATCTCTCATACCTGAGATCCGCAGATGATATCACATTACTAAGCGAAACAAGAGAAGAACTAGAAAAAAATGATTGAAGAGCTTAACTTAGCCAGCAATCGAGTCAGCTTAAAAATGAAAAACTTCTCTAAAACCAAAGTAACGTTTAACCAATACACCCGTGCGTCAACGAGACAAATTAAGATTGGTGACGTAGCTTTAGAAGAAGTCCCCCACTACATATACTAGTATTGCGACAACAAATATCAGCAGACGGGAATGTGATCAATAAAATTAACAGAATAATAAAAATGGGCTGGAGCGCATTCGGAAAGTATAGTATGTTTTTTTAAATGACTTTTAAATGAAACACAATTTAATAATTTATATTTAATTGATTGATTATATGGTCTTTACCATTATGTATGGAACATAATGTCCGCCAAGTGACCGCCTCTGGTCGTGGTGCAAACGCGAGCGCTTTCAAGCATATTTTTCATAACATTCTCGCAGACTTCTGGTGTTATTTCAGCAATTTCTTTTCGAATGTTGTCCTAAAGCATCGGGATTGTGGTTGGTTTGTTGGTGTACACCTTTCCTTTCAAGTACCCCCCAAAGGAAATCAGGGGATCGTGGAGCCAGTCGATATCACCACTTTTTGACATTATTCGACTGGGAAACGTTTCTCGACAAATTTGCATCGTAGCACAAGCTGTATGTAATGCGGCACCGTCCTGTTAGAACCACGTGTGCTGTAGACCCAATTGATCCTATTCGGGCACAAAAAAGTTTCCAGCATGTCACGATGGCGATCACACTACGAGGGTGTAATGGTCGTTTGTGTGTCAATTGAGGATTTTCAGTGCCCCAACAGTGGTATTATGTTTATTAACAAAGCCAGCCAAGTCGAAATGTGCCTCGTCGCTCATGATGATTTTTTGCCAAAAATGGTGGTCGTCTATACCGACCTGTAAAACCCGAGCATTCAAATCTCAGCGCTGTTTATGGTCATTTTCCTATAGCTCTAATGTCAATTGAATTTTATACGGATAAAAATGCAAATCTTAGTAAATTTAATTAACATATATACAAAACTATAAGTTATGAAAATTAAACGGTAAGCAATTTTTTGATAATGCTTAAAGGAGGGTTTAATTCTAAATTCCAATATAAATTACAGAATCTGGGTGACACCTGGAATTTTAAACAAGGTAATGGAGAAATATTCGATGGTTAGACGTTGGAAATGTAATCCGTATAAAATGGACTATGCAATGCAATATACAAAATTAAGAAATAAAATAGTAATTAAATAAAAACAGAGTAGGTAAAAAATATGGTAGAATATCAATAAAGCCTGGGTAAAAAGCCATTGGTAGATGAAGAAATTTTTAATAACACGTCTAAATATAAAGATACTCAAGAAACTGGTCACATATTTCCGAATACTTGGGAGGTTGAAAGATATCTGATTAAATACACATACACACCCACAGAAGAGTACCGGAATTCCCTGTCGTGATACACATCCACCGATTCCCTGTCGGGGTAGGTACCCACAGAATAGTACCGGAATTCCCTGTCGTGATACACATATTTCGTCCAGCATCCATACATCTTCTAATACAACTCTTATGAATTCACTTACTTTTTACATTTGCTTATTTCAAAGTTTTATTCACTTGATCTAACCACATTTTCCTCGGTCTTCGTCTACCACTCACATTTGCACAGTATATTTGTTTTGTTAGTGTTTCTTTATTTATACGTTTTACATGCCCAGATCATTTTAAAGTGCTCTCCTTCATCTTGCTAAACACTACAACCTTTAATTCACTCTCGTTCCTAACCTCTTCATTCCGTATTCTATCATACATTGTTCCCCTATGTATTATTCGTAGTGCACACATTTTTACAGTCTGCATTCGGCACCTTTCAGTATTTTTCCACGTGTAAGTTTCACTTCCATACATCAAAGTTCATACTAGAATTCAATCATTTAGCAGATCTAATTAACTATGATGATTGTATTACATTTATTTTTCCGTGCGATAATGATTTGTTAAATACGAGGTTCATCCAGAAACTAAGGTTTCAAAGTTGGTGCACCTGACGTATAGGGGGAATCTTAACGGTCAGTTTGTTTGGTCCCGCGTGTTTGTCGGCCATTTTGTTCAGTCACAGTAAATTCTTCCAATGGAGAGGTCGTCGCGCGCTCCCGCCAACTCTCGTCCGTGCGAGACCCGCGCGGTCATCCGTTTTTTGACTTTGCAGAACAGAATATCCATCGGAAGCTCGAGGAAGTTTATGGTAGTGATATGATGAGTCGACAACATGTCACGAAGTGGGTTAGGTTGTTCAGAGAAGGCCGTACTGATACTCACGACGAGGCAAGGCAGTGATTTCTGACGAATTTGTGCAAAAAATTGAAGAACAAGTGCGAAATGACCGCCGTATGACGCTTGACGACCTTCACGAAGAATTTCCTGACATTTCTCGAAGTCTGCTTGGTAATATTGTGTCGGAAAAAGTTGGTTACAAGAAGTTGTGTGCGAGATGGGTGCCCAGAATGCTCACACCGGAGCACCGTCAAAATCGCGTGATGGCCGCGCGTGAGTTTTTGGATCGTTTTGCACAGGAGGGAGAAGCTTTTCTGGACTCTATCGTAACGGGGGATGAGACGTGGGTGTGTCACTACACCCCAACAATTTTCTAACGATCAGAAGGTCGAGGAAGCTGTGAAGAAGTGGCTGAAAGAGCTTGCGGCGGAGGTCTATGACACTGGCATACAAAAGCTGGTGCCCCGACTATAGAAATGTATCAATCTCGACGGCAATTACGTTGAAAAATAGTTTAATATATTTGTGAAGTATCCTGTCAATTTCAATTAAATACAAGCATTTTTCGATCCTACATAAATGTTGTAATCTTACTTTCTGGATGACCCTCGTACATGCAAAGATCAATAAGAATTAAAAAAATAGAGTTAACATATATTCGTTAGTTTGAAAACCAAATAAAGCTCCCGAGGCAGATATTCTCATATAAGACTATTATGTATAAAAATATCAAATATAGTTTAGGTCGATCCTGGCATAATTAGTAACCTTATTTGTTGAAAAGGGAATACCATATACGAGTATCTTGATGACTGAAAAATCTATTTAACTTGACTAATCTACGAACAAGGTGATTATGAGGAAATAACTAATTACGAGTACCTATAGCATTGCCATAAACAAGATCATTGAAAAATTGTCTGAAACGTAAATTAGCGCAACATAGTTTAATGCATTTTACGGATAAACGCCTCCCTGAAAGTTAAAAAATATGTTCTGGTTCTCTTTATACATTTTAAGAAGGCATTTGATATCTTTTAGCAAGTGATGGGTGAATACGGGATTGGAGGCTATGTAAATAAATAGGTAATCTAAATATGAAAGAAACAAAGTATTGCTTGCCAATTTGTTCAATCTCAAGTCAAATGTGCAATATTACGCCTGTAAATAGTTTAACCATTGCTACCATATATGTCGACAACACTTGCATAATGTATGTATAAGATAAAATAATTAATAAGATCCATGAAAAATATATAAAAGGGCCTCGGCTATATAGAAAAGGAGGCTCATTACAGTTAAACAATTTTAAATGGTTAATAAACGAAGTTCATGTATATTTGGTTCGGACTAAATAAAAATTCGATAGTTTATGTTAATTTTTTGCTACTAACTGAGAGCCAAACTCTATGGGCCCAGCATCTGACTGCATAACACACAATTCTTAAAAAATCTGCGCTTTAGTAGTCTACCGCACGGAAAGATTGAATATAGGGGTTTTCATACATTGTTTTAAATTATTTAGTTTGACAATGAATATTTCCTTACATTTTAAATGATAAATGTTAAAAGATCTGAAGAACTTTATTGAAAAAAAAAAACTTAAGACATAAATGCCCCAATTACTAACCGACTTATTTAAGGACTGTCTCAAATTAAATCTTAAACATTGAAAAGAGTTTTTATCTTTTATCTTTTGAATCAACACCATCTTCATTAAACTGATAATACAAGAAAGCAACTCTCTGAATTGAGGTAGAATTTTTAGCGAGTGGAAAAATAAAATCCGCTATTTATCAGTATGAGAGTGTTGTGAAAACAAGAGTAGTGAATGAAATTATAACAGTATTTAAATAAACCAAAAAATTCCGTTACATACAAACTTGAGGGTTGATATTCTAAATATGTAAAGTATTTTTTGTTATTTTTTATGATTATGTGCGGTATATTGTGGAACGAACGTTTTGGTTTGTCTGGAGTGATGAAGTGTGAGGAGTTTGATTTCGCGTGATGTATGCATATGTAATTGAGTGTCACTGTTTGTCAGGTCGATGAGAATGTGCAACGGGGTTTTATATAATCAAAAATTGGAAAGAAGTATCGATTTATTTTTTCATGCTACATGTCCTCAGTGAAATACAGACAAACACCTAGTTTACTGGGGATACGACAAATGAAAGGCAATACACCCAGATCCATTAAAATTGTGTGTCCAAATTAAATTACCTGTTGTTTATTCGTAAATTATGTATATTTCTTGTCATGTGTAAAATAAATAAATAAAAAAGTTTTAAAATAACTATTCTTTTAAAAATACGTAATATCTACATTAATTGTCATATCGAAAGTATTGTATAATATTATTGCTATGATAGGTAAGTTGGTAAGGCACTTTTCTTACCACCGTGGCCTAGTTTGTAAGGCACCTGCATTTCGATCCGGAGGTTGCGGGTTAAATTTATATTGGATTTCGATCCGGAGGTTGCGGGCTAGATTTATATTGCATTTCGATCCGGAGGTTGCGGGTTAGGTTTATATTGGATTTCGATCCGGAGGCTGCGGGTTAGATTTATATTGGATTTCGATCCGGAGGCTGCGGGTTAGATTTATATTGGCAACCATATTTTTTAAAACAGGTGTCAGTCTGGTATTTCCTTTAGGCTTCTTCAACCTTTATCCGGTTAGTTTTAAGAGATTGTCGCATGGCAATTCAATAGCACTCATCCATTTACAATGAAAACTTACTACAATACAATAAAATTATTTTGTCAATTAGATATTTATTCAAGTGCCGAAAAAACAATAAAATCCAGTTGTCAGCGTTGCTCCCAATTTAGAATGTGCCACAAGTGACAGGTGCATAAAATGTAACATTTAGTTGAAATCTATAATAAAACGTGTATCATAGGTGAAAAACAGTATTATAAGGCTTTAGAAGTCCTGCGTAAATCTCGGTTCGATTTGACGAAGAGGTTGAAAGTTTTCACCACTTTCTGAAAAACAATTTATCAAATTATTCCCTTTTTTTCCATCTATGTTTTGATTACACCGAGTGGGAAGGAATGGTGGCTGCCAGGTTGTAGCCAAACCGCATTCGGAATTGCTATAAATCATTGTAGGGTTAATAGTTTTCTCAGGCTTGAGTTATGACGCCAATATTGCCCATAGAATAAAATGCCACGCGGAGAAATGGCGGTCGCATAGCCATTTTGGGTCTCAATTTAGCCGAGATTTCTGTAATACATATGTTTGCCGGCAAATGTAAGATTTTATTTTAGTGCAAAAAACATATTGATATTTTTCGTGAGTTTTTATCTTTAAATATATTTGTTGAACGAAAATCGAGTGTTTAACTTTTAAGAAACTTTGTATAACCAGAAAACTTTCTTAAAATATATATGGTATATGAACAGGGACAATGTCCAAAATATGTATGGTATATGAACAGGGACAATGTCGAAAATATGTATGGTATATGAACAGGGAAAATGTCGAAAATATGTATGGTATATGAACAGGGACAATGTCGAAAAAAACTAAATGATTGACATATGATACTACGAATACTTCATAAATCAAAACGGTGATGAACTGCATATTCATATATCAATAACATTTAATTTTATTTACACAAACCAGAGTCTAAAACATGCCCGAGTATCAAAGCTTAAGCAGAATATTGAGATTTTATTTACACTAATCAGAGTCTAAAACATGCCCGAGTATCAAAGCTTAAGCAGAATATTGAGATTTTATTTACACTAACCAGAGTCTAAAACATGCCCGAGTATCAAAGCTTAAGCAGAATATTGAGATTTTATTTACACTAACCAGAGTCTAAAACATGCCCGAGTATCAAAGCTTAAGCAGAATATTGAGATTTTATTTACACTAACCAGAGTCTAAAACATGCCCGAGTATCAAAGCTTAAGCAGAATATTGAGATTTCGGTTTATACGAGTAGCATGCATTAATTGCCATATTAAAAAAGGGCCACAGAAATTTAAAATATTTTTCTTATATATCTGTTAACATATATTTTTAGCGTTCCTTAAATATTGATGCATTTAGCGTTGCTTAACCCTTTTAATCCCAGCATATTTTTCATGAAATGTTTGAAAAATCCCAAACATTTTTTGGCAAAAAAACAGTAGTTTATATTTTATTTTTTATCTCAGTTAATATTTAGTTTTAAAACCATTTTTTTGTGGAGACCTCCCTGTAGAGTGTAAAATAATTAGTAATTTTCATATTTCATAAAAAAAAGTATTTATATATTTTTTTATTCAACATAAAAACTTGTATGAAAACTTTGAGGCCAATAATCGGCTCCGTGGGATTAAAAGGGATAAAGATAACATGTCTAGATAAAAATATTTGTAATCTAATCGAAGAATAAATGAAGTATAGCTCATATGTTAAAAATTATGGCAAAAAAATACAAAAAAATATTTAATAAAAAATTTCATGGTCAGAATTAAGGAATCATTAAAATTCAATAAATATTTAATTCATATTTTCAAAATAATCAAGAAAATATATACTTTCATCTTTGCCTCTTATTTCCCTCGTAATAAATTGATTATATATCAAACTAAATATGGCGATCAATTTCTTTTCTTGCGAACATGTCCGCCCGAATATAATTGCCCCTCCAGCTCGCCCCAACCCACGACTCGCATCAGGGGACTGCGGAATTTACCAACGCAATATTTTTTTCACCCCCGTTGGAATGTATCATGAAGGCTGTACTTGCCTCTTTTTCAGGAGAGTGAAACTTCGGTTGGGGAATATTATTGTAAAAGTTTTAGCGTTTCCTTCATTTAACTTCAACGTAAAATATGTTATTACTTCTTTGTCTTAGTAAAAAAATAATCTTGAAATTTTGTAGATTCCAAATAAAAATCTTATCTAAACAAATTGTTTACTGAGGTTTTAAAAGAAAAATATCACAATTGATATGCTCAATCAGCATTGATGAAGATAATTTCGTTAGACAACTCTAATTAATATAATATTAGATGTTCTTTATAGAAATTTGTTCGTAAATCATTAATTACTAATGAAAACTTCCAAAAATAATGTTTGGTTCAAATAAAAAAGAAATAATTGAAAACGAAAAATGTAACTGTGTAAAAATATGTGGAAAAGAGGAAAGAATAAGAAAATTAAAATTATTAATAAATAAAACAAAAACACATTTTTACGGAGGTTTACTAATTTTTATACATTTAAAAAAAATTGGCATCAAACTTTCGTTGTATTGAATATATTTATGACGAATTTATTTTAAAAACAGTTTTGGTGTGTTAAGTTTTAGTTAGCATCCAGGAATCCAGAGTTGGGATTGAATTTCAAACTGGTTTTATTGTTAGGCCTTTTTGCATCTGAATTTGATATATTGTAACACTGGTGAACAGTAGCAGCTAAATGTCAATTTCCGAAGGTTTTTAAAATTTTAAATATTTCGAAACCGCTCTATGTACAATGGAGGACTAGGTGGGTAAAATCAAAATATCAGGTGAATGAATTGACGAGAAGTCAATGAAAAAGAATATAAAAAAAATCAAGGAATAATAGATCAAATCCAACATTGAATCCGAGTTTCGCAAGGAAGGGAGAAGTTAAATAGGCGGAAAATAAATGGCAAGATTTATGGAAAGTGAGTTGAAGTGGCAAGTACACCAAGAGAGGAAAATTGTATTATCTTTCTTCATGGCGATAAAGTGATGGGTGAATGTAAATTGAAGAGGGCTTAAATAAGATGATGAATTACATATGACTATGTACCATACATAACATGCATGAAAGATTCAACCCATAATAATTTAAATAAGATGATGAATTACATATGACTATGCACCATACATAACATGCATGAAAGATTCAACCCATAATAATTTAAATAAGATGATGAATTACATATGACTATGTACCATACATAACATGCATGAAAGATTCAACCCATAATAATTTAAATAAGATGATGAATTACATATGACTATGCACCATACATAACATGCATGAAAGATTCAACCCATAATAATTTAAATCATTAAAGATATTTGAGGAAAGTTTAATATAATATTTCTCTATGATATAATTACATCATGAAAAACGTAGTATGACCATATGAATCTAATTCTCAAAAAGCTATACATGCCATAATAGATAATCATCAAGGATACGGAGAAGAATTTATCAAATATTTTAAGATTGAAAAAGGTCTTCAAATACTCAAATTTCAAACTAAATAAACACATTTTAGAAAACAAGGATGTGACTATCAGCAGCCCGAAATGTCATGTCTTCCAACGTTATGCCACGATTACAATTATTATTTACTATTATACCGGTAAGTGATTTAAAATGAACGTCTAATTCGTCTAGTGGGCGATAAAGCGGCAAATCTTTTGAACAGTTATCATCGTTATCTATATCAATAAAAATGTAAATGTTCGTCTATTAAAAATCTCTAATCTCCGAAAATTCTTCCCCGATTGCTTTGAAATTTTGACAAAAGGTTGCATTTGTGTACAAGAATGTTTATATATATTTTTTTATATACGGTTGTATATAAAAAAGTTTATAAATCAGATGAAATAACGGGAGCGCCTCCTGCAGTGACACACGCAAACTAAACAATTCTCATTGACAGTTATGTCACATTGCATTTTCGACGTTTCGGAATTAATATTATATAATTAAATATTAAATATCTATATAAATAAAAATGTAAATATTCGTTAATTAAAAATCTCCAATGTTCGAAAGTTCTCCACGGTTTGCTTTGAAATTTTGACAGTTCCATTTTGATTTTGAATATTAAATAATTAAATATTTAATAATAAATATCAAATATTTAAATGATAAATATTAAACTTTCATATACGTTTATTGAAAAATAGCGCCATCTGCTTGGACGTAAAAGTATACTAAATTTTTATCTGCCATTTTGTACTGTGGCGTCGTAATAGCTGTGGGCTTTTAATCCGGTGTTTTTAAACTGTTTTTTATTATTTTTCAGTACAATTAGCGGTGAGTTTGAACTGTATCGATTGATTTTCATTTGAATTCATGGTATGTATCTGTGTATGTTTTATACATTTGAATTATTAAAAGTTTCACGTGTTTCACTGGGATGGGATGTATGCATTAATGACGCGTGCAACATGTTACATCCAAATCAAATTCGTGCATGTCTTTCCTTAACATTTAATTAATTACAATAATCTCTCTCTTTTCTTAACATTTAATTAGTTCCAATTAACTCTGTATTTCCTTAACAATACTCCTTTTTGACAAATATTTCCTTAACAATACTCCTATTTGACAAATGGGTGTCCAGCTGCAAAACGATCGATCATCTGAGATATTCTCACATCGATTGCTGGAAATTGGGAACGGAAAAGTGCCGGCTGATATGACCCCAGGACGAATTTCATTTCCTCATAACTTCCGCAATTTAGTGACGTCAAAAGAAGAATTGGTTGAAAAAGTATTTCCCTATATTCAAATCAATTATAAGAATCACGATTGGCTGAGTGAACGAGCTATTCTTGCCGCCAAGAACAAAGACGTCTACGAACTTAACAATATTATTCAGTTCCTTTTTTAATGTTTCACAATTTTATATGTTTTTGTTATAACTTTCTTTCTTCTTTTTTAGTGCAATCGATCTGATTTAGTTCATCAAAATGTCGAGGAAGCAGCAGAGCGACGTGCAGCCAGACTTGAGGATGCACGGTTGCGAGCACGGCGATCGCGTTCTGCAGCTTCAGATCTGCTTTGTTCTCAAGAGAATGAATGCGACAGACTGAGAGTGGCTGAAAGACATCAAAAATATTGTATATCCACAAGTATTGTGAAATTAAACATATTAGAAACGTGTGCTTTCTCTTTTCTTTCTTTTACATTTAACCAGACTGAGCCACAGCAATCGGGTACAGCTAGTTCTTAATACATTATCAACCATTTCCAGAGCCCTACCTTTGTCTAAGGCTACAGCGGATGACAACCAGTGGCATATAAGTTACATATATTATAAAGCCTCCATATACCTAAGCATAATCATTTCAAATTTTAAAATAATTAGTGGTTTTTTTCTTATTCGGACGTTTGTATACGTCTTAATGTAAATACAAGAGAGTGCAACAAATTCTTACAATTCTTGAAACATGACTATTCCTTTTATTTTAGCTATATAGTATAATGAATTTTATAGGTAACACACCATGTGAAAAATTGCAAAGTTTAAAACTTTAAAAAGCTGTTCGAGAAAAAAAAACTCCTATATTTATAAAAATTTGTTAAAATATTCTCTTATTAAAGTTAAAACAACAAACTCAACAACACGTTCATATTAAGGCAATTCTTCGCTGAAGCTGAAATAAGGCGATTGTTTTTGGAATTCAGTGCAGCGTTTTACTTTATCTCTTGCAACAGAACGCCAGTTCGCTAGGCTAGCTCCCTTACAAGAAGCAATACAAAGTTATTTAATCTAGACCAACCAACCTTTTCGGAGAAATAAATAGTTTCACTTCTTGTGTGTTTCTCTCCTTGTCTTATAATTCTACAAGTACATAAAGTACATTTTACTTAAACATATAATCAACAGATCGACAACTTTTAGAAAGAAAAAAAACATGAAACTAATAAAACTTGAAAAAAAAATAGTTAACATGTATATTAATATTTTTTTTATAGAGTTTAAGAAAACCACAATATCATTTCATCACGTACAAGAAATATTAGGCAGGATCTATGAAAATATGGGGACTTCAAATAAGATGAGTTAGTACTCATAAATGTCAATATTTGAAGAAAAAAAATTTCTGATTTCAAAATAATTTGAAATGATATTGCTGATACTCGAATGAATTCTATCACATTTGTAATTTTTGAGACATATTTAAAAATATATTTTGCATGAATAACGCATGGCGGAGGGGTACATGATATTAAGTTAACTGCATAAGTTTCGAGAGTGAGCTACAATGATTGAATTTGATAAACAAACAGACCTGGAATCGCAGTCTGTAATAATAATGCAATCTCATCTTCTAAATAGCGAGCTCTTAATAAATAAACAGGATACATATTTCTCGGGAAAAACTTCAAGCTACATTTTCTTAGTATTACGGAAACGTATTGAAAATACCCTAGGAGCAACGTTCAATATACGGTTCTTTTATAAAAAAAAAATTCACTTCTACGAGTATACTACTCATGAGGTTTTTTAGCATAAGGATTCATAAACATGAAACAAACTCAAAATATTAGACATTCATATTGTTACATCCAACGTAAAATGATATGATCCTTTAATGCCTAAGGACATAGGTATATCAACCTATATTATATGTTCACATATATGGATTCTACGCAATATCCTAGGGAGTACATGCACAGGTAGGAATACAAAATAAATGCTCATTAGTGAAGCAGAACCCAAATAGGGGGAATGTGCTACTTGCAGTCTGCTACCTATGGTAAAGTAGACGAAAATAATTGGTAAATAAATATTGTACGTGCAAATCGCTTGAATACCGTAAAAAGATTTTACTTTCAGGTCGATTTTATGTTACACGCTACATTTTAAGATGCAGACGATTTTTCCGAGAGAAGTAGTGTGTAAGAATATCAAGGTATAAATAAACTATCAATTATAAAACTGAGAGTTTAACATTCATGGGACTTAAAATCAAATTGTTGATTTGTATGATTTCGATAATTATAAAGACCATTATTTTGATTCGACGAAAAATCAACCAGCTTTTTAGAAATTTAGTGGATACCTTTTAGAAATTTGGTGGAGCAGATACATTTTTTATCTTGTATCTACGAAAAGCACCATTTTAATGCATACTCGGTAATATTTCTTTTATACGACTCAAAAGTGAATGTTTCAAAAGGCTTTCGAGACGTCAGCCATATTTTAAACCAACCAAACACGGTGATAAAACCAAAGAAATCAATTACAATCATGGACAAAAGTCGAGAAAATGTTATTAACTAACATTATTTAAATGCTGTACATAAAAGTTATTTTTCTAATTATTTTAATGTTTTTAATTTAACGGCTCGTAATTACCAATTGTTTATTAATGTTATTTTTAAAAATAATTTTTGTTAGTTTTAAATTTGATTTATTTCACTACTTGACAAGGGAAAATATCTAAATGACTATGTAAAAAAAAACGATGGTTTTAACAAATGTCTTTAACAAGATTCATGACTTGAAATGAAAGGTAATATTGCATTTAAAAATATGCTCCAATTTGATAAATCTACACATTTTTATGTACATTTATCATATTGTCATAATCTTTTTTTAAGTGAATGTACCAAACAAAATCACATTTTTTAATAGATAACTGAAATATAATAAATTATGCGCAATACAAAAATGATGTAATATTTTTAAAGTTTAAGATGGATATGATAATATGGGACAAGTGATTTTAGAAAATCATTCCAGAGAAAACACTCGTGTGCTTGCTTGGTTCCTGAAACCAACTGCGGCAACCATAAATCATAATAATTTTAATTAGAACCACAAGCGTCAAAAAGCTTAAAGAAATGGGAAGTTTATGTCAAATTTTATTTTATTTTAAGAAAATATTTTAACACGGTTTTTGTCTTTGTCATAAAGGAAATATTATTGCATTTTTTTTCATTTTTGAGTGCTTTGCTAAAAAAAATATATTGTAAAATTACCGTATCTTTGATTTTTCGTCTAATTTGTAATGAAAATATAAAAAAAATATATTATCTATAGTTACGGCATTAACACTGGTAATAATAAGGTACACATACATTATTATTTGTCAAGTCTCGCACTGTTTATTCAACTTGATATAACGGTATAACCCTATAACCCTACCGGTTTCAAAGTTTTCACATAGCGCACAAACAAGACTGGATTTCGTTCATTGGAGCGTATGTGTCGGTACCAGTTCGAATGAAATTCAGCCGTGTTTGTGCTTCTCTGATGATGAGGTGAAAACGTTGTAACAGGTTGGGTTATACTGTTATATAAAATGGAATAAACAGTGTTGGACTAAACAAATTACAAAATACAAAGAAAAATAAAAATTTCCAATTGTTCAATTGCTGTCAAATTTACAATGAAAATTCTAAATCAAGTAAAGGGAGTCTTTTTTTAAATAAACCCCCTTTTAAGGAAAAATATTTAATTAAAGTTAATATCGTAAAATATGTTTTTTTATAAAATGATGAATAAATATAACAAAGGAAATAAACTAATACCACGCGGAAACAACTTACGAGTTGAGATTTCAACGGGGGTTATTTATATTGTATTCTGGTTACAACGGGGGTTATTAATGTTGTATTTTAGTTACAACGGGGGCTATTAATGTTGTATTCTAGTTATAAAAGTTAATCGGGAAAAGAACGCAATATTAGTGAAGAAATATCAATATAATTAAAAAATATAAGGTAAGTCGATGAATGTATAAGTCTTCTATAATGTCAATTGAGCACGTGGAAATGAGCCATTCGGCATGGACAGGAAGATAATTAGTATTAAAAAAAATTGAACTTTTAGAATCACGATTACTAAATTTTGCTATAATGGTGTTCAAGAAAGGAAGATTGTAAAGAGGTTTTAATTTTTTTTTAAAAGACGTATAAAATGAAAGAGCCAATAATCGATAAATATACCTGCATTATTAAGACCCTTTAATTTTAATTATAGAATTAATTTTGGCACAAAACACTTCTAAAATTGAACATCCAATCTAATTACCAGCCAATAATTATTCACCTGATACCCCTTAGAGAGCTTTGATGTTGTCAATTGATCGTTTTGTGTGTCTAGGAGTAGTAATTTTACTTTACTTTTAAGTGGCAGAACAGTATTTTTACAAAAAAAAACAGTCATTAATAAAATATTTAAAATAAATACCTATAATATTTTGATTTGCAATTTTGAAAGATAATTTGTTTATTTTAGTCTATTTTTCAAACTGTCCTAAAATACTTGAAGATTTTATATGGGTACAACTTTAATTAATGACAAGTCTGTTTAGTTTAGTTTATGTACAATTGTTATATTAAATAATTTTGTTTTATTATCCAAACACTTTTTTTTATGTTGTGTACAAACATTGAATTTGGTATAGTACAAAAGTTGTAACTGAACAAAATAAATCAGGATCTCAGGATCAGAATATTCCACGACGAAATGAGAAAGAATGCTGGACACAACTGAATACAAAGGTTGAGCATGCGGTAAGAGAGGGCAAACGTAGAAAGTTGTTAAAGGTATTTAACTTAGAGTGAAGTGACAACGGCTAAGAAACAATATTAAAAAGAATTTTACATATTGCGTGCTATTTGGTCAATAATTAGTTGTGAGAATTGTTATCTTGTTATTAGTTAGTATGTAGAAATTACCTTTTTTTAAGAAATTAAACATTAAGATTATTGAAAATAAAAATTACACGTAGGAAATAAAAATCAGTTAGTTCATAGTTATGAGTATAATACGAGCATATAAGTAAGATAAGCTGTTAAAGTATAAATGTGTATATATAGGTACGAGTATTGCCTTCGGCAAAAGTTTGTGTCGTATTATACTTATTACTTTATTAAATATAAAAATCAGTTAGTTCATAGTTATGAGTATAATACGAGCATATAAGTAAGATTAGCTGTTAAAGTATAAATGTGTATATAGGCACGAGTATTGCCGTCGGCAAAAGTTTGTGTCGTATTATAGATTACTTTATTAAATATAAAAATCAGTTAGTTCATAGTTATGAGTATAATACGAGCATATAAGTAAGATTAGCTGTTAAAGTATAAATGTGTATATAGGCACGAGTATTGCCTTCGGCAAAAGTTTGTGTCGTATTATAGATTACTTTATTAAATATAAAAAAATGCATGTGTTACGAACAATGCCCGGCATTTAAGTAAATTATCCATTGCAGCGGAATTTGAGTTAGAAATGAAGCTCTGCTAAATTCGATTTTTTTAGGGTCAGGTGTCATGTCATATTCACCTTTCTAATCCTGGGAAAGTTTAAAACAAACGTGGTCTAATGAAAAATGGCCTCCGTATAAAACCAGCCATCTGGGTGCTACGAGTATGCATGCATGCTGACCACTGAACTACGGCGCCACCATTAGCATTTCAAATGTAATAAAACATCTATACGATATAATCAAACAGTCCAATCATTAATTTTTTTTAATTTATCAAAATTTTAATTCCGGGTGTTTGAACTTCCTTTCCACATTAATGAAAATAATTGAAACGAAATAATATACCGAGAACCACATTCCAAATGTATTCACGCTAAACCTATACTTTCTTAGATATTTGTTAATACCTTCTATTATTATATTGTATAACATATCTTTCCCGAGAGTTTTTGGTCGTCCAACTATCGAAACATTAATTACGTCATGTTTTATTATATATTTTTACACTCGTCTATATTTGGCTATCGTTAGCAAATTGTTTGTCAATCGCCAAAATAAAACAAAGTATGTTTTTATTTAATTAGATCTGCTAAATTATAGTGTACAAAAGCATTCTTGTACCAACTTTGATGTTTATAACTGAAACGTGGAAAGATACTATACTGATAGGAGCGAAATAAATGTTGTAAAAATGTACTAAGAAGAAATCATGGGGTGACATTGTAAGATAAAATACGGAGTGAAGTGTTTTTAGGATGAATATGAACTTAAGAGTTATGTATTAAGTAAGATCAATAAGAGTACTCCGATATGGTTTGGGCATGTATAAGGAATGAAGGAAGAAATACTAATAAAACAAATATACATTGCAAATGTGAATGAAAGGCGCAGTACAGGGAGACCGAGGAAAGTATGGTTGGATCAAATTAATGATGCTTGGAAGAAGGTAATGTTAAAAGTTGCGATAAGAAATTCTGGCGCACACACCTCTCTACGTATCTTGGCAGGGAAACGGCGTGATGGTGTTTATGCACGAAAATACGGGTTAATTTTGAAAGGAATTTATAATAGAAACAATAGTTTATGATTTCTATAAAGTCTTTCTGTTCGGTTTACAACGACTTTTCAGAAGGTAATTTTCAAACAAAATAATATTAATTTAAATAACATGAATATTAATTTCATAAAATATTTTAGTACATAATTTATTTTGAAATTCAAAGATTTACTTGAATAAATGTGCTAAAAATACTATGCTGACATAAGAAAAGTATATTCTGTGTCAAGTAAAACAACATTTGGTATCGTTTCTACAAATACATTATATACCTCCGAGAAATGGCATGTTTTACCAAATGCAACCCCAAATACTACCTTCCCCCCTTGAAACTCGTTTTGGGGTAAACAAAGGGTGCTTCAAGTCCAACATTCTTTCTTGAAATATGAAAAGTCTCCCCTATATTTATGTATAATTGAAGACCTCTTGAACAAACTGACTTCTAATTTTATTAAATGTTATCGTTTCCGACGGCATTTCCTAATAAAGAGTGATTTTGATTCTTTTGTGACTCTTTTCTCACAAGTTCGTGATTTTTTTATAAGTATACAGAAAAAAAACATCAACGCTAAAAAAACAATCGGAAAAATATTAATATTGACGAATTTTTGGATCTTCTTTGTTTGTATTAACTTTGTAACCACTATTTTTATTTTATAAATTAAATTATTCGACTATTTATTTTGATTATGAGTAAGTCTAAGGATACTCTCCACAATTTTGTAAAAAGATATTTATGTTTTTTTGAGAGAAGGTTGTCTTAATAGTTTGAAATATTTATAAAATTACACTTCCGATTGAAATATTCATGTCGTAATCAAATGTTTTGAATTCAATGTATCGTAAAATATTAAAATTGATTAAACAGAGAAAAACTTCTATACGAGTATAACACTTATTAAAAAGAGTGATTGATAATATTGGTTCGAAAATTCGTAAATTGTAGTTACAAATATGAAAGTGTTTAAATTCATTAAACATGCTGACGAAAAAGCTTTTTCCAATTTTGTTTGATTATTGAATAAAATTATTGAGTGATACGTTTCCTTTCAATAGTTTAATATTAGTTTTGCCTTCAAGTTATGAAAATTAATTTTCAATTTAGAGCTAAATGATATCGACGGACATGTGTAAATATGTGATCTCTATAAAAAGATCAAAAGTGATTAAATAACCCAGTCTGGTTATTTCAAAGGAATTTATGTTAAATTACCTTCGGAGGTATATTGCTCCCAATTATTTTAACGTTCCATTACATTTAGTGGAAACCAAACCTTAATACTTTGAAACATAGCTTGAGGCAAAACAATTACCCAAATTTGGTTCATAATTTCACAAGTTCGCCCTTTGTAATAATTAACATGTGTTTATATCAATTATCTTCTGACCCGGGCTGCTTTATCCGCTCTGTTTCTCTCCGTGCTATTCGCACTGCCTTTGAGTTCCTTTCAAGAGCCCGCTACATACCTACAAAATACTCTATTATAATATTTACTCGCGGCTAATTGAAGCTTAAAATCAATAAACAAATCTGTAATTAATTGCCGAGTAGTGAATGAAGTAATTCGGGGTTACGTGGAGTAACTACTCCATGTGCTCCGTAATTCCGTTTGTGGGGGGCAAATAAACATATTTGGTACCTTAGTATTAGTATCGTCACCATCGTCGTGAACAAATTAGAGAGTACTTTTCAGACACGAGTTGATGAACATATATGCAACCAATTAAAATAATATTATATAACTGTGCTCGCTTTCCTGCCTTTAATAATTTTACTTCCGATATCCGTATTTTATTAACTTAAGTTATCTTTAGTAGTCAACTATAAAATAATAAAAACTATTTTCTGCTCTTTTTGGATAAGTCATACATACTTTACGATGGACAAAAATTTGGAAAAAGTCGATTATATTTTTCGAGTATTAAATTCTTAAAAACAAAGATTTTTTTAATTTGAAAATCTTTTACAAGAACTGAAAGTTATGAAAAAAGATATAAAATATTAACGTTGAATTCCTTCTGAGACTGGAATTCAAAGCCTATTTAGTTAGAAATCATTATTTTTCAAGTACGAGTTGTACTTATTTTTTGTTTTATCGCTAAAATAAGCGTTACAAGAGTCATTTTAATTAAATAACTTAAGAGAAATCTGCGAATTAAAGGTAACAATTAACATTGACGTTAACAAGAAAACACTGAAGCGTGAATGAAGAATAAATAATGCTGTACTATTTATAATTTAAATGAGAAAAGTAAAGAAACAAAAGGCTTTGTTTTGATTTTTTGATAGCCTGTCACGGGAAAATGGAAAAGTTTTTAGGGTTGTAGTTTGAGAGATGGAAGTGAATTTTTCTTCAATTCATATTATAAATAAATATGTTATATTCATATTATAAATAAATGTGTTAACGCAATAAAAACATGAGGAATACATTTTTTAAATATTTCAAATATATGAAAAAATAAATAAATTTTCCATACCGCCAGCAATATTATTAGATCGACCTTACTCGAAATATTGTGGAAAATGAATAATAAAATGCTTTTCACTCATGACCATGATTTTTAGTTTTAATTTTTTTTAAATCGCCTGATAAAATAATATTCAAAAGATTAATTACGAGTAGTAGGTGGTCGATAATTTTATTTATTTTTTGAAAAGTAAAAAAATTGTACTAAAAAATTTTGTTTCCACATCCAAAGCATTTGGGTCACTAAATATGGTTTTTATAAATATATGTCATTATACGATGGGTCTTTTATTGGGTTGGGTTGGCAGGGAGAGAAAATGTTCTCATACGAAACATGTTCTTTTTGCTTCTGAAATATTATATTTATAAATCGTTTTTTGTTCAATCTTCTATCATTATAAGTTAACCTGTTAATGAAATTAATATATTCCGCGTTTTCCCCTTTTCACATACACTGTACATATTAGACCTGTATATAGGAAAAATAAATTTAAAAACAATATTTTTGTTCAATCTTCTATCATTATAAGTTAACCTGTTAATGAAATTAATATATTCCGCGTTTTCCCCTTTTCACATACACTGTACATATTAGACCTGTATATAGGAAAAATAAATTTAAAAACAATATTTTTGTTCAATCTTCTATCATTATAAGTTAACCTGTTAATGAAATTAATATATTCCGCGTTTTCCCCTTTTCACATACACTGTACATATTAGACCTGTATATAGGAAAAATAAATTTAAAAACAATATTTTTGTTCAATCTTCTATCATTATAAGTTAACCTGTTAATGAAATTAATATATTCCGCGTTTTCCCCTTTTCACATACACTGTACATATTAGACCTGTATATAGGAAAAATAAATTTAAAACAATATTTTTGTTCAATCTTCTATCATTATAAGTTAACCTGTTAATGAAATTAATATATTCCGCGTTTTCCCCTTTTCACATACACTGTACATATTAGACCTTTATATAGGAAAAATAAATTTAAAAACAATATTTTTGTTCAATCTTCTATCATTATAAGTTAACCTGTTAATGAAATTAATATATTCCGCGTTTTCCCCTTTTCACATACACTGTACATATTAGACCTGTATATAGGAAAAATAAATTTAAAAACAATATTTTAATGTAACTTAATATAATATTTAATTGCGGTATCAACAGTTGCAAAAATGAGAACAAATAATAGTGTGCTGGTGCCCTACTTGATGTATGGATATGAAACTTGGACTTGGCAGAAGAAGAATAGTAAGATTAATGCTGTGGAAATAAATGCACCAAGGTAAAATTGTGGGGTGTCAATGTATGAAAAAGGTGGAATGAACACATCAGAAATAGATGCATGGATAAAACGGACATTTTAAGCAATATTAAGCAGGGAGCTATAAGATGCTAAGGAAAATAAGTGGAGTGTCAATGTTTGAAAGATGAAATGTATGTTTTAATAAAGATGAAGAAGGGAGCTCCAAGATGGTTTCGACATGTGGAGATAATGAATGAGTAAGATAATTCACAAGTCAGAAGTGCAAGGTTTGTGTGTAAAAGTTAGACAGATACACACGTGGCTGGACTAAATGCACCCAATTTTGAAAGAAGGTAAAGTGAGAAATTTGAGTTTGAAAATTGTGCATGAAGAGATGTATAAATGTGGATGAGATGAAAGTTTCGTGCATGGATAGAAGAGTTTGGAAACCGTTCCTTCAGCCTACCCCGTAAGGGACACGGCGTGATGATATGTATGTATGTAACTTAATTTCTTGTTATTTTTTTATGAATCAGTGAAAGAGAGGCTTTCAGTGTTAATTTTCTTAAGGACGAGCTTACTTCAATCAAACAGCTCCAGCTACGCCCCAACAGCAAGCAGAACGATCCTGCTTCATTAAATATTGTTAGCCAAATGTGATAAATTTTCTTAAGGACGAGCTTACTTCAATCAAACAGCTCCAGCTACGCCCCAACAGCAAGCAGAACGATCCTGCTTCATTAAATATTGTTAGCCAAATGTGATAAATTTTCTTAAGGACGAGCTTACTTCAATCAAACAGCTCCAGCTACGCCCCAACAGCAAGCAGAACGATCCTGCTTAATTAAATATTGTTAGACAAATGTGATAAATTTTCTTAAGGACGAGCTTACTTCAATCAAACAGCTCCAGCTACGCCCCAACAGCAAGCAGAACGATCCTGCTTCATTAAATATTGTTAGCCAAATGTGATAAATTTTCTTAAGGACGAGCTTACTTCAATCAAACAGCTCCAGCTACGCCCCAACAGCAAGCAGAACGATCCTGCTTCATTAAATATTGTTAGCCAAATGTGATAAATTAACCGAAAAATAGGTCACTTATAAATACAAATATAATTCGACTTATATGTACCGTAATTTCACTAACACTAATATTAAACACATACGACTTTACTGTCTAAATATTTATCACAAAACACTAGTTTACACACTTCTTTTGAGACTTGACGTACGTAAATCGTATTATCAACCAAGCGAAATTAGGAAAAAAATCTTCTACAAATTTAAGATACTCTTTAAATATGAACAACGTTCTTATTTCAACACCAGGTTTCGAAAAAAATACTTGGCATACGACAACGGCAGCAATGATTTAACAAATATTTTAGGAGATACGTATTATTTTTATAAAGTAGTAAAATAATTTTCAATTTCAATACTTGACCGTCAAAAAAAACCAACCTCACTGCTAATTAAAATATAAAAAAAGTTTATAAATAATAATACATCTTTGCGTGCCTCTTTAATAATTTCACGCTATAATTTAAATAATGTAACCTATTGACAATATTCAGCTTTTTAGCCTTGTTGGTAAGACCTCACAACACCCGGAATGATATTTCATTCCGGGTGTTGTGGGTTCTAATGCCGTTGGTACTCGTATCTTTTTTTTAATTCAAAATAAGAATTTCGTTTGGTTTTCATTTAAGGACTATAAAAACTTTCTAGCTGGTTATATGAGTTTACCATACGGTAATAATTCCACCAGATGGCACTGTATACAACGAAAGTGAAATACAACACAATTATTTTAAAAACCATTACCAAGGATCTTGTTCGTTTCCATTTTACCTCTTTCTTCTGCATTTATAATGAAGTTTATTTCTAATACATAGATCTGAGTTTGGTTGAATTAATGAATTATTTAACTATTTCTATGAGTTTATTTAGAACACTTATTTAACAGAAGTGACAAAAAGGGTTAACTGGAAGAAACACCACTAGAATACTTTTTGACGAAGATAAAACAAACTACGAGTATTTCACAAAAAAGGTTCAAATTCCATGCATAGTCTTGTAACTGCATCATTAAAAAATGGGTAATTTTTCTAAAATAGTGCACCAATTCTATTTTGGTTTCACTAACGATAAAAAAACTAAGAACGTGTTATTTTTTTTTCAATAGGCAATCCACCTAAACTAGGATGATAGTTTCAATAGGCAATCCACCTAAACTAGGATAATAGTTTCAATAGGCAATCCACCTAAACTAGGATGATATTTTCAATAGGCAATCCACCTAAACTAGGATGATATTTTCAATAGGCAATCCACCTAAACTAGGATGATATTTTTCCCAAATTTTAGTCATTGTACAATTATATAAGTCAATATAATACAACTTGTTCAATAAAATGTCAACTCTAGACAATCTAAAGTTTCAACCAATTAAGCTTAAAAAAATAACAATCGATCTATGTGATAAGTGGAAAAGTTTATCGAAGAAAGAAGGAACGCAACATTCATGGGACGCGGTAAAGATATGGCTTTTAGTAAATCAAACCTGCCTCGCAAAGGAAAACTGAAAAATACATGGTCTATAGTTTCATCATCTAGACCACACTCGCAGTCGAGATTCTCCACAATACACATTCTGCAAAGGTTACTAACTACCACGCAGTGGCCCGTCCGCAAACGACACATGACATACACTTCCATGTTGTTCATTCTTCTTATCATATATTAAACCATCGTTTCAAATCGAAAGATTGTTGAATTGGTTTATATAAAGAACCCTTATTTACACTAGTTGAATCCCAATCCAAAGGTCATCGGTGCCAAGTATCGTGTTTAATTTTATTTAAAAGATCAGATACTGTCTGTGAAAAATCAGATAGGGAATAACCGGTAGAACATGCTTCATTTGCCAAAGAATCAAGACATTCATTACCAGTGATACTAATATGTATTACAATATATTGATAAATTTATCAATAATTGATACAACGATCCACAGAAAATACTCGTATATCGAACGGGATATTTTAAATCTTCATACGTCCAGATAAGGAAAAACGAATCGTATTCGAAATATACTTTTAAAGTCACCAAGTAAAATCAAGTATTCACACAAATGAAGATAATTACTCGCTTAAATTACAATTCGGCAATAAGCGCGACGAGATAGCAACTTAAGAGACCACACCGTTAATCTCGCGCCCTCCTCCTTCTCCCTTACAGCCCCTTGCCCACCCACCAACAGCCGGTCCAGAAGGCGTAAGAGGGGACGGTCACCCCACCGGTACCGGAAATCCCCGTCCACCCCTGTAAGGGTTATCTTGAGGGACCATGCCGAGTAAACATTATCCGGTGACACGGGAATGGAAGAATATCGATTATTTTCATGTGTGTGGCACAAATGTATTTAAAATATAAATTATAGATATATTTTATAACACTTGAAATTATTGCTGACGTTAACGATAACATGCAATTTCTTGCGATCAATGGTGGTTATAAGATCAATGGTGTATTGGCACCTGCCTTATGTAACTAAGTACGATTGTTGAAATAATAACGGCGAACTAGTGCAATAAAAGTTGATAACTTCTTTTTTACTTAACCCGTCATTAAATTGGTAACACATTTCCCTATGTTAGTCTCGATCAGCTCTGTAGGACACATTCTCCTGCCTCATTACTTATAAAGATTCCCTATACATCACCAAAATGCCAGAGAAATGTTGTTGGTGTCAATAGCATAGTTTACTGTGGACTTAATATCCATGGTAGACATCCTGGTTTCAATTATATCTTTTACAGATCATAACGCTTACATTTTTAATTTGCTGTATTATTTTGAACGATTTAACTCAATAACAAAACACAGAATAAGTAAAAAATAACGAGTTTGATCGTCAGTGCTAATCTTCACAGTTTTTTCTCATAAGGTATTTAACACATTTTTTGTAATTTTGAAAAAATAGTTTTAAGCCCGCCCTGTAGAGCTGTAACAAAAAAATAAGACAAAAATCAAATTAGTGCTCCATTAATTAAATTTAGTCGGGTAATACCAATAAAAAAATAAGACAAAAATCAAATTAGTAATCCATTAATTAAATTTAGTCGGGTAATACCAATAAAAATATAAGACAAAAATCAAATTAGTAATCCATTAATTAAATTTAGTCGGGTAATACCAATAAAAATATAAGACAAACATCAAATTAGTAATCCATTAATTAAATTTAGTCGGGTAATACCAATAAAAATATAAGACAAAAATCAAATTAGTAATCCATTAATTAAATTTAGTCGGGTAATACCAATAAAAATATAAGACAAACATCAAATTAGTAATCCATTAATTAAATTTAGTCGGGTAATACCAATAAAAATATAAGACAAAAATCAAATTAGTAATCCATTAATTAAATTTAGTCGGGTAATACCAATAAAAAAATAAGACAAAAATCAAATTAGTGATCCATTAATTAAATTTAGTCTGGTAATATGTACCAATAAAAAAATTCTATAATGGATTTTAGCTTTTCATAAAATTTAAGTATAAGATATCCTCAATTTATTCTTTTGTCATTGATATTACTCGGGTAAGCTCTTTGTGTGGCAAGCTGCGCCCCCCGAAAATCGAAGGCGCGTTTGCGGTGATCAGGGGAATAGGTAGCCGGGGTCTAGGGTGACCACGAAGGAAACGTTACCTTTGTATGTTTGCACCGAGCCTCTGTATCCCACGCCTTACCTAAACTTCTAGCGTGATTTGACGCGGAGATCCTTGAAGTCCTATTTTGGGTATGACGTAAATGCGAAACTAAACTCATTTAAATATGTTAAATTTATTCGACTTCGTAGATTCCTTGTAAAAATTCATTTTCCTACAAACAGTTGAATTTTTGCTTAACGAATATTCTAAGTTACAGTGGAACAAAAATGTATCACGAAATTAAAATCAACAAACGTCTTCTATTAACCGACGAATTAACCGATGATGAGAGACAAATACAAATATTATAGTCAAGTTTTAATTTTAAAAATCTTACGCAGTTATAATGCGTATCATGAACAATGCCAATAATTAATTTCCAAGAAAACATATAAAAACCGTCGAGAGATCTTACATTATACAGTAGACAATTTTAATCTGAAAACTCTTGGAGATACTCGTATTTTGGAGTTTGTTCCAAATTGAATATATAGTATCGAACCCACTGACATAAAGCAGCGACAGATAAAAACGGCGTCGTTTTGCTTTTATTTTCTTTAAGAATTGCCATTATTTTTTGTTACTTGACTAAAATCTTCATCATTTCCATCACGCCATGACCATATTGGAGTAGGCAGTCAACACTTCATTCCTGGCACACATCTTTAGCTTCTGCCATCTCTATGCACCTTGCGATGCATACTCTCCTATTTTAAAAGCTTCACATTCTTAAATAATTCACATATGAAATATTCGTAGTTCGAAAAATTGTGGGAACGCTTTAAGAAGTGATTATTTAGCCGAAGTTACTCTAGGCCTGGGTTGTTCAAGTTTCCTTAGTATCAAGAGGAATTATCAAATACCTATATGAGTTTTGCCAGTGACATAAAAAATCTTTTAAGACATATACACGTATGTATATCATTAAAAATCTACTTTTTTATAAATTTATCCGTCGAAGATATGTTCAAAAAATATATATGAATATACAATTATTGTTTAAATATAGTTAAGGATCATTTTAAATATTTAAAAATGAATAATTATATCATCTTTTTTCAAAACTCTTTTATTGTACTTTTTTTATTTCCAAAAAAATATTTTCTTGTATGTAATATATTTCGTTGTATACTCGTACAATACAACATGAGGAGTTATCTATCAACCGCCCGTTTATACTAAGCAGAAAGATGTTTACACAAACCTTTTGTGAAAAAAATACTGGAACATTTATTCCAATAAATTGGGTTACAACGGGAATCAAACTAGTAATATTCGGGTTGAAAAGCGGTCGTCTTACCAAGCTAGCCTTGGAGGTCGTGTAAAACATATCAGTTTTATATCATACAAAATGTTTTATTAAATTATGGGTTTGGATATGTTCATAACAACTTAATTTGTGTTAAATTAATCTCACTAGGGAATTAAACCATAAAACCACAATACGAGTTTCATAAACCATTGAAAGTTTTTAATCGATTAATTATACTTTTACAGTATGATATTATTTAATTTGATAACCACAATTTAGATGACCGCTATAAAAAGTGCTTATTATTTGAGATTAAATTACTTTTTAAGTAGTAATGAAAATATTTTGATTTTATTTATCTGTGGAAAGGATAAGAAGGACAGAGCCCACTCTAGAGTTGGCATGCTGATTAAGGCACAGTATGAAAACTCTATAGAAAATATTAACTAGATCAACGATTACTCAGGGTCACACTAAAGATTGGAAAAAACATCTTCCACTTTATTAGCACATACGCGCCAGATATCCCCAAACCACGTGAATAAACAGAAAACTTATATGACAAACTACAGGAGACAGTGGATAATATTCCACGAGAAGACAGGGTGGTGATATTTGGGGACCTAAATGCCAGAATAGGAAATCGACAGCTAAATGGAGTTATGCAAAGATTTAACGAAGTTGTCAGCAATGAAAACGGGGAAATGCTTGTGGAATTTTGCGCTAGAAACGAACTCAGGATAAACAATACATTCTTCAACCACAAGGAGCAACACAAATATACTTTCCGGAACATGAGAGGAGATAAATCGATGATTGACTTTATAATAAAAAATAGACAAATCCATCAAGTTGATGTCATTGACATAAGAGCACTAACTTCAGCAAACGTAGACTCAGATCATAACCTAATACTGGAAAAAATCAGAATGGAAAGACCGAAGGTAAACAAAAAAGAACCAAACTACATAGAGAAATACAATATAGAGTCGTCAGAAGCAGACAGCACCAAAATACTATTCAAATCTAGACTTGCTGAGAAGATAAATATCAACCATGTGACTGAGGAGGATGACGTGGAGACAGCATGGAGGAAAGTGAAACAGAACTAGCATGATGCATCAATGGAAGCATTGGGGAAGATGAGAGTGAACACTAACGCACATAATAAGACAAAACCTTGGTTTACCAAGGAAGTAAAAGAGCTGGCTGAGGAGAAACGAAAAAGCTATTTAAAATATAGAAGTACACCATCAGATAATAGAGACAAGCATATGCGACAACTAGAAATAGAGTCAACTCGGAAATAAAACGGATAAAGAGGGAATACTGGACTAAATTTACCAAAGATATGGAGTTTGATCTGTACGGGGCTCAAAAGAAGGTATGGAAAATGCTAAGAGAAAAGAAGAAACCGATCAATCAATATGTACAAACAAACAAAATTACAATAGAAAACTGGGAAAAGTACTTTCAGGAATTATACGACTCCAAAGAAATCCCATTGCCTCAAAATGTTACAGATTCGGAAATTATTGAATATGGTGAAATCAAAGCAGCTATAGAAAAACTGAAAAACCGGAAATCAACAGGACCAGACGAAATTCACAATGAGATGCTAAAATATGCCGATGATCGATTAGTAGCTAAGCTTTCTAAACTGTTTAATAAAATATTGGACACATCAATTATCCCTAACGACTGGAGAACAAGTATAACAATACCCATCTTTAAAAAGGGGCAGAAAACAAATCTTGAAAACTACAGAGAAATATCCCTGCTTTGCTCTACTCTTAAATTGTTCACAATTATAATAAAAGAAAAACTTGAAATACATATTACAAATAGCAAGGAACAGCAGGGATTCAGAAAGAACCGCTCTACTACCGACGCTATATTCACTCTTAGACAAATTAAAGAAAAAACATTAGAATACAACAAACCAGCCTACCTCTGTTTAGTCGATCTTACAAAAGCTTTCGACAGGATTCGGTTGAAGGACCTTCTGAACACTTTATCCACAGAAATGATCCATCACTCATTAATGTCATAAGAGAGATTAGCCTGAATAGTAACACCAAAATCAGAGCAAATGGGAAATATGCTAAACCCATAAAAACATCAATTGGAATCAGACAAGGCGATAGCCTAAGCCCATTTCTCTTTAATTGCATAATGGATAATATCATTGCAGAGGTTGCATCTCTCAAGTTGGCGTACACTCTTGGTAAGGAAGCGGTGGGAATTCTCTGTTATGCTGACGACGCTACACACTCATAGCTGAAAATAAAAATGACTTACAGAGAATGCTCACAAAGTTCGATGAATCCTGCTCAAAGTACAATATGATGATCTCCGTAGCAAAAACCAAGTGTATGACATTCTCCAAAGACCTACTAGAGTGCAGAATTTCAGTACGTGACGAGCCAATTGAACAAGCAACCCAGTTCAGATATCTTGGCAGTGAATTGCTCAGCTCTCATGACCTCCCCAGAGAAGTAAGGCCTCAGGTAGATATATCTGCAGTTGTGGCGGGCTGCCTGAGAGATGTCATATGGAGGAAGAAAGATATGAGAACGGATAGCAAGGTACGCATTTATAAGACCTGTGTGCGACCTATTCTCACATATGGCATCGAAGCGAGGGCGGACACTGTCAGGACAAAAATTATGCTAAGGACAACGGAAATGAGAAATCTACGTGCTATTGCTGGGAAGACTTTGCGTGATCGCGTAAGGAACACCACAATCCGAGAGGTCTGTGAGACTCAAGATGTGGTCAGATGGGGACGACAGCGTCGACGATACTGGTACCAACATGTACAGAGAATGAATTCCACAAGAATTCCATACATATCTCTGCATGGGGTGCCGGATGGACGGCGTCCACCAGGGAGATCCCCGAAACGACGGAGAGATAGCTGGAGCTCAGCATCACAGGAAGACAATCCTGCAGTAACAGACTCTTGAGTCTATAGAAAGTTTAGGAAGAAGAAGATTTATCTGTTTCGAAAAATCTTGACATCTAAAGAGTGTATTGCAGAATTGAAGACATTGAAATGATCTACTGAAAACTAACTGGATTCAATTGAAAATATTCATAGAGTGAATCTTTTTACGGCAATTAAATATTTCAAATAATTTTACTATATAACGTTGCACATTTTATTCACCAATGTTTAAGGTATATACGTATTATTAGAGTTATAGAATTTATTTCAAGGATTTTTTATTATGCTTTGAATCTAAATATAATATGTATTTGTAATTTCTATTACAATAATTGAACTTTATCCATAAGTTGCAATAATTTTACCACCTTATCAACATTCGTGAACTTCTAACTACCAAACTATATGCAGCAAATTTTGGTGCTTTATTACAAGTTATGTTTAGAATACCGTGCTCATAATTGGCGGTGCAATAAGCGTATCAGGAATATTTTGGCCATAGTATATTAAAGTTTTGGTGTTACCCATGTCACAAATTAATTTTGAGGATTCATTGGTTTAGAATAATAATTGATACGGATGGAAAATTATAAACAATATTTTTAGGGTCATATAATATAATTATGGCTTGTTGAAAATACAACATATTCAGTATTTCACTGTTAAAATGTTACAATTTGTATGACATACGAGTACACATATAATGTGGTGCGCTTGACCTGGTAACTCTGTGTTTATGTTTACTTATTCCGTATTATGTTTGTAGTATTTGCTAATGAGTTAGTCGAATATTTAGATAATCACAAATAAAAATCTGAAAGGAAAATTATATTAAAAAATATATAAATCTTAAAAAATACTCTAATACTAGTTAGTAATAACCAGTCAATAATGTTACTCAAAAACTTTCATATATTTTCAAAATATTATTTAAATTCATTTTCAAAGTTATTTGATATTTTTAAATTTTACTGTTCAACAATTAAGTAATTTGTCATTGTTAATGTGTTTTATAATCATATCAAGAAGGTACAGTTATCAAACAATATTGGGAAAATAGGTATGATTAATAAGCTAAACTTTGGAAAAATCGGTATGATTAATAAGCTAAACTTTGGAAAAATAAAATAATTATCATCTTGTCGTGTAACTCATGGACTGAGTATCGTGGCTCCCATGATAACTTCTGACGATTCCTGTCTATCCATCCCTGCGCTCCACGGTACGAAAGGCAGTGCTTAACCCTCCGATTAGTGACAAGGTCCCTGGGGACGTTTTCGATTTTTGTTTGTTCACAACTTTCTCTTTGTATGTTTTGGAAACGTGATGCTGTATGTATTCCAAAAAAAAACATGCTGAAGTGATTAAAACCGGTTTCAAAGCGGTAAGATCACTCGTTCGTGTTTTATTACGGTTTAAAAACATTTAGTACGGGAATCAGGTACAAGATCTTTAGGGACCTTATACCTGACTTGTACCATTATTGAAAGAAATTGTGTTTGCCGTACCGAAGAAGAATAAATCGGTCCTGCTGTTGTATACAATGCATTATAGTTGTTCGGTAGATAGTGAAACCGATAAGCGAAAGCCAATGGTCATTCTGGACTACAATGCCCATAAATCTGGGGTGGACACAATGGATCAGATGCTTGGCACTTATTCTTGCAAACGTTCAACAAATCGTTGGCTGCTTGCAATGTTCTACAACATGATAGATATTGCTGCATTGACCGCATTCGTAATTTACGATGAGATGAAGCCTGTTCAAAAAACAGACAAGCGACGTTCGTTTTTGCAATTGTTGACGAAACAATTAGCAATTTCAAATATCAAAGAACGAGCCACCAATACACGCATAATGTGCTATCCCAAAATTCGAATTGCTATGGAAGCATTTGATGTAAAGGTAACGTTGAAATTGAATATTGAAACGCACAAACATAGAAATAACATTTTTTTTATATTTTCCGGTAGTAGCAAGACTAACATCAGGAGCTGCACCTTCATTTGCAACTTATATCGTGCGCAAAACCAGATCATATTGCTATACCTGCAATAAAGCGGTTTGTGCTGAGCATTCAGCTTTAATGTATCGGTGCGATACCTGCATTCTTGCGTTAGCTGACCATGAATAAGCAGCACAATATTACATTTATTACCACTTTTATTTTTTACCTGTCAAATAAAAACTATTTTTTTTGCCTTTATACTTATATTTTATCCTTCTATATACATTTAGGCACCTTATACAACCATAAGCTAACATAAGCTAACATAACCATAAGCTACATAACCATAAACTAAAAATTGTATGGTATTATTACCATACACGCATAATGTGCTATCCCAAAATTCGAATTGCTATGGAAGCATTTGATGTAAAGGTAAAGTTGAAATTGAATATTGAAACGCACAAACATAAAAATAATATATATATTTTTTTTTATATTTTCCGGTAGTAGCAAGACCAAAATCAGGAGCTGCACCTTCATTTGCATCTGTACGAATCGGCCATCGTGCCAGTTATATCGTGCGCAGAACGGACGCCAGCGCAAAACCAGATCATATTGCTATACCTGCAATAAAGCGGTTTGTGCTGAGCATTCAGCATTATTGTATCGGTGCGATACCTGCATTCATGACCATGAATAAGCAGCACAATAATACATTTATTACAACTTTTATTTTTTACCTGTCAAATAAAACCTAAATTACCAAAAGAAACTTATTTTTTTGCCTTTATACTTATATTGTATCCTTCTATATACATTTAGGCACCTTATACAACCATAAGCTAACATAAAAAACCATCAAGACACACCTGCATGATGATAATACCATACAATTTTTTGACGGTCCCTAGAGACCTTGTCACTTTTTTAACGCCGCCGGGACTGTCATCGATCGGAGGGTTAAGGGTAGTTCAGTTGCGTCTCTCAGTTGTTAAGTTTAATGCATTGGGATTCTTTCTCTTGTGCGTCATCCTTCCACGCTTCCAGTAACCACAAACTTCTCCGAACTGTCTCCTTGGCCACGAGCAATGTGCCCAAAGAATGAAAACCCGAGAGACTGAACTAGGCGCATTCTCGTCCTGGTGGTGATAGTTCTAGTTAGTCTCTATCATACATTCTATTTCTAACTTTGATTTCGCATTTTTTGCCATTTCAGTTCTTTTCATCTCAACCTTGCATCCTCCTTTATTGGTAATACTGGAGCCTAAGTGAATACCATAAATACAGTAACCACTTCCAGATCATGATTCACATTATTTGGGGGCAGTTTATTACTGCAGTCTATTATAATGAGCTTAGTTTTTGACCTATTGATTTCCAGGCCTAGGAGCTTGCTCTCGTATTCCACCTTTTTAAGGAGAGCTTCTTCAAATAATAAAATAATTATATTCATAAACTAAAAAATATATCAATAAAAAATGTTAAAGAATCTTTATTCCAAACATGTTTCAAAACATCTTTTTTTTTCGAATATGAGAGCAGTCCCTTCTTGATTATTTTGTTTTGGTTTTTATAACTTTTGTTTTATAGCCGACGTAGATACGGAGAGAATTATTTCATTCGAATATTTTTTCGTGTAAAGGAACTAAAATTAATTTTAAATTATATCCATTACTTGAGGACATAAAAACTGTAATCTTATTGTATTCTAAATGTTACAACTTACACAATTAAACCGATGGGAAAAAATCGTTTGAAAATAACAATGACACAATTATATAGAGTCAAGTAGGAAGAAATACCCGTAAGTGGACAAAGCGAACTAATATAGGGAACAAATGAATCAGATATAGCAAATAGATTTCCGTTTCCGACTTGTCTTTAGATGTTTCAGAGAAGCTCAACAGAATAATATTCCTTGGGGCATTCAATAAGACAAGCGCGGGATCTTAATTAACTTGTATCTTTTTTTATTCCGCCGAGAGGGATTTGATTTAAAATCTATTGAACAAAGTCAAACTATAAAAGAAAAGTAAGCGTTATACTGGAGGAATATACGGGACATAATCCGTATGAATGTTGTTAATCTTAATGTGTCTTTAAATGTATTTGTGTACCCGTGATTTAGAAAATTGGAGCGTTATCAGGAAATAATCTTAGTAAATCTTGTAATTAAAATATTTGTAATCTTATAATTGAATTTTCAGTACACATTATTAGAAAACACGATTAAAAGGATCCCGTTCATTTGTTTGTATTTTAAAAGTTATGACTAATGCACTTCTTGACTTTATAGTGATTGAGATATTCCACATTATAAAAATAGTGAAGTTTTATATCTTAGGAATTCATCTTAAAAAAAAACAAAACGATTTTGATGTTTATAATAATTTAATCAATTCCAGTCAATGTGCATGGAAGTACAATACAACACAGGGCAAACATTTTATAATACATAAATGAAAAATGATACCAAATAAACATTAACTGCATAAAGTTTATTCACAAAAATTTTGCGACATCTTTCTTTTAAAAAAAAAAACTTCATCATGGACGAATTGATTTGATTCATAACAAACATGCGCTCAAGGTGGTCTCGGAAGTAGCTTTAATTTTGCTCCTGATTCTAGCCCAACGAACATTTCAGAAAAAATGATTGTTTATCACTAAATGTTTAATTCTAGTGAGATTGATTATAATTATGCCACAGTTAAGGCGTTTGTATTCTTACGTAACCATTCCCAATATTCTAGAACTACATTCTAAAAAACATATTGTTAGATAAAAAAATATATAGTTGCTTAATTTTTAAGGAGAAAGAAAGGAAGAGGACGTGGGAGAGGAAGAGGGTGAGAAAAGGGGAAGGGAGAGGGTGAGAGAAGAGAGGGATTGGGCCATGGTGAAGGAGAGTAGAGGAAGGGGAAGGAGAGAGAGATGGTGAGAAAGAGGGAGGAGTAGAGGAAGCGGGCGATGAAAAGGGAAATGCATTAAATTGAGAGGGAGAAAACTAGAAAGAAGGTGATCGAGAGGGTGAGGGAGAAAGAGAAGGAAAAGGTGACGGAGAGGAAGAGAAAACGTGGGAGAGGGTGAGAGAAGGAGGACGGGGCGCGGAAAACTGATGGTGAGGGAGAGAGAAATGAAGTGAGTGTGAGTGTAAGAGGGAGAGTGATTTAGAGACGGAGAGAAAAGGAGATGGAGAGGGAGAGGTAGAGTGAGAGGAAGGGGAGAGGGAGGGAGACTTGAACACATTCTTCAACATACAAGCATTCTTTCAATTTATGCAAAATAATTTAATGAATTTATAAATTGTTTTGAACGAGTTTCATACTGAATGTGATTTGGCTCGTTTAAAGATCAATTTAATGAGCAATGATATTGGTGTCGGGCGGGATGCAACGCGATGGCAAGTATTGTAATTCCGCAGCATGGTGTACATGTTGCGCGAGACGGATTAATTTCGCAATTTCGCAATTCAGCCGGAACGATCGTAAAACTAAACTTTATGTTAGTCTACCTTCGAGCACGGACATAATAATTTATCGCTGAATTCCCGCTTCTAAATTTCCAACAGTTTCAAGACGAATGAAACTTATTGAAGTGAATAATAATAATAATGGCCGGCCAGGAACTCAAGGTCCTTGCGCAATATGGTTTCTCATCCATCTCTCTGAGTACATAAGAAAACAAAATGGTGCAATATATAATACCTTAACAATTATAGATAAAGCATTTGTCTATTTTTTAACTTCTTATTGCTACAAGACGATTTATTTAACTTGTAATACTACAAGACAATTTTTTCCATTTCCACAGGAAATGGAAAAAACATTTTCAAAAAATTTTCACAGGAAAGCCAACAATCGTGTGAGAGGAGAGATACTGAGAAATATCGAAAGAATATGGCCCGACTAATAAAATTATTTTGCTATACAAAGACAGACAGAGCTCTCCATATTAAGAGTAAATTGACATTTTTTAGTGTTCTAATTTACGGAACGTGTAAATGAAGAATGAGTTATGTTACCATGGTGTGACAATTTTTGTACACATTAATGGATGCGGGATTTAATCGATGCTTTAAGTGGTAAAATATTGAGGAAATTCAATTTACGTAGACTTTTGTACGTATAAGAAATGATTATGCATGCTAAAGGGCTATGAGATAAAAACTATTTGGCAGATGCTGATCGAAATCTAAGAAACAAAACTTCATTGAATGTAAGATAATGTGTAAATTGAATCTTTTTATTCCTATAACATTTTATGAATACTATTCATACCTCATCCCTAAGGTTATCAGTGATCGGATCCATCCACAAAAAAATAGGTTCTGTTTTTAAAAATAATATTTTTAAACACAAATGTATATGTAATACAAGAAAACTTAGAGAAACTGGTTAATTCTAATAGATTTATAAATTTAAGATGTAAATATCAAAACAGTAATGTCCGGAAAACTTTTCAAGTACGAGTAATAAAAAGTTAAAAAATACGTTTGTAAAAAATAACTAGTCTATTTATTATTTAATATGATATATCTTAAATGTATAGAGGAGTAGAGAATCAAAGAGAAAATTCCCCAAGAATACCGCTCAAATAAATAAGGGTGAACAGGTCCCAGTTTATAATAAGAGTTTAAACCCTTCTTTTGAGCTCAAAAGACTTCGAACGGTCAGACTGCAAAGGGTTGTAAACCGCACGAAAAATCTGCTATCTACGAGTATATATTTGAAAAAAATTAAAATATTTCGGAGTTTTAAACTAGACTTACTGTGCTAAATATCTCGACGTCCTAGTACTTTGAATAATATTTGGTCATTATTCGTTTAAATATGAAAGTTTGAAAACCCTATGCAACATTCTTAGTGGCAAATATAGCTCAAGTCTCAAAATATACTTCTAAAGATTGTTAACACCATTTCGATGTCTTATACTCGTAACCTTGTTATAGTTCGGAAATTCTAGGATGAGTCCTGTGACAGCTTACAAATTTGCCCCAATACAACCTTGTAACGATGTTCAGTAATTTTAATTATTTTATCAACTTTAATATACGAGTAAGCCTCAATTTTAATAAATAGCAAGTTATTTAGGTAAATACATTACATAAGGTTGTATTGGGGTAAATTTGTGAGCTGTCACAGGACTCATCCTAGAATTTCCGAACTATAATCGTATAATTCCGCGATAAATTCCGATTCTCGGGATATTACTGTTATTGATTTTTTTTTCTTATTCACTAATACGGAAGTTAAAAATTCCATGGAGCCAATTCCTTGAAAAAGATAATTATGACTAAAAATAAAACATTTTGTAGAAATGAACGCTTTATTTAACTACTATATTTTTTAAAAGAAAGATAATCACAACCAAATAAATGAATCTGATCTTGTCCGATCTGATCCGATACGTTAAATATAGTAGAACGATATATTTCCAATTCTCTATTCTCTATATGGCATTGAACATGCTGCTTTTTATAATTGCCTATTTATATCTACAAAAAATGGAAAAAATAACTTTTTACATTCATTCATTTTCTACACCCTAATTCTAATTGGGTCGTTGAGATAACCATTATCTAACCAGTTTTGTTCTCCGCCATCATCGGTACTTGTAAAAAGAGATTGGGGTTGTCTTTGGACAGAAGTGCTTTTTTACAATCACAACATTTTTGTAAAATTCAAAACTGACGTATCATTAAAAACAAATGTTGTACAATTAATTGATAAAAATGTAAAATATTTAGTGACGTAGAAAAATGATGCCGAATATTCTTAATCGAACCGAATATATGCTGAAGAAACGCGTGTACTGAGAAACATACATTGGTTGACAATGTATGACAGAATACGGAATGAAGTAATTAGGGATGAATGTTAGGGATGAACATTAAAACTGATTGATGTATTGTATTAAGCGAGGCCACGATGAGAACTCTGAGACGATTTATGTACGTAGACCTGATGAATGAAGAACTACTAAAAAAACAAACGTTCAGTGCCAATGTGAGTGGAAGGCATCGTGAAAGAAGACCAAGAGGAAAGTATAACATACTATAGTTGGGTCGAGTGGACGATACGAGTTTTTAAAAAAGAAAATATCAGGTACATTGCAAGAGCTGGATGAGAAGGTATACGGATTAAGATGAGGCGAAGGATGTATGCCCAGATAAGAAAGTCTGACGCCCTGTTCTCTTCGCCTAGCCCAACAAGGAAATGACTTGAGGATATTAATGAAAGAGTCTTCATCCTGTACACAACAAACACATGCCTCTGGATTTTTTTCAGAGTAACCATCTTCTATGAAATACGAGTATATAATGCTAATGTTATTGAATGAACTCAGATCTAAAAAAAACAAAGAACTTAGTAGACCAGCACAGGGCCCAAATGTAAGAAATTGTTAAATATCAATTCTGACATAACATGTATGTACTATACTACTTCTTTTCAGAGTAACAATCTTCTATGAAATACGAGTATATAATGCTAATGTTATTGAATGAACTCAGATCTCAAAAAAACAAAGAACTTAGTAGACCAGCACAGGGCCCAAATGTAAGAAATTGTTAAATATCAATTCTGACATAACATGTATGTACTATACTACTTCTTTTCAGAGTAACCATCTTCTATGAAATACGAGTATATAATGCTAATGTTATTGAATGAACTCAGATCTCAAAAAAACAAAGAACTTAGTAGACCAGCACAGGACAGGGCCCAAATGTAAGAAATTGTTAAATATCAATTCTGACATAACATGTATGTACTATACTACTTCTTTTATTTTTTTCCGTTTTGAAAATATTGAATATTTTATAGTATGTGTATACACTTATACAATTAAAAAGGCAATTAACAAATATGAACATTTGACTATGATGTTTGTCTGCTTCTTTTAATACATTATAAGTTTGACGGACTCGTGTATGTATAAGTACAAACAAGTAAATGTAATGAATGTTGTAAATTTAGTTATTTTCACCCAAACATGATTTTCTCGCAAATGATTCTTAAGTGTTGCTCTGTAGCAGTGCAAAATGTTTAATTGAAATAATTACCTTAGCTTGTCGCAACGCAAGAAGCTTGTAACCACTCCACCTCAACCATTGCGGACAAACCTTTGGTATAAAAAACCCTAAAACAACGCTTTGGTCAATATTTCTGTTTTGATACATAAAATCCACAATATTTATTCAACTATTATTACTTTTGAGGTATTATTATTTTGGTAACAACATATTTTACTGAATTTATTACAGAGGTTGTAAACATTCACAATATTAAAACACATTTTAAAATCTGGCATGTTTTAAGTATTAAAAACTACTATATAAACAAAAATAATTTCTATAATGACGGTAGTCAATAATACTAGAAATGTTAAATAATACTAGAAAAATAAGGATTTTCTGAACAATATTTTATATTCACGTGTATGGTATATGGAATTTCTTGTGTTACTATTATAATTATTTATACATTTAACTGCCGTACCAATAATTATTTTCAAAAATTCAAAAGCAGGTCAAAAAAAATGTTGATATCCAAAACGTACATCAGAGAATCTTTGTTATTCCAATATGTTCGCTGTCACTATTTAACACTGACTGGCGTATAAAGGACAAGAATTTTACGTTGATATTTAGTCCAAAATGAACCACTTATATATTTTAAATATTATTCTAGTTAATTTGTTAATACTCATCATGCTACAATAATGTTTTAATTTTGTTTAATACATGCAAGAGACAAACATGTTAGTACAAATTATGAGGGAAGAATTAATATGTATTTAGAGAATAGTATGTTAAATTAATCACAAATATTTCATGCTGGACTGTGTTTCTTCAAATTTCCATTCTAAATTTATATAAATATGTTATTCTAACATCAGACATTTGATATCAATGTATATTAGGTACACATATAACGTGCTATCTAAAAAAATATAAAAAATTACAAATCATATAATCCATCCTGAGAAAGCTTTCTTCATGCGTTAAGAAAATAATATTTATTGACCTTGTCAAGAAGAAAATAAGTTAGAACATTTTTACTTCATTAAACTTAAAAGGGTAAATATCTAATCCGAAACCATTAAGAATTGTGAGGAGCTACCAAAATTAATTTTATATCCTAAACTAGCTACTTAAGGTTAACCATCCCTGATAAAACCGTATCCATTAAAAGCGTCGAATTTGAGGAGTTTAATAGGGTAGTAATTTTACTCCCTTTCTTTCCCATAGCAAAGTAACACGAGGGAAAGAAAGAAACAGCGGGAAGTCGTGTGCATTCTTAACACGTGTGCCATATAACTGTCTGACATAAACAATACTTTCGCGCCATTTGAATGTCAAAGTTTTACTTTGCCGTATCTCATACAGTGGGTGTATTGTAAAGTGAGGGGAATCCCCTCAGGGTGGTAGCTCTACAATATCAGCCGGCTTAACTAGTTTATTAAGATAATTCGCCATTTAAAACATACAGTGAAATGTGAAATGTCAACATATTAGGTCTAGATTATGTGCTGGGAAAATATTGTTTATTTTTTTTGTGCGTCACTTGCTAAGAAGTAAGGAATGATTTTATTTTTTATTTTTATAATTAATTATATAATTTATAATTAATTATATACGTATATAATTTCTTATTAAAAAATAATAAGAAATTATATACGTATATAATTTCTTATTATTTTTTATTTTGTGTATATGGTTATATATATAGTATGGTAAATCTGACTGATTTACTGCTAAACAGTAATATCATCTAACCAACCAGCTCATTTTGTGTATATGGTTATATATGGTACATCTGACTGATTTACTGCTAAACAGTAATATCATCTAACCAACCAGCTCATTTTGTGTATATGGTTATATATGGTACATCTGACTGATTTACTGCTAAACAGTAATATCATCTAACCAACCAGCTCATTTTGTGTATATGGTTATATATGGTACATCTGACTGATTTACTGCTAAACAGTAATATCATCTAACCAACCAGCTAATTTGGTGTATATGGTTATATATGGTACATCTGACTGATTTACTGCTAAACAGTAATATCATCTAACCAACCAGCTCATTTTGTGTATATGGTTATATATGGTACATCTGACTGATTTACTGCTAAACAGTAATATCATCTAACCAACCAGCTCATTTTGTGTATATGGTTATATATGGTACATCTGACTGATTTACTGCTAAACAGTAATATCATCTAACCAACCAGCTCATTTTGGATACATGTTATTTTAATTCATCATATATTTCACATTGATTTGTTTAAATTCAATAAAATATTAACTTACTCGTATATCTAAACAATAGTGATAGAATTAGAAGAAAGGAATTCGTTGAAGGATGAGGAAGGCAAACAAAGGAATATATAGTACGAATGAAAGGATAATCTCAGTAACGTTGTATTTTTTCTATTCTCTTTTGAATGTAAATAAGGGTGGTTGGTGCACATCTAATAACTGTTGGAAATTCTTTCCACTGTCGCGCCAAGTGGACCACATTGAAGATGTGTAAAATGAGGTGTGCGTTGTTGTTATGTAAAGGGATCTCTTATCGCCCGATCGAAGAGTCCGTCTGTGTTCTTAAAGAAAATGAATCTTTTCGCAAAGATAGAATAATTGGGATTGTTTAGCACGCAAAATAATATCGACAGAACATGGAAGATCCTTCGCTGCCTGATTTTATGCAATCGAAGTCCATTGTGAAATTCTGATACGTGGTCATACTTTCTAAGGTATGTATGAATGTATGCAAAAAATACATTTTCATAGTTCATCGTCGAAACATTTGTAATTAAGTTAAAAATATACTACGAGTATTTCACATTTGAAAAAAATTTAGGGTATACTAGAAATTCAATAACAAATCCCACACTAAAAAGTTTAGGCAGTATTCCCAAGGAGGAAAAAATGTTTACATTATGTTTATATTTTTTCTTTTTCGTTTAAATGTAAAATTGAGAGAAATGTAAAAAAAAACTCGATTGGAAAATGAAAGCAATTGATTCCAGATGGAATGGTTCGGAGTCGTATTTATAAATTGAAACCTACGTCAATATTTGTATACAAGATTGCCAAAAAACACGGTACAGGACTATACGATATATTTATTCGAAAAAAATATTCATTGTGTATGAATTTATTTTATTCTCTATATAGCCAGTCCATTTCCAAAGGTTATCAAAAATAAAATAAATAATAATTTTTCTCAATTCTGTCAGTTTTTTTAATGATAATATTATTAACATTTGAAAATAATTTATCTTAAAATACTGACTATAAAACATTTAAAGACAACTGTCTCATTGTGTAGAGAAAATTAAGTAATTTTTCTTTACTGACTTTAAGAGTCTCAAGGGAACGGCACCTGACCTAGTCTGAGTTTCTTGTCTATAATCGCCGGTGTCTATAAAATTTCGAGGAAGAATACTAGGATCAACTTCGTTCAACGGAACAGGGTTATTTACGAGTATGTAAGCTGGGATAACTGGAATATGTTGGATTTTAGGAGGGAAATAGAAAAAAAACAAACATCTCAAAGAAATTAATAATGCTTAATTTGGTATGTCTATGTCTCTAAACGACATAATAAGTCATTATTATAATAAAAATACAAAGGCAATTTATACAGCGCCGTTTAAAATGCAAACTCTCTTCATTTGCACTTGACCTTGGGAGACAAACTCAGTTTTATTGACAGATTCAAATTTTTGCAAAATTAATATGTATTAAACGAGTGTAAGGATGGAAGGTGATGGCTGCGGCTATTATATTTAGTACTTCCCCGCATTTGGATTTATTTAGAAAACATATTTGGTAAGAAATCCACCGAGAACTTACCAAGGGAAGGCGAACTACAATAAAAACTTTGTAGATCGTTCGATACGTGATAGTAACACATTAGGGTGTATGTGTAGTGTTCATACACGTATATTCAAATTAGCGTTGTATACAGTACAACTTGTCGGGCTTATTAACGTGTGTCAATCTCTTCCAGCTAACCAGAAATATGTTAAAGATACCTTAAGTGAAACCAGCTTGGAATCCTTTTTAAAAGTATCTAAGCATGTAGTGGTTATTGAACCTTCGAAACCTGGGCTGGAAGATAAATGTCTTATTTACAATGTCACGGAAGTCACCTGATAGGGTTGCTGATTGCAAATATAGTTTTTTGACAACTTTTATAATTTCATCCGAGTTCAATTCATCTATTTTGAATTACTAATATTTGTAAAAGTGGACTTTTTATTGAAAATTGAGCTTATTAAAGTATTTATGCTTCAACGATAAAAAAATGTTTATGATAAATTAAAACTCATTTAATTTATTCTTTTGAGACGTTTTTTTTCGCTGTCATAGTGATAAAAAATGATTAAAAGTATGATTCATGGAAAATTAAGTAATTTTCTACTGGTAAAACAAGCTGAATATGCCACGAGGGATACGTTCTGAGAAATATTATTTATGGTATACTGTTCTTGTAAAACAGTAAGAGCATTATTTTCATTCGGTATTGATTTATTTTTTAACTTGCATTTTAGTTTTATATGTGCTATTTGATTATCTTTTTTTTGCGTATATTTATGTTGTTTAAAATGCATAAAAATGAAACGCGGTTGATACTTAAACGGATAAAAATGAGTTTAAAAAATACTATTTTATGATTTTGACAGTATTTTTGTATGAGTCACATAGGATTAATATAAAATGGGAGAATATGTGGCCCAAACGGAATAATCCCGAGGCAAAACATTTTTTAAAATAAAACAACAAACAGATCGTACCACGTCCAGGATTAAAATCTTTGCATTGCAAAAGTAAAAAGATAACTTTTCGAATGTTTCGGTATAGAACAAGGATGAGCTAGCGTTATGTATGCATTATAGAAACAATTAATATAAAAGTATAAAAAGTTTCGGTATAGAACAAGGATGAGCTAGCGTTATGTATGCATTATAGAAACAATTAATATAAAAGTATAAAAAGTTTCGGTATAGAACAAGGATGAGCTAGCGTTATGTATGCATTATAGAAACAATTAATATAAAAGTATAAAAAGTTTCGGTATAGAATAAGGATGAGCTAGCGTTATGTATGCATTATAGAAACAATTAATATAAAAGTATAAAAAGTTTCGGTATAGAACAAGGATGAGCTAGCGTTATGTATGCATTATAGAAACAATTAATATAAAAGTATAAAAAGTTTTGGTATAGAACAAGGATGAGCTAGCGTTATGTATGCATTATAGAAACAATTAATTTATAAAAGTATAAAAAGTTATGAATATCGACTTAAACACTTTTATTTCACAAGATCAAGGAATTCGATTGTACCCGTAAATGATTTCTAAAAGATCTTATTAGCTTTTCAGAACATTCACAACTTCAACTTTGTGAACCAATTAAACCAATCTTGTTGATATTATTGGGGTTGAATAATTATTTATTTTTAAACTGGATATTTTGAGTAATTCGTAACAATGATGATGTGAAATATAAAAAAAGTTGAATGTGAGGATTAATAATACATCGTTCGTTCTTATTAACGGCTAGAACATTTCCAGATCACAATTAGTCAACCGTTTAGTAGTAACTGATTTTGTTTGATAAAGCATACCAGTATCTCTACATAAAAACTTTAACCAGTGTAAAATTTACAGCTGCATTTACATAATTTTATTTCATTCCATTTCCTATCGCCGGTAAATTGCTTCGAGATTGATATATCTGTTCTACAGGGTGGGAAAGAAAGAACGCCTTGTTTTGAAATGTTAATAAAAAAAATAATGAGCGTGTTTTACAAATTTTTATTTTATAATCGGCCAGTAAAACGTAGACAATTTTTAGTATGTTGACCTATAAGGAGCCGGATAAGAGATTTTATAATCGGCCAGTAAAACGTAGACAATTTTTAGTATGTTGACCTATAAGGAGCCGGATAAGAGATTTTATAATCGGCCAGTAAAACGTAGACAATTTTTAGTATGTTGACCTATAAGGAGCCGGATAAGAGATTTAGTATGTTGACCTATAAGGAGCCGGATAAGAGATTTAGTATGTTGACCTATAAGGAGCCGGATAAGAGATTTAGTATGTTGACCTATAAGGAGCCGGATAAGAGATTCCCGAATATTTGAACCTTGAAATGGAATCCCGCGTGTCTTTCGAAATCTTTTCAAAAACTTTTTTGAACTGCTTTTTAATTGATTATTTGCATAATTTTATTTATTTACTTAACACTTTTATTGCAAATACAATATGGCGAGCTTATTACCAGGCGGTAATCTCTTCCAACCAATCAGACAAAAGTAAATGAAGCAAGTTACATGGTCGCATAAATCATTCAAATGACTATCCATCCCCACGAAATCCATAAACACATACGTGAGCATATGCCCACAAAGACGGACAATCACCTTAACATTCCTTTTCATATAAAGTGAGATATCATCAATCAAAGGAAAAGGAAAGGATGTCGGAGAGGAAAGGAAAACAAAAAAAATCAGGAATAAAACACGTTATTTTACTGAGTAGAAATTAAGAGTTTTTTAAGTCGCTTCTTAAAGCATGCCAAGGACAGAGCGAGTCTTATAGTGGTTTGTAACTGATTCCAGAGTCTAACTGCATGGTCAGTAAAAAACGACGTAAAAAAAGAGGAGTGGTGAACTGGAAAGACCAATAAACAATCTCTGTGTTTAAGCGTAGCGCTAATCCATGATTGGAAAGACGCTGAAAATTTTCGGCGTTATAAAAGGGAGTGGCGGGACTGTTAAGGATATTATAAAATAAAGATAGTATGTGAATTTGGCGTCTATTTATAATATTCAACCAGTTCAACGCCTTCTGGTATGAAGTTATATGATCGTATTTTCGTAGGTTGAAAATAAATCTTAGACACACATTTTGAAGACACTGTAATTTTTCCAGCTGTTCCTCTGTAATATCCAAGTAACAGACGTCCGCATAGTCCAGAATCGGAAAGAGCAGAGATTGTACGAGTAAAATTTTGATTTTACAAAGGTAGGAAAATCTTTGCAACACTAAGGGAATGAAGGCTGAAGAAGATCCTTCGGCTTACATCATTATTTGATCTCTCCATGAGAGAGTGTTATCTATTAGCACTCCTAGGGTTTTAACAGTTTTATGTAATGGTATGATAGAACCATCGAGTAATATTGGAGGAAGTAAGTCATTGTTGAATTTACCGAGAAGCAGAGGGCTGCAAATGAGGATCGCTTGAGACTTCGTAGGATTAATGAGTAAGCCATGCTCCCCAGTCCACTTCGAGATCGATCGAAGGTCTGCATTTAAATCGTTCAAAGCCGCATGAAAGAAATTGGGATCAAAAAGAATATGTATTTGCAGGTCATCCGCATACAGATGATAAGAACACTTCAGAGATGAATATGTATTTGCAGGTCATCCGCATACAGATTGGGTTGATGAATATAGAAAAAAGGAGTGGAGAGATAATTCCATCTTGGGGAACGCCTGCAGAGAGATCAGTCCATTCAGATATACGCTCTTGGTATTTACAAGATTGTTGTCTTCCTTTTAAAAAGCTCGAAAACCAGACAATGATCGATGCAGAGAATCGCAATGAACGCATTCGAGCCATAAGCAGATCAAATTCTTATTGAGTGCATTGCTAAAATCCAATAGACATAACAATGTCAGCTGCTTAAAGTTTATTCCACGTGTCACATTATCCGTAATCTTGGCCAGTGTGGTTGTGGTACTATGCCCCGGACGAAATCCTGACTGCAACAGGGTAAACGATTCAAATTGATAAAGGTGGGAGTCAATTTGTATATGAACAATTTTTTCAATAATTTTTAATAATGTGGGGAGGATAGATATCGACCTAAAATCTTTATATGCCGTGGATGAGCAAATTTTCGGGAACAGAATGTATGTTAAGATTATTAACGTCTAATATGAAGTTACTTGAGTTATCCGAGGATTTAACAGCCATAGAGTTAAGAATTTTTCACTTTTTTGCAGGCTGACAGTTTTGAAGGGTGGGAAAAAAGTGATTTATTTTTGCATTTCTACATAGTTGTGTACATTTATTGCAAAGACGTTGAAAAATCTCCCACAGTTGGTCATTGGGATAAGACTTGAAGTTTTTCTTCGATTTGTCACGTTATGCCATGTTTTTTTAATTTCATCAGTCAGCCATGGGACAGGTCTATGCTTTAAGTTAGTCATTTTGTCTGGAACGTGTCTGTCCTAAAGCTCCAGCAAGAACGTGTTGAATATGTTAATTTTACTACGAGTATCTATAGTATCCAATACTTCAATGGCCGGCCGCCCAGTCAACTCCGCTTTCATCGGAATATAAGGCGTCCCTATTAATGCGTCCAAAGCTTCTCACGAATTTTCTCTCTTTTAGATGATCAGTGAGATGCATATCAGATCATGATGCGAGAAGGGCCTCAATTTGTCCATGAGTGCGAACTCCAGAGGGGTTTGAGGTAATTATTAAATCTAGAAGGCTTTGAGAATTTGTTGTTACGTGTGTAGTTTAAGGGAATTATTGAGAAGTTCATTGACTGTATGATTCTCAGGAGTTTATCAGATCGTCCATCGTTTTTATTAAGGCACGTATTGAAATCTCCCATTATGAGGGTGGTATTGAAATTAGGGGTATGATCTTCAAGAAGTTTGGGGATCGGGGATTTCCAAAAGAGAGTGTTCCTTCGCGCCACCGCCTCGAGACTGTTAATCCGGGAGTGGAGATCCTGCTGGACCTCGAGCACCTTTTTCATGAGGGTCATGATTTGTTCCTTAAACTTCATGAAATCCCCCGTCAGTAAGGTTAGGTCTGGAGAACGAGCGCCATCTCCAGTTTTATTAATGCTGAAGAAAATTTGTATAGTTACACCTGTCGAATTTCAGCTTTTATATTTTGTTTTTCAATAATTTGTCTTTTATGTTTGTATTTTTTTGCGCAGTACGAGCTGTGCGCTTTTGTATAATTTGATACCTGCTTCTTTCTGATTGTTTTTGTTGTAAATTTTATAAAATTACTTTTTTATGTAATATGTGCTTATTAATGTGTTGAGTACTCACTACTAGATCTTTTATTTTACAGTTTTTGTGATAAGGTTCATTGTACCGTTTATTTATTAAAATAAATAAATAAACTCATTTATTTAATTTTTTTTAAACTACATCAACCAAATACTATTTTTTATTTTCTATATACGTCTGAAACCTCAGCCAGATGTTTTGCATTACTCTTTTCTGATTATTTCTGATGGTATTGTCCCCATTTCGTATTGGATCGCTTTCATTTTGTACGGATTCAATTTCAGTCACCGTTATGGCATGGTGATAATCATGCGTTGGTGATAAAAACTTTTTTTAATTACGATTCTGTCATCGCAATGCAGCGATTATTTCGTACGCACTTCAGGCTAGTTCAGAACGCTATTGTCCCTGATGGGAAGACCATATGGTTTTTGGTTGCAAATTTTAGTAAGTCACGTTTGACTTTTGAAACAATCACTGCCTTGCAGATCTTGCCACGTTCGAACATCACGAAACGTCCAAGTTGTGAGACAGGCCGTTACCTAATCTCCACGACGTTCAATTTATTAGAATGCTGCCGTTACGGGAATCTCCGATCGAAGTGTAAGAAAAATTTTACATGCATGCCTTCAGTTCCACGTGTACAAAATTATGGAAGTACATGAACTTATTGAATGCGATCCGACACGAAACTGGGACAATACCACCAAAAATTACCAAGATAAAGTAATGCGAAACTTATTGGTGAGGATTCAGACATGTATAAAAATTAAGGCCGGCATTTGTTTGATATAATTTTTTAAATAAAGTAAAAAAATATATAAAAATGGTTATTTCACATTATAAAATAATGTTTTACGGAACATATACGGATGGCTCCAAAAGAGCACTTTGTTTACTTCATTAATCGATAAAACATGGAGGCAAAAGAACGTGGAAGGTGTCATTCGCTTGATCAGTTCTGATAATTTTAGTAGCCATGAGTCATTTCACGGGGCAACAGCGTGAGTTTTGTGTCCGTATTTTTTTTTTACGAAAACAATGGTTCTAATGTAACTGTTGAGTACCAATTACACAGTGTTCGACAATGTTCGAGCACCAACTTAATTGAGCCGTGGGTTAAAGTATTTGAAATGACTGGTTCTACGCTAAAATCTCGACCCCAAGGTTTCCCGCGAACTTCTCGAACAGAGCAAATTGTAGAGAAAGTCAATGAGTCTGTGCGCACCAATTCAATGTTCCCAACCAACAAGCATTTGTTAGCATTAGCGATGTTGCGTATGCCCATAAAATTTCACTAGTTCAGAATTTAAATATTTGTTAGAAGGTTGGATTTCGCAATTTTTAAACAGCTCTCCGGTTTTAATACTCGCAACATACTCTTTTCAGACAAAGCACATTTTCAAATGATTGAAATTGTCACTTCTGGAGCGATGAAAATCTAAAACTAAAACACCAGAAGCCACTCCATTGTCCACGATTAACAGTTTGGGAAGCCATATCAGCATCGGCAATAATCGATTCTTATATCTTTGAGGACGACCGAGGCCAAGCAATAAAAGTCAATTCAGAGCATTACATTCAAATGCCGAGCGAGTTTTTGATAGCAGTTTCAACAGGATTTGACCACTCATTACACGTCCAATAATAGTTTGGAAGTGGTGCAAGAGATGTTCTCCGGAAAACTGATTTCACGAAGGGGTGACATTGTGTGGCCACTATGAAGTCCTGATTTGACTCCTCAATTTTTTTTTTGTGAGAATACCTAAAAAAGCCGAGATTAAGCCAATAATCGAAAAACAAAATATTTGTCAGAAGATCGAAGTGATTATTCGGCAAATATGCATGCGCATGCTTCTAAATTTTCGAACCTGATTAGACAATTGCTGTTTGACACGATAGTGGTTATCTGGACAACATTATATTGAAAGAAAAAAAGACGAGTATTTTGTTACATGTTTGCAGTTATAAAAGTTGATAAGAATAAACCATTGTGTTTTATTATGAATTTTACAAAAGTGAACTTTAATACTTTTTCAATTATTTTGAAATGAGGCGTAAGTTTTGGTGGCCCCTGTGTATTCACCGTTCTCGATAACCTCAGAGGTTTTGGTAAAACGCTTGTCTTCCACTTGAGGTAAAACGTTTTGTTAGAAAAATAAAGGGTTTTCCATTTATTTTTATAGGAGTTCCTTAAACTCAATTTTACTAAGATTTTTTTGTTTTCAATTATATTTATAGACTACAGACCGATAATGTATATCAAATGTGGTAAATTATGAAACAGAAACGAGATGTACTTTTTTATGTACAAAGCATAGCCTGGCAAATTTATTTCCATGTGTCAATTTCTTCGAACCAATCAGAAAAATGTTCAAGAGGCAAGTAGTGAAAACCAGTTTGGGACCCTAAAATATATTGAATTAAAACTAGAATCAAACTCATACCCTCCATATTAGAAGATAGGCGTCTTACCTACAAACTAAACCACGGAGGTTAATGGTATGTAAATGACGAAAAATAAGAATGAAAATATTACAATGATATGCCTGCAATATACATATCATGCGAAGAATAAATAAATAACGAAATTCATAAAATTTCATCACAATAACACATTTTTGAGAAACCCTGTTGCTATGGAACATTTAATATGACACAGGTGCTTTTTTGAAAATGTTCAAAGCGTTTTTTGATTAATGTTCTCATATTCAAACAAACTTTTTCTTTTTTGTGGATATTTTATCTACGTCGGCTTATACAAAAGTTTTAAGGATTAATTTCGTAGTCCGGGTGGTGATCAAGGTATTATCTCTAATTAATATTTATTTGATTGAGATTAATGAATAAATATTAGATATTATAGACTTTGTTCATTTAAAATCCAAATAATTTTATTGAGAAAGGTTACATTAATCAGAGAGAAATGATAATGATAATTTCCACAATAGAGATCAACTCGTTCTTGTTAAAACGTTACCACTTTGATTATTTATGTTATCAATCAAAGAGTAATTTTCTTCTCTCCGAATTCTTCTTGATGCACATATCCTTAAGTAGATAATTTCTATGAAAATGTTTAGAATCGAAGAGAGTGTCGAGTACCTTTTAATTTTTTAACAGTTATTTTTAAATTTTTCTAGTACTTTTCAGATCCTCAACCTATATAAATTTGATTTTTTATAAGTTAAACGAGTATTTTGAATATTCAAAAAGTTTTTTCAGGAAATGGAACCATTAAAAATGTTTTTTTTTAAGTATAATTACACTAAATTGAACTTCTTGTAGAAAAAGGATAATGAATGAATAACCACAAAAAAATTGTTAAGATTATAATGAATGCGGTAGAAATGCTTGAATTGCGTAAAATAACTGGTACAAATAATAATAATAATAATTATTATTATAATAAAATGACAATTATAAAGCTTCATTTGGTGAATAAACTCTTCTTAAGCTAACAGTTTCTCGGGATTCGAACTTATTATTATTGACAGATTAAAAATATTACATAAAATAAAAAAAATTAAGTGCAAGTGAACCTAAAGACTTGCAATTTACCATAAATTAGTTTTATTAATTTAAATACTGAAATTCTCTAACTAAAAAAAACTATTTTAAACTATTTTAAGTTTCAGCTGGTTACACTTTTAATTAATAACAAACCCATCTATAAGTGTAACAACATTTGAAGAAAGAATAGACACAGCATTCACTGGAGTGACACATATATGGTATTTATAAATTCAATCTGTCACATGAAGGATAGTATCTATCTCTTTAAGTTGCATTTTTGCCTCTAGCAGTGATAGTTTTTAAAAGATGGAGTTCACCCTAGTGTGGGTGAACTCCATCTTTTAAAATACTATTATATCAGCTGAGATAAGACACTGTAGGGATCCACGGTCGTCGCGGAATATTGTCGCATACATACGGTCAATGACCGATGAGATTCGCATTCCTCGACAAATTTAAATAAACAGTCCAAAGTATATACGCCGTCCATTCAAGTCCAAAGATCACCCGCCGGCCAGTCATCCCGTAGCGAGCGGACCGCACTACATACTAGAGAGAGAACGCACCACGCTGTCTCGCCGGTTCCGTAAATAGATTGTTACCTACATACTATAATTGACCATTTCTGCATTCACAGAAGCGAGATAGAAGCATATCGCGAGCGCAATCCCGCGCCCATTCTGAAATGTTATAAATACCTACGTACTATCCAAATAAACTATTCACTCTCTCCTTCCGCATTGCGATCTAACGTGTTTTATTATTTATCAACAATCATAATCATCATATACCTTTAAGGGACATTCCCTAAAACACCATATCAGACATTGCGTAGACGGAAAATGTATTATTGAAAATAAGTTTCAATACGTTGTATTATACTATGGGATTTTATGGGTGAATTTAAACTATTTAACACATTAAAAACAAAAGTATTAATTTATTACAGGGTTCGCTTTTGATTTTGTGTAAATTTATGTAAGAGTTGATAAACATAATAATCACTGGAATCCTAAAATCAACACTTGCATTGCAATTATTTCACATCCTGATTAAAGTCGAGAAGAGAATATTTCATAAAAGAATGGAATAGGATGTCGCATATAGACCAACTGCATGTTATAGCGGCTATAAAAGAATCCCCATCCCTCTAGCTTACAAATCTCCTATTGTCCAATCTGGAAGACTAGGAAATAGACAACAGACCGATCGCCGACAAATGGCATTTCTTTTGAACGGAGAGCAACGAAAAAAAAACAGGTATTTTGTGGACGACCCTACGGACAGGTTTCCTGGATTTTCCTTACTCCGGAGGGAGTGGTGTACTCAAAATCGTATCAGATGCCGAGTAGGTCGCACTGCATATGATATATACAAGTGGGGTCTAGCGTAGTTGATTTCTGTGACTTTGGGGAAATTTAGATCATGGACCACTTTGTACGCAGCTGCCTATTGTATGCGTTGTCTGGAACGTGCAAGAGCTACACATCTTAGCTATGGAGTAACCTGATTGGAGAAGACGCACTGCGTGTGAGGATCAAATGCACAGGAGGAACATAACAATATGTTGTCTGGAAAGTAGTTTCGTATTTCTTTGATAGATGCCAATCAAGATAAAATTTTCATTGGTTACTTCATTACAAACGTGCTGAATGTTTATTTTATGAAAATTAATAGTGTAGCGCATATTTTGAGGCCATTATCTATCTGAATTATTTGAGAGGTTTTTTGGCGTATTAGAAGATTGAACAAAATAAGATGTTTCTACGTTATTCGATGCTTTTTACAAAGCAAACACCATAAAATTTACTAACTCACAAATTGTTTGACATCAGTGGAATATTGAAGTAAATTTTCGTTCATCCTAGGTGTTATTAATTTAACAATATGAATTTGCAAAGGATCTGGTAGACATCTAATGTATCCAATATATTATCATATATTGTTTTTCTCATCATCTAATTATGTCTACTTTTTCACAATTTGTACTTTCGTAGTACTCGTATTTAAAAAATCATAGAATTTTAAAATATGCATTAAAAAAGGAATGATACACTTTTAACCTAGAGTAACTTAGGGAAATAGTACGATTGAAACAGTTTTCCAAAATTATCAACCCTGGAGCTGCGAGCTGGATTCACATCTGTACCCGATTTTTTTAAAGAATGGTTTCAGTCATCTTCCAGTTGGGTGGATGAGATGATAAACCCGCCACATTGTACAGTATACAACAACACTTTAATACAATAAATGTAGTGTAACTACTAAATGTTATCTATTGATAGTTATTGTGGGCTGTAAAGTTGAGTGGCCTTTTAACTCTAGTCAATTCACTTTTTATAATCTTAAAGACGGTTTTCAATTCTTGATCAAATTAATGTCACATAATAAGAAATATTTTCTGAAATAATACAAGATTTAAATTTCTATGAATTATAAAATTTGGAGTGATTAATTCGCTGAAAGCAATCGCTTTTAAGCTACCTAGCTTAAAAGTTATCGAAGAAACTATTCTACACGGCCAATATTGAATGGCGACAAACTTCAGAGTGTAAATTTCCAATTCACCAACTTTACAAGTAGATCCGAAGTAATGGAGGAATAGAGAGCACGATTAAAAGGAAATATGTAAAAAGGGTTTACTCAAAGATTTCTTATGTAAGCACTAAGAGTGAAAAAAGATTAAAATGGAATTTCAAATAAATCCCGCAGACCAAAGAAATACGATGATGAGTCAAAAATGAATGAGATGCTAAATAGAATGAAGATGAAAGAAAAATTAATTCTTAAATCAAAAAGGAGTTTAGCAAGAGTGCCGCTTTTAATTTGATTCCGTTTTCGAATCGTTTAAATCACAAAGACAGTTTTATTTAAAAAAAATACATTCAGTTAATTTACTCACCTCACAATAAAATTTTGTGAATGGCTATCTGTGAATTGTAACAGATTTGTAATAGGAAAAAAAAACAGTTTCGCAAAATATAAAACATTGAAAAATTACAAAACATATACTACTACGAGTTAAATTTTTAACGAATACACGTCAAAATTAAATAAAAAATATTTAATTAATATTTCGTAACAATACGATGCTTTACCGTGTGTGTGGCTAATGCATATTTAGGAAATTTTAAAATGATATATTTGATAAAATAAAAAAAATTCTTTGGATAAACTTACAACATAAAATTTATTAGAACTAGACAAACGCGAATCTTCAATTGTGCAGGAGATGTATTTTACTATTTTTGTTGTTACGAAGACCGAGGCTATAAACGGTTTATAACATATATTCTTTGATTTTGCCAGTCGATACGTTTTCTTTCTTAATATTTCCTTGATGGCGTCATAATAGCATTCTGTCTTTTTTCGTCTGATTTAGTCAGCTGTTCTTTTTCTTTAATTTCTTGCATTCTTTCGATTTCGTTCTTATACACGTACTCTCTTTATATCTGAAAAATTATGTTACAGAAGATAAGGGTAATTTTTTTAGTATTATTTGTCTAAATATATATACGCATATTTCAAATATAAATATTTGCTACATGAAGGTCGACCTCCATGGCCAAATTGGTAAGATGCTTGTATTTATTATCATCTGTCTTGTTTATACTTAAAACGTCATTCATATATTTCTGGTTGGTTGAAAGAGATTGTCATATTGCAATAAAGGCGTCAGATTGTGCTTAAATAACGAAAGTGGAATATACATCAATATGTATGTTACTATAACATAAAATACAGAATCTCGTTTGTTTTAATGACTATATATCATATGTCATAATCTAAAATATAATATTATAAGTTATTGCCAAACAATTAAAAGCTTTAAATATTTATTCATTATTATTATAAATTAAAATTGAGTGATAATGCTTTTACGCTTATATCAATTATTATTTACTAAAAAAGGATATTATTTAAACAGAAAAAAATCGGATTTTCTAATTAAATCAGCTTTAGGACATCTTTGCATCTTTTGGAGGGGACAAAAGTACAAAGAAAAACCGCAAGAGCCCTCAAGATGAATTCTCTCAGCAATGAGCACAATAATATATTTACTCCCCAGCAGAAAACGCTGGCGAAGAAAAAACAACAGGTAAATATTAAGGTAGGGTGCGTGCTTATTGGAATTACGTTAAAGTAAATGAACACCAAAACTCGATGCCTTTGTTCAGTGCTTCTGTCGCGAAGACTATTTAAATTTGAAATGCCTTAAATTTGTTTCCGGGGGTGCTCTAGCAGTGTGATTTCAACGTTCCGCCCCCCTCTCCTCCTCCCCCCCCCCCGACTTCCCATAAAACATCAGGTGCTATTTATCACCGTTCTTTAATTAAGCTTTCTTTTACACGCTACTCGTTTAAATTCTGGAAAAAAATAGAGTGAGTAGCAAAACGGAACTAATCTTTTTTCAGTTCAATAACAAGTCGCTGTTAATTTGAGCCACCCACTAGACGCAAATCTATTGAAGTCAACAAAAGATTCTACAACAATTATAGCCTTATTATCTTGTATCTTGTCTGTTCTTATCGTCAACTTTTTTATATACTTATGTTTTTTTTAATCTTATAACATGAACACCTATAATTATGTATTTTCAGGCACTAAGATCATTCTTAAATTAGCAAAAAAGTTTATTTTAAATTTTAAAATATCCTTTGTCATGTAAAATACATTTATTTTTTAGTTATATCTTGAGAAAGATGTTGTATAATTTGATACCTTTTTGAGTAAGTACATGACAAAAGAAAAGTGGTAATACTCGTAGTTTAAAAAAAATTGCACAGTTGGTGACTTATCTTAAAAATTGCACAGTTGGTGACTTATCTTAAAAATTGCACAGTTGGTGACTTATCTTAAAAATTGCACAGTTGGTGACTTATCTTAAAAAATCGTGTTTATGTTAACTGTACCTTGCATTGCTTATATTATATTCAAACCATTATTTTATTTATTTAAACTATTCTCGCTTTCATGTTCACTGAATCCCGTATTTAACCGTTAAACCAGCTCATGCTCATTCATTGATTCAACTTCATGAGATATATCTTTTGGTAGACATTTCCAAAAGTAAACTAATTGTACGAAATTACAATGAACTTATGATACCATCAAAAGTTCATATCCCCTTTTGTCAAAATAGTAATTTTCATAATACTTCACGGCATTTAATTATCTGACGTCGCCGGACTGTATCATTTGGTGTGATCCATCCTTTGACTACTCAGGGTAAATATATTTATGGACGTATTTGAATGGTTTAGTTCATTCTATTCAAAAGTTTGGAATTTCTCCAATTCGGACATCAAAGAATTGAAATTCACCGAACTAAATACGTTTGTTATTTATCGTTCTCTTTTCATGGACCTCACAGATTTACCGGAAAAGGTCGGTTAACTATTTAGTCTCGAGAAATTCTGATCATGTCAAGTTTCGTCAATCGTTTTGATAAATGCACCAAACAATTTATTGTGTGCATTAAACAAAACTTGTTTTTTTTATTTATTTCAGACTGCACACAATGAGACACAACCAGGGAATTTTTTTTATAATTATACAAGTACAAGAACCTATTTCCATATTTTAATGTATATAGTACCATACAATGTACGAGTATATTATCCAATTTCATTTAACAGCCATTAAATGTCCAACAAACATTGTTAATATACAGATTTAAGCCTTGTGTTAGCATATTAACTGTTTGACGAAATTATTATTGAATTCAATTACATATATTCGCCGACTTACGACCACACCCGGGTCCGATAAACAGGTCGTAAGTTGATCTGGTCGTAAGTCGGTTTATGCAATAATTTCGGTACACATGTACATTATAGTGCGTGATGATATAACATAAGACTTTTTTATGTTCTTATTATAATCAGTGTATCATCAGTGTCGTTTATGATTCTTTTTTTATTATTTTTCGAGTTTGTCTTTGTTTTCTTTATCATTAGCATTCCTGATATTCGGATATCTTTACGTATTGCTTTGTTTTTTTATTTTTACATTTGTTAGGATTAATTGAAAAAATATGCTACAGTTAAATTGGTTAAATGTTATATGTATTAATAAAACATGAAAATACAGTTGTTATACATATAAAAAAATACTGGCCGCTTGTTTGTCTAAATTGTTTGTTTCTTCTTCTCGCATATTTCATGACATGGGCGAACCACATCGTGTGCCATCCGTTCAATCCTTACAAATCGTTCGATGTTTGGTTCCATTTCTTCAAAATGTGGAAGAAGTTTATTTCAAAGATAAGTAAACCTCCGGATAGTCCCTAAACGGAGAATTTTCTTTCTGGCTCCTTCTCCTGTTCATTTTCTGCTTCTCTTTTTTCTTCTTCCGCTACTTTTTCTTCATCCAATTCAATAAGTTCTTCATTCGTAAGTTCTCCAGACTCATGATCTAGTAATTCCTCGATGTCCTCTACCTCACACTCTAAAGACAGATCTTTCGCCAATTTTACTATTTTTTCTATAACTTCAAGTTCTTGTTCACTGTCGAATTCTTCAAGTGTTTGCGTAACGCTCATCACAATTTTTCCAGATACCATTCATGCACTTCTTTGTCTCAGCCTCCCAGGCAGGAGCGATATTTTTGGTACACCTAAGAAAATCGTACTGCTTCCTAAACTCTCGCAACGATAGCTCTGTGTCAGCATCTATAAGTTATTCTGAGATAGTAAGCCTTAAATGTAGCAGTATAACCTTGATCCATAGGCTGAATGAGTGGAGTTGTTTTTGGCGGCAAAAAAATAACTTTCAAGTTAAGATGAAGATCAGATACATTGGGTGGATGTCCAGGTGCATTATCTAAGAGCATCAAAATATTAAAAGGAATTTCACTCTCCACACAATATTCATGAACTTGAGGAATAAAACAATTCATGAATCAGTCTTCAAATAGGGGCTTCGTCATTAATGTTTTTTGATTGGAACGAAAGTACACGGGCAGTGTGTGCTTGTTTACATTTTTTAATGCTCGCGGGTTTTCTGATTAATAAATTACTAAAGGTTTGAGTTTGAGACCCGCGATGTTTCCGCCAAGCAGCAGAGTCAACCTATTTTTTTAAGTTTTTAATTCAGGCAAACTTTTGGCTTCTACATGGATGTAAGCGCGTGTTGGCATTCGTTTACAGAATAATTCCGTTTCATCCCCATTAAAAATTTGCTCCGGAAGATACTTTTTTTCCTCCTTCGTACTGCTTAATTACCATCATTTTTGTTTTCAAATCAACAACCTTTCATTGTTTCTTGGCAATGAAAGGTTATTGATTTGAAAAGAAAAGAGACATTCACATTTTCCTTGTTGTCGACATCTCGGAAGGGTTTAAAAGATGCTTATAATACCGATCGCGGATTGTGATCGTAAAGTCGAACAGTCGTAAGTCGCGTAGGTCGTAAGTCCACGACTACCTGTAGTTGCAAAAGATACACAGAAAATAAGCTTCCTTATTTCATTTCTTTTATGTATCTACTTACTATTTTTTTCTATAATAAATTTCATATTCATAGAAATATTTGTATTATGTTTTGAAGACAGTTATTATTTTTTGGCTAAATTATAGTGACTATATGTTATATACTCGTGTTTATTTAGAAAATTTATATTGTAACTCTTTACTGATTTCTTGTTTTGTTATGTAAAACAAATACTTTGTTCAGGTTTATGCAAGAAACGTAAAATTTTTATTTTGAAATTATTTCACATTTTCATCCTTCGCCGATTCCAGCAACAGAGAAATGGCATATTTTTAATTCAAACACTCCGCAGCAATAGTGGGTGTTTAAAATACATAAAATATTCCGTCCCCAAATACCCCAGTGAGACAGTGAATACGCCCAGTGAAATACACCTCCGGCATTCAGCATAAAACACGGAATAACTTTAAAACGGAGATTAAGAATCCTTGTCGAGTAAACAGGGGATCGTCAAAACAAAGGGTTGCACGTTAAGGAGGGATTCTTGCTGCTTGCTGCTCTTTGTACTACTTGAAGCTCCATTAGAGTCTACCTTCAATGCTGAGTTTGAGAGAAACCACTGTTCTTAAAAGTGCTCTCTTGGAATGCTTTTCTTAAAAAAATTTAATTATGATCATTGTTAATGAGTATTGAAATCCTTCAAAATGGTTTTATTATTCATAAACATTTTTGAAAGAAAATGCTTTCGTTTCATTATGCATGAGCAATTATGCTATATAAAAATATTTTTTTAATTGATGTTAACAAAGAACCTAGACATTAGGGCGTGACTTATCTACGATAAGATGTATAAATAAATCGTTCTTAAGAAGTCCAAAATTTAAGATCTAGTCAAGGGTAGCATACATAAAGGTTTTGAGTTACTAGTTAAGGTTTGAAAAACGTAATATTGGACATTGGACATTATTATTTCCAGTTATTTGATCTACCGAGTATCATATCGAGTCATTTGAAGTATTCGTAATATTACTGACCAAATACAATAAGGAGAGTATATTGTAAATGTGGTTCGGCGAGTTTTTGATTCTCGACGCATGTTTATTTCATATTTTTTATTTGTGAAAAAAGCTTTGTTGTGCCAATTTGTAAAATTATCTGCATGCTGATAATGACGATATGACAGTTACGGATTGATATAACTTTCACTTGTTAATAATACTTACTTTTAAGTTTGACTTCATGGCTACCTCCGTTGTACCGGGTGTTTTTAACTCTTTGCGTTGTTGAAGATAATGGATAAAATAGCTCATTCTTCTTTTGATTAGAGCTTAAATATATTCTCACTCACGCATATAGTCTGAACTGATCATCAGTTAATACAGTTTTATCACGTTGCTCTAATTTCATGAAATTAAATTAAATCGTTATGTATATTTAAAACCAAATATTTTTGTTGTATATATAAAAAAAACATGCTTGAGTTTATAAATAAAAGACATTTGAATTGAATTTTAAAAAATAACATCGTCTTAGTTTAACTGTGACAACGAATAAATTGCTTCTAAAATATAAATATTTTTGATACGCACTGGTGATTTAGGATATAAGAAAAGTTTGATTTAAAAGGAATGTACGAGTAAAGGATCAGTTTATTTCAAAACTTCTTAACCCAATGTTTTTACTCTTTATTTTACGATTCCAGTTCAAATATTAAATATTTGATCAAATGATTGATTGTGTTTTTGTTTTCGTAAGCTACATTTTTAGTAATACTTCAATTCTTACCAGACCACAATGGCCAAATAGGGTATTTTAAGTAAAAGCAAGCTAAATGGTAAATCCTTTGGTTTACACATTTTATTGAAAACCCAACTATCAAACTATTACTTTGAATTGTAGATTTATTTATTTTAAATTCATATCTTAAACCAAGTTTTATTTTCACACGAGGTTTTTTATTTACTACATCAATTCAAAAATGTAATGGTTAATGCTGTAAAAATGTAGATTAAGATTATGTGTCGAACGGAATATAATATTTCACCTCAAGATCAAAACATTTCTTAAATAAATTTATTAAGAGGTGATATAAGTTTTGTTATAGGGCTGAAGTAATTATTTTTGATACCGAAGTAATTTATTAAGAAAAAGATTTTAAAACACGTTATCATGACAATGATTGTCTCCAGTTCCACAGAGGGTGAACTCTTAAAAATCAACATAGGACCCGCGAAGTTTCAGTGTTTGCCGATTTTCAAGTTCCATTAAACATGCAAATTATATGTCCTCTGGGTGCAACTTTCGCCATTTACGAAAATCTTATCTTTTTGTCCTTACTTTGGTTCCGCGTTACATCAGACACAGCCTTAGCTCTATTTCATGAACTCTTTTTTTGTAAATTTACCATTGTTTTTGGTCATCGAAATGTCAGAAAAGTCTTAAAATTCCCGATTAATAGCATTTTTTAATGATTAAAAAAAACAGATCTCTTTCAAAATTGCGTTATTCAGTATTTAATATTATTGAGCAATAAAGTTAAATACTGTACCAATTTAAAATCCTTTTTTGACTAACCAAACTTAACAATGATTGTCTCTGTTTATTTCGACAAGATACTTAAATATCAATACCATAAGAGACTTAAAGATTAATAATAATATAGTACGACAAGAGACTTAAATATCAATAATAATATAGTACCTATCCAAAAATATGCAGTAAACAAAAATGCAATGAAATAAGATAATGAAGACATTTCAAGAATCTTTATTTATTTCCACACAATATAGTTTGGCAAACAGTGCATACTCGTAAATATATCATGTTTTGCCTTCAACTTGGTTTGCATAACGCATCGAAGATCATCTCTCCATGCTTTTTGTAACTATAAAACATACATTTTCAAATATGTCCCTTTTTTGCCTACAACGTGCCCGTAAAGGTTTAATAATTAAGTATTACGTAGACAAAATGGTAAATACGATCTTTTATGGACATGTTTATCTCATATACGAGTATAATAAAGAACCTACAAATCTGAATTGAATAATGTATATATCAATCATATTGAAAGAAAAAGGGTCAATATTGGTATGGCCGTATCATTTAGAATTAATTTAGATAAACGACCATATCATATATGGATTTACATTAACTGCACTACTCGAAAGCAATATAAAACATTTTCTATTATATTCAACTTAATCTTAATAATAATTCCTAATGAGCTACTTTTATGAATAGTTTTGCATCTGAATTTGTTCACGTACTGGTGGTTGTACCTGGCTCCTACATATTCAAAATGTGCCATGAAATGACTTCTATTAAATAAACAGCTCTATTTTACCATGTGCAAGTTTTAATGACTTCATTTTGTTATGTTAAAACTTTTTGGTAACGGAACACATATATTTCAGAATAACTCTCCAGTGGGAATAAAAACGAACTGAAATAATCAGTTCTAGCATCTATCTGTAATAATACAGGTTAAGACAATTCATGTAGTGGACGACTTGTTCTATTGGCACTCGTAAAGTTGTTTACATTCCAAGGGGGTTATCCAATCAAGGGAGATTGATGTTTCCAATAGCGTCCAGAACGCATCTCACGTCTTGTTAGCTATCTTTTCGTAACGTTTATGGTGATTCTTTACTAGTTCTTTGACCCTGCAATAGTCTACATTTTCTAGTTATTTGTTTGACACTGTTTTATTTTACCACCGCTTAATTCGTATTCGCCACAATAATTTTATTTTGGAAGTGAGAGAAGTTCGCATTAAAAAAAATCCTCGATGTTTCTCAAATCCACTTATTCATTCATTTATTCGTTTTACGTATTTATTTATTTTAGTTTTAATAACGGATTAATATTTAAGTTAAATAATAAGTATGTCTGACGTTTTTTTAGATAAATAAATAATCATTCTCTACCACTTGAGTGGAAATCTCTGGGTATTATGAACCAACGGGTCTATTTCTGGAGTTTCTCTATTTTAATTATTTTTTTAAACAATTACCTCGTACGGCACCAATGCCCATTTTGAAATATTTCTTTTTTGCCACTTGTATTTTTTATCTGAACGCCAGGATCCATTGTTTGAGGTTCATTGCTTATTTAGAATGATCGTCTGACAAAACGAGTTTTCTTGGAGCCTCTTTCAAAGAGGAGACCTTTTGGACGACCGAGAGATCTTTGGAAAATACGAGTTTGGAGGCTGACAAAGGAAATACTTGAGACAGTCCCAGGTTGAAGTGCCGCTAATGACAAAGTCCAAAGGTGAATGAAACAGAATCATCTGAATCCTTGACTCCTTCAGGATGAGGGTGGACACGATAAATTAATTAACAAATATATTTATTCTTAAAAAATGACAAAAAGCGAGCTAACAGATTTAAAGGTAAAAAATATAATTAGAAGATACACACATAAAATAATACTTTTTAATAGTTGACCACTATTTTTTTTTTTCATAAAATGTGTTACACAAGTATATTTAAAATATTTTATGTTTAGAAGTATAAAAATCTTAGTGTACCTAGTTGACTATTTTTATCAAAAAATGTAACTTATGAAATATCAAACAATGACATCGACAATTTGTTCTTTAGATCCATTCTACAATACATCATACTGTCAATGCAATAGAATTTTAATTCAGCAGCACGATGTTTCGTCATAGATATTATAATTCGTTTCATTGATTAATTGAAGCAGAGTAATTAATAACTTATTTTTTTAAGTTAATATTTTAATTTCGTCCACAATTATTTCATAATGATTATGCTAAATCAAACGCTTTTATAACATTGAATATTCCAGAAGTATTTTATGATTCATCATCAAATAATTAATTTCAAAATGTTGTCTACTATGAAAGATGGAAAAATAAACATGTGAACACGATACGATACTGGGGAAGTAAGATCGATTTAAATCGGAACTCTTTGAATGCCGATCAGACATTAAAACATTCTCTTACCTCGTCAAATCATTCCTTTTTAATATTTTACTTTGCCTTGTCAAACGATTGTTTAAAATTAGTGTTTCAAAATTGGTGTTGAGGGTTCATTTTTTGCATTATAGGGTATCTCAAATTGTATGGTTTCTTTACAGGTTTTCTAAATCTGTTCTTTCTGCCTTCTCCATAACTTTCAACCAGATACTTCCAAAATAATCACTTAAGTCAAGAGGTTTTATGAGCAGTTTTTGGGATGGTTACCTAAAAATTTATCATGAAGTTCTTAACACTGATTCACCTTCAGTTCACCTCGTATGAACGTTCAGAGTTTTTTAAGAGTAGTGTTTATATTAACTTATTTATGTTGTCACATTAATTTTAAACGAGTCGAAGCTGAATATTGAAACCACTCTCCATTTTCTTATAAAAATAAACTGAAATGCAATTACCAGTACAACAAACTTAACTTTTCTAGTTTCAGAGAATTAAAACAAAGTATTGGATTTAGTATTTATGCTGGAGAGCTCTATTTTAAAACAGAATGATTTGACACTTAAATGTGAAAAAAATCTGAACTATAACTTTAATGAAAGTGTCAGTTTTATTTCCCTTTAATTTAAGTTATTATGTAATGGGTGTTAGCATAAGTTGTGTCCGTTTTTTTTTTCAATTTAATAATGAGCACCAAAAGTAAAACAAAATGGTAAATGTTATACGTCATTAGAAAGAAAATTTTCTGTTCTACAAGATATTGTGTTTGCTTTTACGTTACATATATTATTTGATTTAATTACAAGCCTTCAAAATGGAATGTCAAGTAGATGAAAATGAGCATTTTCGATACCTCCTTCTGTTCACGTTCAATCGAGGGAATAAAGCTGCCAAAACTGCTTGCGATATTTGCAAAGTGTACGGTGAAGATGCTATGAATGAAAGGACAGCTCGTCGATGGTTTTTGCGTTTCAAAGACGGTAATTTCGACCTGAAAGACATGGAACGTTCCGGACGACCAGTGGACTTCGATGAGGACCGCTTAAACTATATTATTCATGAAGATCCCCCTCAAACCACCGTAGAATTGGCTGAGCAGATGAATTGAAGTCACATGACTGTATACCGCCATCTTAAATCAATGGGAAAAGTCCAGGAGTTCGGCGCTTGGATTCCACATGTTTTGAGTGAAAACAACAAAAATCAACGTTCGACAATTTCTGTAGGTTTGCTCGCGCGTCATCGAGCTACGCATGGCCACAAGCAAAGGTTCCTTTACCGCATCATTTTACTGGTGAGGAAAAATGGTTTGAAAATGGTGATGAAAAAACAAAAGGTGATGAAAAATGTTTGAAGGGGATCTTCATGAATAATATAGTTTAAGCGGTTTTTATCGAAGTCCACTGGTCGTCCGGAACGCTCCATGTCTTACAGGTCGAAATTACCGTCATTGAAACGCAAAAACCGTCGACGAACTGTCCTTTCATTCATAGCATCTTCACCGCGTACACTTCGCAAATATCGCGAGTAGCTTTGACAGCTTTATTCCCTCGATTGTATCCATCTTGAAGGCTTGTAATCAAATAAAATAATATATGCAACGTAAAAGCAAACGCAATATCTTGTAGAGCAAAAAATTTTCTTTCGAATGACGTATAACATTTACCATTTTGTTTTACTTTTGGTGCTCATTTTTAAATTGAAATAAAACGGACACAATTTATGTTAACACCTAATATATTTTTTCCCATTCAAGTATCAACTCAGTCTGTTTCCAAGAACTCCATTTTTAAAATGTTGATTTGTTTTATTGGCTATTATCATAAGGCTTAAAATTTTAGAAAAGAGATAATTTCAAGGTTTCAACATGTAATAAATTATTATTAAATAAAATTTCACGAAAACTTTAATTATTTTGGTTCATACTTAGATTGCTTTACCTCATTAACAATAAAGGTACACTGTAAAATCCTTATATTTTGAAAATCTTCTCAAAGATTATCTTTCTTACTTATTACTTCCTGTAAAGGGGAATTTGGATTGAGGTAACCATGTTTTTAAGTCTTTGCAATATTAGAGTTAAACAATTAATCGAATAAGTTTGAAGGAAATGTTGTGTTTGTTTCCATCCTAAAACTTATATATTTTGTTAAGATAAATTAACTTTCAAATAGTGTTTGCCATGGTGGATACAAAAAAACAGCAGCTCGAGAGAATAGGCAAATGTTGCGTGAAGTCCCTCTGACGGAGCAAACTGTCTAATAATGATGACCATGATTGACTGCGGCCTTATTCTAAATGTTGTTTTATGATTTATCTTCGGACCAAAGAAATTTTCAGCAATCAATAACAACTGCCTTGAGTATAATGCAAATCGTATATAAATTTTAATTTCAAAATTTTAATATCAAAAGTCTGTGAAATACATACTTGTGTGTCAAATGCTTCATCGTGTAGAAATTAATTATCATGGGGCTCACATGTTTAGTCATAATTAAATACTATTGATCTGCTCACATGTTTAGTCATAATTAAATACTATTGATCTGCTCACATGTTTAGTCATAATTAAATACTATTGATCTGCTCACATGTTTAGTCATAATTAAATACTATTGATCTGCTCACATGTTTAGTCATAATTAAATACTATTGATCTGCTCACATGTTTAGTCATAATTAAACACTATAAATATGACAATAAGTCAAACATTTGTGTGTCATCTTGTGTAATACACAAAATTGTTTTGTTTGCTTTCTCCAAACAGTACAATCACCAGTGCACTATATTGATATTAAGTTTTAAAATTAAATTTATCGGTTAAATTGAACACTTACACCAATGATCCAAACCAATGTTTTAATTATTTAAGATTTAGTCATTATAGAAAAACTTTCGACAACATGCAGGAATACGCTTCAAACATACTTTAAGCAAGTTGCCAGAAAGGACCACGTAAGCCTTGAGAAGCTGGTAATCACCGATATAGTTGAGGGTAAACGAGAAAGAGGAATGTCTCCTAAAATACAGGTGTATCAAATAAAGGTGTTAATTGAATCCTTTTTGAACGTTGCATCCAATATAACACGGAGACAAATACTGCAACAAGTTCCAGATATAGCAGAGGACCAAAAAATCCAGCATTTAGCATGCGGTGAAAATAAGTTGGAATTATAATTGTATTTTAAATGAATGCGGCTGAAATAAAAATATAAAACCTATTTGTGATAAAATTTGTTTTTTTTTTTTACTTTTTTTATCCTTTCACAAAGTTATTCTTCATAATAATTTTTAATATACTTTATGATAAAGTCTGAAATTAAATTTACATTTTTGCGGATAAAAATTTCCGCAACAAGTACTACATATCCTTACGTCACACTGAACAAGGTATTTATTTTTAGACATACTCGTAAATATAATTTAAAAGGTATGTACAATCGATTCATAAATGTTCAAAAGAACATTAAGATAATTTAAAATCAATATTTATTTCCATTAAATAAAAAAAAATGCACAAACAATAAAAAAATGTTTGGGATTGAAAATGCTATTAAAAATAAAAACAGTAAATATTAGGTCATTTAAAAAAATTTATAACCATGATTTGATTATTTCGTTTTATTGAACTTTATTAATTTCACTTACTTATATTGTTTGTCTGCGAGATTATACAATTTTGAATTTGTTACATTAAAAGTTGAACAACCTTCACATTCATTCAAGACACACATCCAAGATAAATTTATGGCAGCCTTTTCAAACGCTTCCATAAACATAACTGTTAGACACCCGCGTACTTTATACGAAGATCTCTTATATATTCTGGAAGTTTCATTATAAGTTTTAAACTTAAATATTCACTTGTTCTCGTACCATACATTTTTGAAATTTCTTTTGGTAGAATTAATGTACTATGACCTATCTGTAACATATTGTGTATAAGCGGTCCTGCGCACTTTTTTCGTACATTAGACATTGTCGTGACCATTTGTGCTGGCTCAAACCGACATATTTTATTTTTCTATTCTCCTCAATATTAAAACACAGCAGCCATGGTATGGTATCTGGATTTTACTTTCATGTTACGAGTACAGGGGTATTCCTTCGTTAGGTAAGATAATTTTTTTTTAGATAGAATTCACTTACGGATTATCTTCTAGCCCCTTTAAAATAACTTAAAAAAAAGAGTCAGTGTTAAAATAAAGCATACTTGTTTTTACTTGGAAGTGCATACACATTTCAAGAAAAAGTTTATCTTGTTCTTAGTGGTAAAAAAGAAATAACCCTCATGAATCCGGTAGATGAGGGGGCCGATTAAAATGTGTAGATATGACATGGTTCGCAACAAATGATGGAAGGGATGAAAGGCAATGCTGGGAGAGAATCGCAAAGCCTCACCCATTTTGCTTGAGACCTGTTTCGGTGAGATGCACGTCTCTCACCTGCCTGTGACATAACCTTGAGACAAGATGTGGGAATCATACTTATTTTTCAGATACATTGGGTACCTGAATTCACCCTCATAGAGTTCACCGTTGCGACGCCGAAGACAACAAAAGCCTATGCCTGGGAATGGAGCTGTCCCAATATTAAAATTTTCAGTCCGCTAAGCCGCCGAAGCTGAATACGTGTTCGCCTGCTGCCCCGTTGCCCCTGTGGTCCAAGCTTTGACTGTAACCGTCTCTAGTCTCTCGAACCGATCCGAAATTCGTTAATAAACTAACCCTACATGAAACCCTTTGGAACTTGTCTTTAATTTGTATATTTCACTACTAAATTGTTTACCTTTTTTTTAAACACTTTTATTTTCCCATTTAACAAATAAATATAACTTCAATATAAATCATATTTAATTGCTAAAACCAACACTTAAATTTTCTATATAATTTGATATCCCTCGTATTAAAATACTCGAACAGGTAGAGTTAATTCCCTTTTATCAAATATTATACTGACTTTTTCTATACATCAAAGAGTAGAACGATAATAAAATATAAAAAATCATATGTTTTACATTAAAATTGGCTACACTTAACTGTCTCATGAAATAAATAATGTTTGGGATCCGTACTTCTGATCTACATCACCATATATATAATATGTTGGGAATAGAGGATCTCGAAAAAGTCGAAGACACGGGATGGATATAGCAATTCAGAATAAGAGTAACATGACACAAAAAGCGCTATTGCAACTCATTCTAGGTTCACACACTGGCACGATTCTTAACGTCAAACGTGCTAACGTGAGGGACTGTTTGTGTTTGCGAAGAAAATTTTTCTTTCATCTCACAATTTCTGCTTTATTTTATATAATTTTTTATCGAGAAATGGAATACTTAACTTTGAGTGGACTTTGAGGTACACTAGTATTAATGATTATTTTATTTCTCAATAATTGTTTATTCTTTGGAATCTCAAATATAATTTCAAAATGAAAATTTTCAGATAATATATAAAATTTTATTAAACTTGCACATAAATCTTTACAAAGTGACGAGAAAATCAACTATTTCTAAGTTTTTTAGCATTCCAGAACCGTTTTGCTTAGCAAATGAAAACACTGAGAAATATAATCATTGTGTTAAAAAGTCTATTTTTTTTCAAAAGAAGTATGTCGAATATTTAACAATATAGACATAAATTGAGTGCTGAGAAGTAAATAGAAGGCGCTTTTTGCGATGTGACTTTAAGGTTGAGTGCGTAAAATGTAATTATTTACTTATGTAAGTTATTTCTGACATAACGATAAAATTAACTTGTTAGAGCTCAATCCGAGACTGATTTAACTTAATTAATTAATGTTGTATTCATGGATAAGCACACATTTGTCACAATATGTGGAAATATTCGTTCTTTCAAATTAAGCAAGATTATCCAAATATGTTGTATTCATCGATAAGCACACATTTGTCACAATACGAGTATGTGGAAATATTCGTTCCTTCAAATTAAGCAAGATTATCCAAATATGTTGTATTCATCGATAAGCACACATTTGTCACAATATGTGGAAATATTCGTTTCTTCAAATTAAGCAAGATTATCCAAATATAAATCAATCCCTGATATGAAAATCTTTCAATATATTTCGATCTCCATTTTTTAGTTAGCTATCTTAGGTAACTGGCATTAAATCTACTTCAATAAATATAAGTAGCATAATTCAACATATTTTTTTAGATCTTTCCATGCTCCTTTGTGCGATCTGGAGCTTTTGTGTGTTCTTTGCGGTGTTAAAAAAATACCCGACATGTTAGTTATATTGGAGAATAAAGAATAAAAAAAAAACAATGCATTAATTTTTATTATGATTAAAATGCATAATTAATTGATGAACAACTTATTTGCATCCTCTTAATGCTTTTGGATTGTGTATGCAGACGAATAATATGTTAAAAACAAATGTTCCTTTTGAATGAATTGTATTTTAATCATAATGAAGTATATCACGTAAGCAACTGAGTCTTCTCTATTTGCATCCTCTTAATGCTTTTGGATTGTGTATGCAGACGAATAATATGTTAAAAACAAATGTTCCTTTTGAATGAATTGTACAATATTTTAATCATAATGAAGTATATGACGTAAGCAACTGAGTCTTCTCTATTTGCATCCTCTTAATGCTTTTGGATTGTGTATGCAGACGAATAATATGTTAAAAACAAATGTTCCTTTTGAATGAATTGTATTTTAATCATAATGAAGTATATCACGTAAGCAACTGAGTCTTCTCTATTTGCATCCTCTTAATGCTTTTGGATTGTGTATGCAGACGAATAATATGTTAAAAACAAATGTTCCTTTTGAATGAATTGTATAATATTTTAATCATAATGAAGTATATGACGTAAGCAACTGAGTCTTCTCTATTTGCATCCTCTTAATGCTTTTGGATTGTGTATGCAGACGAATAATATGTTAAAAACAAATGTTCCTTTTGAATGAATTGTACAATATTTTAATCATAATGAAGTATATCACGTAAGCAACTGAGTCTTCTCTATTTGCATCCTCTTAATGCTTTTGGATTGTGTATGCAGACGAATAATATGTTAAAAACAAATGTTCCTTTTGAATGAATTGTACAATATTTTAATCATAATGAAGTATATGACGTAAGCAACTGAGTCTTCTCTATTTGCATCCTCTTAATGCTTTTGGATTGTGTATGCAGACGAATAATATGTTAAAAACAAATGTTCCTTTTGAATGAATTGTATTTTAATCATAATGAAGTATATCACGTAAGCAACTGAGTCTTCTCTATTTGCATCCTCTTAATGCTTTTGGATTGTGTATGCAGACGAATAATATGTTAAAAACAAATGTTCCTTTTGAATGAATTGTACAATATTTTAATCATAATGAAGTATATGACGTAAGCAACTGAGTCTTCTCTATTTGCATCCTCTTAATGCTTTTGGATTGTGTATGCAGACGAATAATATGTTAAAAACAAATGTTCCTTTTGAATGAATTGTATTTTAATCATAATGAAGTATATCACGTAAGCAACTGAGTCTTCTCTATTTGCATCCTCTTAATGCTTTTGGATTGTGTATGCAGACGAATAATATGTTAAAAACAAATGTTCCTTTTGAATGAATTGTATAATATTTTAATCATAATGAAGTATATGACGTAAGCAACTGAGTCTTCTCTATTTGCATCCTCTTAATGCTTTTGGATTGTGTATGCAGACGAATAATATGTTAAAAACAAATGTTCCTTTTGAATGAATTGTACAATATTTTAATCATAATGAAGTATATCACGTAAGCAACTGAGTCTTCTCTATTTGCATCCTCTTAATGCTTTTGGATTGTGTATGCAGACGAATAATATGTTAAAAACAAATGTTCCTTTTGAATGAATTGTACAATATTTTAATCATAATGAAGTATATGACGTAAGCAACTGAGTCTTCTCTATTTGCATCCTCTTAATGCTTTTGGATTGTGTATGCAGACGAATAATATGTTAAAAACAAATGTTCCTTTTGAATGAATTGTATTTTAATCATAATGAAGTATATCACGTAAGCAACTGAGTCTTCTCTATTTGCATCCTCTTAATGCTTTTGGATTGTGTATGCAGACGAATAATATGTTAAAAACAAATGTTCCTTTTGAATGAATTGTACAATATTTTAATCATAATGAAGTATATGACGTAAGCAACTGAGTCTTCTCTATTTGCATCCTCTTAATGCTTTTGGATTGTGTATGCAGACGAATAATATGTTAAAAACAAATGTTCCTTTTGAATGAATTGTATTTTAATCATAATGAAGTATATCACGTAAGCAACTGAGTCTTCTCTATTTGCATCCTCTTAATGCTTTTGGATTGTGTATGCAGACGAATAATATGTTAAAAACAAATGTTCCTTTTGAATGAATTGTACAATATTTTAATCATAATGAAGTATATGACGTAAGCAACTGAGTCTTCTCTATTTGCATCCTCTTAATGCTTTTGGATTGTGTATGCAGACGAATAATATGTTAAAAACAAATGTTCCTTTTGAATGAATTGTATTTTAATCATAATGAAGTATATCACGTAAGCAACTGAGTCTTCTCTATTTGCATCCTCTTAATGCTTTTGGATTGTGTATGCAGACGAATAATATGTTAAAAACAAATGTTCCTTTTGAATGAATTGTACAATATTTTAATCATAATGAAGTATATGACGTAAGCAACTGAGTCTTCTCTATTTGCATCCTCTTAATGCTTTTGGATTGTGTATGCAGACGAATAATATGTTAAAAACAAATGTTCCTTTTGAATGAATTGTATTTTAATCATAATGAAGTATATCACGTAAGCAACTGAGTCTTCTCTATTTGCATCCTCTTAATGCTTTTGGATTGTGTATGCAGACGAATAATATGTTAAAAACAAATGTTCCTTTTGAATGAATTGTACAATATTTTAATCATAATGAAGTATATGACGTAAGCAACTGAGTCTTCTCTATTTGCATCCTCTTAATGCTTTTGGATTGTGTATGCAGACGAATAATATGTTAAAAACAAATGTTCCTTTTGAATGAATTGTATTTTAATCATAATGAAGTATATGACGTAAGCAACTGAGTCTTCTCTATTTGCATCCTCTTAATGCTTTTGAATTGTGTATGCAGACGAATAATATGTTAAAAACAAATGTTCCTTTTGAATGAATTGTATTTTAATCATAATGAAGTATATCACGTAAGCAACTGAGTCTTCTCTATTTGCATCCTCTTAATGCTTTTGGATTGTGTATGCAGACGAATAATATGTTAAAAACAAATGTTCCTTTTGAATGAATTGTACAATATTTTAATCATAATGAAGTATATGACGTAAGCAACTGAGTCTTCTCTATTTGCATCCTCTTAATGCTTTTGGATTGTGTATGCAGACGAATAATATGTTAAAAACAAATGTTCCTTTTGAATGAATTGTATTTTAATCATAATGAAGTATATCACGTAAGCAACTGAGTCTTCTCTATTTGCATCCTCTTAATGCTTTTGGATTGTGTATGCAGACGAATAATATGTTAAAAACAAATGTTCCTTTTGAATGAATTGTACAATATTTTAATCATAATGAAGTATATGACGTAAGCAACTGAGTCTTCTCTATTTGCATCCTCTTAATGCTTTTGGATTGTGTATGCAGACGAATAATATGTTAAAAACAAATGTTCCTTTTGAATGAATTGTATTTTAATCATAATGAAGTATATCACGTAAGCAACTGAGTCTTCTCTATTTGCATCCTCTTAATGCTTTTGGATTGTGTATGCAGACGAATAATATGTTAAAAACAAATGTTCCTTTTGAATGAATTGTACAATATTTTAATCATAATGAAGTATATGACGTAAGCAACTGAGTCTTCTCTATTTGCATCCTCTTAATGCTTTTGGATTGTGTATGCAGACGAATAATATGTTAAAAACAAATGTTCCTTTTGAATGAATTGTACAATATTTTAATCATAATGAAGTATATCACGTAAGCAACTGAGTCTTCTCTATTTGCATCCTCTTAATGCTTTTGGATTGTGTATGCAGACGAATAATATGTTAAAAACAAATGTTCCTTTTGAATGAATTGTACAATATTTTAATCATAATGAAGTATATCACGTAAGCAACTGAGTCTTCTCTATTTGCATCCTCTTAATGCTTTTGGATTGTGTATGCAGACGAATAATATGTTAAAAACAAATGTTCCTTTTGAATGAATTGTACAATATTTTAATCATAATGAAGTATATGACGTAAGCAACTGAGTCTTCTCTATTTGCATCCTCTTAATGCTTTTGGATTGTGTATGCAGACGAATAATATGTTAAAAACAAATGTTCCTTTTGAATGAATTGTATTTTAATCATAATGAAGTATATCACGTAAGCAACTGAGTCTTCTCTATTTGCATCCTCTTAATGCTTTTGGATTGTGTATGCAGACGAATAATATGTTAAAAACAAATGTTCCTTTTGAATGAATTGTACAATATTTTAATCATAATGAAGTATATGACGTAAGCAACTGAGTCTTCTCTATTTGCATCCTCTTTATGCTTTTGGATTGTGTATGCAGACGAATAATATGTTAAAAACAAATGTTCCTTTTGAATGAATTGTATTTTAATCATAATGAAGTATATCACGTAAGCAACTGAGTCTTCTCTATTTGCATCCTCTTAATGCTTTTGGATTGTGTATGCAGACGAAATAATATGTTAAAAACAAATGTTCCTTTTGAATGAATTGTACAATATTTTAATCATAATGAAGTATATGACGTAAGCAACTGAGTCTTCTCTATTTGCATCCTCTTAATGCTTTTGGATTGTGTATGCAGACGAATAATATGTTAAAAACAAATGTTCCTTTTGAATGAATTGTATTTTAATCATAATGAAGTATATCACGTAAGCAACTGAGTCTTCTCTATT
>OX463843.1:32628155-32673721 GCA_949825065.1 Odontocerum albicorne | reverse complement strand
AATAACTTTACAAAACACCAAATTTAGCATTATGTTACATGTTTTGTCGATTCCCATAAGCATGGTCCATTATTAACAACTTTATTTCTGTCCATCGCTTGCGAGGCTGGCAGATTTCAAAGCGGTAGAGAAAGCACCAATGTCTTCGCCGACTGAAAAAAAACAATTCAAACAAAGGTCGTCAGTATATCGAAGATTTTATTTCAAGCACTATCCTCATTTTGTACTCCATATCGATACTGAACAAAAGTGCCGAGATTATACATTCATGGGTAACACTTGTCTGAGTATGAAATCTTTCTGATTTTATATTATCTATTTTGACTGCAACGGATCTCTCGCTGTACCATTGACTTAGAGGGTAAATAAAAAAATGCAGTTCCCATTTCCAGTCACAATGTCTGATATGTACTCGTATAATATTACCCATCGATAGCTTATTTTTTAGGATCCCAATAATACGTTCAAAGAAAGTTACCATTTGCCGTCTTATAGAAATTGCTTTCTCAGTCTACAACTTAAATATGCTTACGTTGCCCAATTCTCGATGGTAAGTTTTCGAAATGTATTGTTTTCTCATTATTTATAAATAATACAATATTTGTACCAAAAATAAATGGTGTAAATATAACACTTACATTGTTTACTTTACAATCATGTGACGGTTTATTTTCATGTAACAATCCATTTCAATCAACTAGAAAAGTATTAAACAAACCTCAAGGTTGATGTCTGAGTGGAAACCAGACTAGATCTCTTTTATAAAAATATCTGGATACCAATAAGAACCAAACTCACAATCCCACTTATCAAGACCTAACTGATAAGAAACATAGTTTTTTTCTTTTGTAAATTTTGGTAGTAAAGACGAATGTTTTTGAAATATCCAAATGCGTTTATTAAAATTTATCAAGACTCAGAAAACTTTATTAAATTTATTTTACTAATAATTATCTTGAAATACTCGCGGTACTTGATATGCAGTCTGACATTTGATGTGCTTGAAACACACCGTGCTAATTTCAGGTTCGTCTCTTTTGAATTATATAAACTGTTCAGCTTTTCAACTACGAGCATTGCTCACCAAGTCATTTCTATGAATTTAATTAACGTTTTATTACTTCAAATCAAATGAACTGTCAAATTCATTGTGTTTGTAAATTAAACGTATCTACAACATCATTTTACATTGAATTGTCATAGCTAATTTTAAGAGACAACATTCAATTTTGATTCAATGATGAAGTTAAATAGGTACCAATTAATAAAGGAACCAATTTTCAATTAATACATAGAATTAAAATGTTTGATGAAGTACTTACTCAATGCAAAAGTGATAACTTTACAGTATTTAATGAAAATGTCATTGTTTATATACATACTCTAATTATGTTAATAAATCGTGTAAAACTTTTCCGTGTATTGTTGGATTTTTAAACTATTACTAATCAATGTGATAAACATGGTCAGTTTTTATTGTATTACAATCTAGTGAGTTTGTTGAGATTTGACTATAATTTCACTTAAAAAAATACAGACAGTTTTTTATCGATCTAATACACCAAGGTCTCCAACTAAAAGACAAGCATTCTTATACCTGTCAATTTTTGTTTGGATACGCGCAGACTGAGTTTGAAACAAATATATTATTAATATTCATTAAGTAAGTGTTTTTAGTTCCTCAATAAGTGTATTCACACTTCAGCTCAGTAAACATATACTTAAAAGACCAGGAAGTTTTACAAATTTACCGAATTATTTTGTTTGGATACGCGCAGACTGAGTTTGAAACAAATATATTATTAATATTCATTAAGTAAGTGTTTTTAGTTCCTCAATAAGTGTATTCACACTTCAGCTCAGTAAACATATACTTAAAAGACCAGGAAGTTTTACAAATTTACCGAATTATTTTTTTTCGAGCAGTATATTACACAATTCATTCCAAAGGCATTTAGATATTATATATCTTATACTTGTACATAGTTTGGTTATTTAACATCACCCAGATCATTTAGGGCTCAGAATATTATATGACACGATATGTTTTTTGGCCTTTTCTAGACACCTCAAATAGTGAAACTTCTTTATTGGTGGATACATTATTAGTCTTAGTGTTACTACCGTCTTAAATTAATGCGCTCGTGTGATGAATTTCTCAAATAGTTTATTTTTCCATATTTTTCTCTTTATCTCCTTGATTGGTTTGCTTTGTATTTTCCTTCACATTCCTCTCAAATAACAAATGTTGCAGTAGAACCATTTTCTAAGTTTTTTTTTAGCCATGAACTGCTTATTTATCCTACACTTCGTTTTCCTTGTATCTTCCCCTCTTATATTACTTGGATGATTTCATATCTGTTTCCTCTTGTGAAATACCCAAAGTATTCCAATCTTCTCCTCTTAATGCAAGTGAGAACTTTTTTTGGTTTGATACGACATTATTCAAACTATTTAAATTTAATTCACATATTTATGACAAAACACATCTTGCTCCAAAAATGTTGATATTAACTATTCCACGTAATAAATTTATGTGACCACATCACATTTTCAAACATTGACTGGCTATACATAACGGTTTATTAAAAAAACAATGACTTCTTAACCTATATTGAACGGAAATCAAATATTCCAATTTTACTGAATTCAAACCAAATATCAAGGTGAACAAAGAAAATCTCGACTTTTAAGCGGGTTTCGGGAGGGACTTGAAGAAAAAAGCGATTATCGATTCATTCAGGAGAGCTTTCCAAATGTCAAAGTACACGCGAACCGGCGATCAGACAAGAGACTTGCCACCGGTGCCGATTGCTACATAAATTCACCCGCAATGAATTAGCGAATTATCACGGGGATCCGATCCTCCGAGGATTAGTTCGCTTGGCAGAAGTACCGTCAGGATGGTTGGTTATACAACTCTCGTTTCCGAATTCAACACCATAAGGCCGTGGAGTTTAATAAAAATATAGAGACAATTAATTTCACACGAGAGTAAATGTATTCTTTTGTTGTCAAAATGGTAATCCTCTCCATCAATCGGACATTCAAATGACCAAAATATTTAATAAAGAGTATATTTTGTCTACAGAAACGTGCTTCCAGACATTTAACATCAATAAGTGAAAGTTGAAGTTTTTTTTCATTTCAGTAATTGTGTAATTTCATCGTAATTTTCATATTTTCATCACTTAAATATTTTTGAAAATAATTAAATATGTTAAATATTCTTGTACAATATTTAAAAAAACTGAAAACTATTCTTTTGATAAAATGTTTTTTTTTCAGATATCCATCTTTGACCATAGCTTAAACAAATATAAAAAAATTATCACCAACAGATAATACATATTTGTACCATATTAATAGGCGCGTCCAGAAAGTAAAGAACGATTGCGCACCACGCCCTGCGCCGATCCTCCACCACCATGGTCGTATGCGTGCCAGTTAGCTACTTCCCTCGCTTCAGTGCTAGCTGAGTTTTGTTGCTGAACGGTCGTACGTCTTTGTTCCGTAACTTTTCAAAATGGCTGCACCCATCTAAAATCCCGCCAAATGTGAAGTGCGTAGTGTCATTCGTTTTCTGAATGCACAAAATGTTCGACCTATCAAAATTTATAGGCAACTTTAAGCACAGTACATGAATCTTTCCCATAAATTTCACTATTGCTCCTACATGAAATAGTGACAGAGCACCTTGGCTACAAAAAAGTTGTGCTCGGAAGAGAATAACCGAATCTCAACACCAAAAAAGTGATGGCAACAGTTTTTTGGGACCGAAAGAGTTTATGCCAAGAGGACACACAATAAACTCAGAGGCCTATTGTGAAACTCTTCAACGGCTTAGACGCGCCATCCAAAACAAGAGACGTGGAATGTTGTCGGGAAAGTTGGTTTTGACTCATGACAATGCGCGGCCTCATGCATCAGCACGAACACAGCGAGAACTTCAACGTCTTAAGTGGGAAATTTTTGGACATCCTCCTTACAGCCCGACTTGGCACCAAGTGATTTTCCCTCATTCCCGAAACTAAAGGAATTTTTGGATGGAAAACAGTTCGCAAACGATGAAGACCTCAAACAAGAAGTGACATCCTGGTTCAAATCTTTGGCGGTAGAGGAGTATAACATCGGAATTGAAAAATTGGTTCCACGTTACAATAAGTGCCTTGACAGCTATGGCGACTACATTAAAAAATATAGTAAGGTACTGTGACTGTAAATAAAGTTTTGTGTTAATATCTTTCGTTTTTATTTAGTTATGCCAAAACGTTCTTTACTTTCTGGACGACCCACTTATATAATAATATAATCTTATGTCATTGGAAATTTAAAAAGTTGTTATTTAAAATAAAATAAAGAGACGTACTCGTAACATACATTTGAAAAATCAGCTGTGAATAATACTAGACAAACGATTTTGGTTTAAAAATCAGCTGTGAATAATACCCGGCAGACGATTTTGATTTAAAAACCAACTGTGAATAATACTAGACAGATGATTTAGAATTAAAATTGTGTAATATTACTTATGATTTCTAAAAACAAATCTAAATATTTTTAAATATCATAAAGCGAATATATTGAAATATTTATGGACGGAATAAACCGTAAAATTCAAATTACTAGCAAAACGTTGAGGTGTTATGATACGGATATTGAATTACTGCTGTTTGCAGAAGACGCACAACGTGGTGATGCTGGCATACAAAAAAAGTATGCAGCATGACATGTTTAGTCGTTTTGGAAAAGGAACAAGGCAGGTTGGAATAAGGAGCAATATATCAAAAAGTGATGATGATAGAACTTTTACAATCCTAATGCAACGTCCAGTTAAATGTAATACAACTGAAAAAAAAACACTATTTAAAATAAAGCTTGAAGTGGAGTTAACACAAGATGGGCATCAAAATGGTGAATTCGATACCATAATAGGAGTGGGTATCGTTTTTTATAGTTTGCTGATGAGGAAGTCTAAACTTTTATTTAAAACTAAAATGTAAGACTGTTTCATTATATGTGTATATGTATATGCCAAGTCTAACATGTAACATATCATATATTTATCGAAAATATGAGTTCAAAAGTACATCATTTCATAATAGGTATAGAGTGGAGCCTTACGAGTAACGTTAAGAAAGAGACGCCGAAGTGCGGATATACACTAGGTGTTTTGCTCCTTATACACTATGTTAAGTGTAATCCAGCTGACTGTGTTAAGACATGTGTTTAGAATATCAGATGACTGTATTCCGAAACGAGTGATTGACACGACATTCAAAAGAAGACATTCAGCGGAAAAAACTGAGAAGGATGTAAAGTTTCCAGATGAAACTGTAAGCAATCCCCGAGAGGGTCCAATGCTGACTTATCTGGAGGAGTATCGTGGCAGCGATGTAGTCCCAACTCAGATGATTAAAGAGTGAAGAAGTTGAAGATGTTTGTGAGAACATTACTTTATGGTCAAAAGATGACTGTCTTGAATTTCGGGTGATTCATAAAATCTCCTAATTTTTGTCGAGGTGACTTATCAACGAGTCATTTAACTCATTTAAAGAGAGATGATTGCTTGTCCATACTACTTGATAGAGTACAAGTTAAATTAACTAAAGTGAATATGGTTATTTTTTAAATAAATTTTTATGACAGATTTTATAAAACAAAAAGTACAAGTTTTTGTTTACAAAAATTAGATTTACCTATGTCGAAATCTGTAATAATAAATTATAAAAATAGAACACAAAGTTTTTTCCCCTTATATTTATAGCACATCACAACGCACATTGCATATAAACTGTATCTTCCTCAAGCTAGTTAATTTAACTGAATAAAGCAGTTGAATTTACTCATCTGAGAAATACATTATGTATTTCATTATATATTTATTTAAAAAATAAGAAAACTCATTTCGATATCGCGAATAAAAATTATATTGAGACTAAAAAAACATTGATTAACAAAATATGAGTAATTTGTGCTACAATTTTCTAGCAAAATTTTGCTAAGCAATAAAATTACCAGAAGAAAGCGATAAAATAAACAGAACGCATAAAAGAGGAAAAATAACGGAATTTTTTTTATTGCTTTCAAAGTGTTAGAAAATCAAGAAACACCTCAAAAACTTCAAATAAAGCGAAATTTTTTGAAACAAATACAGTAGCTTAATCCTTGAACTTTTTTTCTTTATCACTTTAAAGTAACCAGTCACTCCACGAACGCTTCTACTATTTAGCAATGACACTCTTTGAAGTTTCCATGCTTAGAAGCCAAGATAAAATAAAGAAGACTCAGGTGATCATAGCACTTGAATCAAATCAATGGCGTAATGGAAAAAAAAATTATAAAGGCACCACCAGATGTCTAGTTGGGCGTTGACCGATCCCGTAAATATTGAATCAAATTGTTTAAGTTAGTCTTCATCAAATGACAAATCGACGACTATCTAGTTGGTAAGACGCATGTCTTTCAAACCTGGGGCTGCAGGTTCGATTTTAGTTAGTAGCTAGAATGTTTTAAATAAGTTCCATGCTTATTTTACATCACATTGGTTGTTTGGAAGAGATTGTCCCGTGACAGTAAACCTGCCAGGTTGTATTGTACAAAATAAATCTGTAATATCGTATAATAAAATAAAAAAGTCAAAATCTCAATTTATATTCCATATGTGAAAACAGTTATGTAAGATTAGATGTTTTAAACATATGTTACATGCGAGTAAATGCAAGTATAGAACATTTTTATGTTCCATATGTGAAAACAGTTATGTAAGATTAGGTGTTTTAAACATATGTTACATGCGAGTAAATACAAGTATAGAACATTTTTATGTTCCATATGTGAAAACAGTTATGTAAAATTAGATGTTTTAAACATATGTTACATGCGAGTAAATGCAAGTATAGAACATTTTTATGTTCCATATGTGAAAACAGTTATGTAAGATTAGATGTTTTAAACATATGTTACATGCGAGTAAATGCAAGTATAGAACATTTTTATGTTCCATATGTGAAAACAGTTATGTAAGATTAGATGTTTTAAACATATGTTACATGCGAGTAAATACAAGTATAGAACATTTTTATGTTCCATGTGTGAAAACAGTTATGTAAGATTAGATGCTTTAAACATATGTTACATGCGAGTAAATGCAAGTATAGAACATTTTTATCTTCCATATGTGAAAACAGTTATGTAAGATTAGATGTTTTAAACATATGTTACATGCGAGTAAATGCAAGTATAAAACTTTTTTAACTCAAAATGAAAATTACAAATTAAAGAAGTGAAGTTTTTGATATTGGTCACAAATCAGTGTGATACAAAATTAGAGAGAGCTTCGAACATTGCAAAGTTATTTTTAATCTAAAATACTTCGTTATATTTTGCTTATCAGAATTTTCTTATTTTTTGGATAAATTTCATTGTAAAAAGCAAACATTTTTATTTTATAAACCAAAGAATATTCTTTTAACTCCGGTTGAAAAAAGCGGGTATAATAAAAACACTGTTGTAATTTGTAATTTCGCAAACTCTTTAAATTATTCGCTTTTTTTTATATTCCGCGGTTGTAACAGCACTCGTCCGAGCTCCCGATCCCAGTTTACGGATGGATTATAAAGATTTAGGAAACGGCTACATCTGGACAAAGTATATTTCTCCATCTCGACTCAACGCCATTTCCTGGATCGTGCAGCTAATTTCCGCAGCAGGCAGCTTCGGGCCGCCCATTTAAATAAAACTGTACTTTATCATTTCCCGACGATTCGTTTTTGTTCGGCCACCCCATTATTTATTTACGTTTGCTTTGACCATGTGCTCGCCGGATAGTGATACTGATCCCCCGATTATATTAAATGGTAGTTTAGTAGTGTAGTGGATATTACGTTATATATCTTTTTGACTCTTTGAAATCTAAACCACGGTCCACCCGGTGACCATCTACAAAACAGCGAATATTGGAGAATCCAGACAAAATATCTTCCTCTTCTTGCTGTAGATTCAAATGAACTTTATCAGGAATTGTTTTTTTCTTCAGACGTTGACGTTATGACATCCGAAATAATCCAATGGTACCTAAGAGGCATAAAGAGGCCCAGAAGAAGACCAAAAGTACGCTGTACTTTTTTTATTTTCGAATTTTCGTAGACTTCTTAAGAAAAAAAATGTACGCTCAAAATACTTTGCGGTATACAAAATTCCGTTGGCAGTCAAGTACTCGTATGTATAAGTTTTCTTTACACCTTATCCGTGGTCTCCATTTCAGAGCTAAAGCATCACCTTCATTTATAATTCACCCGCCCAAAATGCGTAGAAAATGGACGAAGGTACTCAATAAATTAGACCTACGCACACGGTCAACACAAATATAAATAAATAATGGGCCGGCTGAACAAAAACGAATCGCCGGGAAATGATCAAGTACAGTTTTATTCAAATGACTTTAGTCCGATGTCCAAAGTCGAATGCTTTCCTCTATATTCTATATATAGAGATATTCGGATGTCACAGATCTTAGTTGGTTTTAGGAACCCCTTTTTAGAATCCTCCCCATGCGAAACGGAGCGCATATTCCAGGACGATTCTGCACCGTGCCACCGTGCTAAAACTGTGTTATTTCTTTACATGCTATTAGTATGTATCACAGTTAACACTTAAAACAAAAAATAATAAGCATTTTGTCTCCGTAATTTCAGGTAATGGAATTTATTGCGAAAAATGGCATTTCGATCCTAGAATGGTCAGGTAACAGCCCCGACTTGAACCCCATAGAGAACCTGTGGGCTACAATTGGAGCTAAAATCCAACAAAAAAAAACCTTCAATGAAATGGGCATTGATAGAAACTTTACAAAAAGTATGGTACGAAGAAATTTCAGAAGACCATTTAAAAACTTTGGTCGAATCGGTGCCACGAAGGATTGATGCCATATTGCGAAATAAAAGAGGACAAACTAAATATAACATTTTTTTCTTTGTAGCTAGTATAATTATGAATATAATGTAGGTTTCAGATTTTGTATTAACAAATTAGTTTTACGGAAAAAAAAATGTTTTCATTGCAATACTAAATTATCCAAAATATCATCGATTTCGAAGAACTTCGATAATTTGTTTATTTCATAACGTGCTGCAACTTTTGCAAGTTGAATTACTTAAAAAATATCACTACTACAGTTTTCCTACACAATAAGAAATGTCGATTTTTCAAGGTGTGTATATACTGGGTGTATGTAACACGCGGTGACGATCATCGGAAGCAGGGTGATGGGGAACCTCAATACCTATCGATTTAGCCCCCATGTATGTTCCGCGATATTCAGTGGTTCTCAAGTAATTTGGATTTTTGTAAAATTTGAGTAAAACCCGATTTTAGACTAAACTTCATAAGTGTGACTAAACTATTCGCTCTGCGATCTTACCAGTTCGCGCGGATCGTGAGAGAATATTTAAATAGAGTTTTTCCATGCCGATGGATTGGCCATGGGGGGGCCATGGCAAGACCAACAAGGTCCTCAGACCTAAATCCTATTTATTTTTGCATCTGAGGTTATCACAAAGAATTGACGTACAAAAATGAGTACACCTGTGTTGATCAAATAAGGCCAAAATGACAATTAGAGAAAATGAAATAGCATTCCGCAAGCTCAAAATAAACTTTTTGAGAAGGTGTAGGCTATGCATAGCTAACGATGGGGCTTATTTTGAACATTTGATGTAAAAAAAATTAGAAAAATCCCGATCGTGTTTTGATTAGCTATCTTTGTCAATGTCAACCCCCGCTGCTACATACCTGATAACTCTGATAAGTAGCGCAGTAACATTAGAACACCTATTTTCACCCCTTAAATTAGTCTTTGACTTAAAGAAAAAATATCGAGTTTTGGAACTTGTACCATTTGAGTAAATTTTTCAACATGATACTCTAGTACCAGCCAAATGAAATTTGAAGGGTTAATTTTCCATGACCGTGAGTAGTTTTTAAGATAAGTCGTAGAAAAAAAGAGATATGATTTTTTCTTATCTAGAGCTCATGAAAGTTAAGGGGAAAGCTGGACTTGCAAAACTTTTTAAAATGATTTTTTTTCCAAATTTAGAGAGTTGCGACGGAAAGTGGTATTGTTGTACGTAAGGCCCATTATTAAACTACTTCCTGAAAAAAATTACGATCGCAGAGCTAATAGTTTAGTTACACTTACGAAGTTTAGTCAAAAATCGGGGTTTTATTCAAATTTCACAAAAATCCAAATTACTTGAGAACCACTGAATATCACGAAACATACATGGGGGTTAAATCGATAGGTATTGAGGTCCCCCATCACCCTGCTTCCGATGATCGTTACCGCTGGTTACACCCTGTATATGTTATATATTTATTTTTTACGTGATTCTCTCTCAAATGATATATTCGGTAACATTGAACTTATATGATTTTACACTTACATTTTAGTCTTACCACAAAAGAGTACACAAAGATTATTTCACTAATAGTTTCAGGCCTTTGACTTGATCCAACCATAAAATGTACGATCCTTGAAGTATCTATCAAGGCACTAAAGTAGAAAACATACTGAGTTCATCTCACTGAGACCATGAATACCCTTTTCAACATTTCAATATCCTGGAATAAATAAATACTCAATTCCCTCTCGATAAATCCGACCTTGCATAGACAGTCCTTAATACTTTCTGCGTGTATGACTTTACCTAGAGAAAAAAAAACAGAGTGAATTTCCACCTTGATTATGTCGAAGTTCGACCAATATGTTTTGGTTTACTCTTGAAGGCTTTGTTCCCTAAGTATTGATACAAAAAAAAACGTTTTTATTAAAAACTAATTGTGATTAAATTTATGTATATTACTAAGTTTAAGATATTATATTAAAAAAAATTCTTTAATTGTCCTAATTTATTAGTTTGGATGAAATAAACGTTGAATACACATACTCGTAAAAACTAACAGAAGCTTTAAATGTGACAAATATCACTTTTGTTCGTCAAAATAGGTCTTTATATTGAAAAAACAATTTTTTGTATAATATCCACACTAGATGTAGAGATCATTATATTTTATCGATTTTTATGTCAGTTTTTTTCGGTGGTTGATTTATTTTGGTTTAAATAGATTTACTGGAACAATCAGCGTGGTTTTGCTTCTCGCTAGATATCAATTTTTTTTAGAGAAAGTTGATGATACAATATCAAAAATCTTTTTGATACGAGTATAACTATGTTAGAGAAAAACAAATTCGGTGGTTGATTTATATTGGTTTAAATAGATTTACTGGAACAATCAGCGTGGTTTTGCTTCTCGCTAGATATCAATTTTTTTTAGAGAAAGTTGATGATACAATATCAAAAATCTTTGTGATACGAGTATAACTATGTTAGAGAAAAAACATTCGAGGGACTTTTGTCACTCACCGTTGAACAAATATAATTCCAATAATTCTTAACCCTTACATTATCTTACCCTTTATTCATTAGTCATCGCTGCTGCTCGCGTACGGTCATCCACCGAACGAGTCAGTCCTGGCCATCCTGGCCATCCTGGGCTTTTCCACTGAACGTCTTATTTTTTAATTTCACTTGAGCACCATGACATGCAATATGAGTAACTTTTTTAAAATTGTCTTTTTTATTCAATCATTTCGTCCTGTATCAATCGAGTGTCTTCCGATCATATTTGCACTTATACATAACTGACGTCATTGTCTTTGAAAATCTTCGTCTGTCATGTTGAAAGAGGGAATTTGAAACTCCGTATTGATTCTGGCGATAAAATGTCAGTTAGTTTTTTTAAATTTAAACAAAATATCTACCTATTTCTTTATATGTTATTGTATTAACACTTGTTTTATATACATTTTCTTATACTTATATGTATGCAACCGACAAAACCATGTCATCATAGTCAAGGATATTAAGCCAGGCATTTCCACCGTGTCATCCAATCTTCATAGTTTTTGACTTTTTTTTATAAAATTGTTCATACATATGATTGACCTGTGTAGGCAGTATTGCCTGCCTACACAGGTCACATTAAAATATTTCGATCTCACCTAGCTCCATTTTATCTCATTATTTTGATAATTGTGTGTTTTAAAAATCGTTTTCCAAACATTCTGTGTTCAATCTTTATATAACGCTTTACACAATTAAGAAAATAAGCATACACTGCCGTTTTTCTTGAATAATTAAAGCTTGCAGTTGCTTTCAATACGTATTTTTTTCCGAATTATCGGATCTTCTAGATATCTTGATTCATAGTAAATAGTTCATAATCTGTATTTCATCCGTCTTGAAGTAGCGTTATTTATTTAAAAAATATAAAAACAAACGCTTTGATAGTTATTATATAAGTGTCAAAGCGTTTAATTTTGATTTTACCGATTAAACGATTAAACGTGGAGCTCTAGATCGAAAATCAACAGAGTCAAAAAACACATTATAAAGCTTGACTTTTTTGGTTGATATTATATTTTTCTGAAGATGGTTTTACAAGATTTGGGCCTACACTTTACATGGCTGATCAATAATATCTTTCTATAGTTACCATAAGCTTGATGGTATTTTTTTAAGATTGGTATTACGAGTATGACTGCTATTTACCAGTCTTTGTATAGTAAATTCTTCTCGTTTAACATTTTATCGAGATAATATGGTTTAACCCAGAGGTTTTCAAAGTGTGCGCTCCGAAGCTCTGGAGAGTCGTGATTAATTCTCGGGGTGGCGCGAGATATTTGGAAATAGTAATAATTCGAGGCCGACTTAAGTCAATTCGCAGATTCAAGGTTACAATAATAGGAAGTGACATCCAACTGATATCGCGAAACACTATTCATATATCCTTATGGCAAACGTTTCCAACCTGAACAAGTAAGAGCGTGTATAGACATAAACCATGTAGGCCACGTCCACCACATGGTCAGGTGATGTTACAGTCAAAATTTTATATATTTACCCTCAGTTGTATGTTAACTAGAGTCGATAGAAGACGTGGTACCATATTCGTTGTATTATGGAATCTTCTCCGTCATATTCCAGAGTGTAAAAGATTGGGCTAAGCAGTTTCACTTTGACAAAGAATTGATTGAAGACCACCCTCGTCATGAAAGACCAGCAAAAGTGCAATACTTACTCAAAAAATGCTTCTGCTTCTCAGTTACATTAGTGCAAGGACAAGTTTTCTAAGGTAGAAGAAATTATTTGAAAATAATATAAAATATTTCAAAAGTGATAGCAGCAAGGTGTGGGGTTTTTTCAGTAAAATTGAAAAATGTATTTATCGTTTAAAAAATGTAAAGTGAATTATAGGATGATTGATTACACTATTTTTTGAGCATTTTATAGGGTGATTATATTGAACCTTTGTAATTGCAGTATTGAACTTCTTTCACAATAGTTGTATGAGTGCCTGCAAATTCTCCAAGGTCTGTAATTACTTTCACATTTTTGATATATTTGATTTTGGTTATTGTTTTTCGAATTGACTTGATGGTATCATGATTAAACTATTAAATCAAATGTTTAAATAAGAGCAATGTATGACTTTTAGTAAACTTTAGCCGATTAATTTAGTTAACACTGAAAAGTTTCAAAGAATAAGACTGAGTGTGATAGACTCCTTCTGATTTTCTATTTTTTAGTTGATTTATAGACTCATTAACTTCATAAATGAATTAAAAAAAACAATAATTCATATATCGTTGTAGGTATACAATAAAACATATGTCTCTTCTTATTTCTTGTCACGGTGTAAACATTTTTAATATTTTAATTTATTTCGTGTCTTGTTTTACGAAAAATAAAAGAAGAATTTATTTAGAATTAATTCCTTAGAAAGTAAAATGTCTGTCGTTTAACCAATAACGTAGCAAAAGTAAAACAATAAAACTCAACTTTGTACAGCAATGACAACAATTATGGTAGACTGAGAATTGAATTTCTACTTATTGCATTGACACTTTTTGCTCTCAGAGTCCAAAAATAGCACTACTGTAATAGGAAATTGTTTCAGACAAAAGGAAGAAGTGGATATAAAAATTCCGCAATGCTGGTACGAAATAGAGGCGATACAAAAGGTAAGAAAAACACCTTACAAAATAGCCCACCAGGCAATTTCAATTTTATAGTAAGGAAATAGGGAAACGGACCTAGTAATGGAAGCACTATAACATTTCCCTTAGCCCAATGAATTCTTTTCATCTCCGGCGCTTTTTGTTTGGTTAAAAATTTCCTTCAATTTATAAAATGGCTTCTTATATTAAACATTCTGTAATATTATTTGCTGAAATTATTTTCGGAAACTAAATCCTTTTCATTTTCGTGAATCAAGCTCGTTCGTTTGCCGAGAGAAAAATCCAATAAATTTCGTTTTATTTAAGGACGAATTTATTCATAATTCTTAATTTTTTTGTTGAATGACGTTTATGAAGCATGATAATCAAATTTTTTTCGAGAAATTATTTCCAAATTTTTTATTTTATTAATGAATCAGCTATAAACGTATTTTAAATTATCACATTTAAAAGAAATGATCGAATATTAAAATATCTTAGCGAAAAACGATTTTAATAAAAAAATGTGGGCATGTATTGAAATAAATAAAAATACATATACGAGTACTTTCACTATGCATCTAATGAACTCATTCGGATTGCGTGAGACATACTTCAATTTTACTATGCATCTAATGAACTCATTCGGATTGCGTGAGATATACTTCAATTTTACTATGCATCTAATGAACTCATTCGGATTGCGTGAGATATACTTCAATTTTACTATGCATCTAATGAACTCATTCGGATTGCGTGAAACATACTTCAATTTTTTCAATAATTTATGTAGAAAATACTATAAAAAAACACAATCTGTTTTTGTTTAAACATGATTAAATTATAAATTTTTATATTATTTGATTGATCTTTATTCATATGATAATTAAAAAAATATTTTCAACATTCAAGGCAGGTATACTTAAAAAAAAAAATTAAGGTTGATGAAAATGAAATATAATATATTATCTATTAGCCAATATTAAAAAAATTAAGAAATTAATATACTTATAATATAAAATATGTTAAAAATTTTCGAATGGCATGCTCCATTTTAATTTATTTAAAAAATGTTTTCTCCATGGTATACGACCTCCATGGCCTAGTTGGTCAGTCGCTTGTAAAAAGTGTTTCCTCCATGGTATACGACCTCCATGGCCTAGTTGGTCAGACGCTTGTAAAAAGTGTTTCCTCCATGGTATACGACCTCCATGGCCTAGTTGGTCAGACGCTTGTAAAAAGTGTTTCCTCCATGGTATACGACCTCCATGGCCTAGTTGGTCAGACGCTTGTAAAAAGTGTTTCCTCCATGGTATACGACCTCCATGGCCTAGTTGGTCAGACGCTTGTAAAAAGTGTTTCCTCCATGGTATACGACCTCCATGGCCTAGTTGGTCAGACGCTTGTAAAAAGTGTTTCCTCCATGGTATACGACCTCCATGGCCTAGTTGGTCAGACGCTTGTAAAAAGTGTTTCCTCCATGGTATACGACCTCCATGGCCTAGTTGGTCAGACGCTTGTAAAAAGTGTTTCCTCCATGGTATACGACCTCCATGGCCTAGTTGGTCAGACGCTTGTAAAAAGTGTTTCCTCCATGGTATACGACCTCCATGGCCTAGTTGGTCAGACGCTTGTAAAAAGTGTTTCCTCCATGGTATACGACCTCCATGGCCTAGTTGGTCAGACGCTTGTAAAAAACGGCTTTCACTTTGGTTTGCACTTATTTATTTATTTATTTTACACATGATAATAAACAACAGGTAAGGTTCGTTGCTTTTCATTTGTCGTGTCCCCAGTAAACTCTGTACATTTAAGACCTCTTTAACATCTTTTTGGGTGCTTGGAAGAAATGAACCTGGTTCTACTGTTTACAACGAAAGTATATATAACATAAGTTCTGAACAATGTAAACAACATACGAGTATATGAACAATGTTAACAAAGTAAAGATTTTTTTAATTTCAGATAATTTGAAATCTTTATTTTGCCTAAACTACGGCGGAAGTTTCTATAGCTCGCTTAACTTATACGAGTATAGCATTCAACTCACGAACTAATTTCAAAATGAACAAATATCTGAAGTGATTTACACAAATAGTTTTTCTAGGTCTAATTAACAAAAAATATTAAAATTATATTTATTTTCTTGTATCATTTGTGATTGCCGTGGGTACGCATGGATCAATATTTTCTATTTTACTACCTTCCACCCCACCTGGACGTTGGTGTAAGACTTATGACTCTAGCATACTTCTTTTGAAGGCAGATAGAGAAACAACCTTCGTGGATGTTTGACTGATTTATTCGTTTGCACGCTGTATGTTTCACGACACGTTCAAACCTAACGCCATAGCGCTGCGCTATATCTATAGTATTTATATTTCACTGTAAAAAGTAAAATCGTGATTTATCGTCAATTGATAATTTTTCTAAATACCTAGGAAAAAAGTATTCAATGTCGGCAAACAATATATGTAACTATCTTTAAAAAATATTGAAACATTATTTCGCAATCAAATTTAAAGAGAAGTGACAACAACCGTATATTGGTATATACTTTAGCGTATGGAAGTGATGGTTAGACTTGATAGTAGAAAGATTTAAACACTTTTTGTGTGTGTTTGATAAAAACAAATTACAATGTCTTTAAACCTCCACAACGTTAATGCCTTAACTATAAACAATATATTTAAATCAGATTTATGCGGAAGAAATGCGTGTATTCAGAAAACATATGTGGTGATAATATATGTGAAAAGACATAATATAAGTTTTAGAAACGTATAAATGGATAAAATGTTAGCTTTAATCGGTTTGGACAAGCGGAGAGCATAGATGGTTAAATAATAACTAATATAGAACTCAAAAGTACAAGCTGCGAGTTAAAGAAATAAACAGAGAACAGCGTGGCTGGGTGAAATGGACCAGATTTCTATAGCAGTTTAAGTTAGAAGTATGAATAATGGAATATTGTGCATGAATATATGTTATAAAGTATATGAATATGGAAGAGGCGTAATTTTATGTTTACTTAGGAAAGTTTGGAGATGTGTTCTATCTGCTTATCTCTTAAGGAACACGGCATGGATGTATGAATGTATGTAGAAGTGTTGAGATAACGTACATGAAACGGTTTTTAAACTTTTTTAGAGAATTTCTATTGATATTAATATTTAATATCAAATATACGATTATAAGAACATAAAGGTTGAAAATAACTACCATTTTGTCGCACCGATACCCTCCGTAAGTGAAGTTCCAAGTTGTGAAACCTTAATATACTAAGTAACATAAATTGAAATTTACTATTTTCTTCATTCGCGCTCTTCTTTTGGTGTCCGTACGTGAGGCGAGGCATCTAGGCATTATTTCCCCTTGATTTGCGTTGTCTGTGTTAATTGAATTTATGTGATACTAATTGAACTTGAGAGTGGAAACAAGGTAAACAACTAATCTAAGATTTTATTACACGTTAACCTGTTTCATGTCCAGTGTAGCTGACTAGCCTCCGTATTTTATTACACGTTAACCTGTTTCATGTCCAGTGTAGCTGACTAACCTCCGTATTTTATTACACGTTAACCTGTTTCATGTCCAGTGTAGCTGACTAACCTCCGTATTTTATTACACGTTAACCTGTTTCATGTCCAGTGTAGCTGACTAACCTCCGTATTTTATTACACGTTAACCTGTTTCATGTCCAGTGTAGCTGACTAACCTCCGTATTTTATTACACGTTAACCTGTTTCATGTCTAGTGTAGCTGACTAACCTCCGTATTTGAAAAATTCGCGATATTTTTATAAATCCAAATAAGCATATCAAATACGATTTGCACCACAGATTCTGTCGACTATTTTGCATTAAAACGAGAATTACGTGTTTTGAATACTTAAAAAAATCATTTGCTTCAAAATAACGTATTGTTATTTACTCTCTTTGCAAGTTTATAAAACTTTTTTCAAGAAAGCACGTCGAAGACCGCAGTCGAGGCACGGGTTTTTCATGTCTGATGTAAGATTTGTTTTTTTAAAGTTAGATCTAAACTCATCTTACGAAGTTTGGGTAGATTGAAAATAATGACATATTTAAAATATATGTTACTTTGATAGCGCTGTTTTCAACATGAGACCACGTTTGGTTTTTCGCAGGTTTAAGTGTACTACTAAATAAATTCATTAGATATGATACACATAAGTATATTTTAAACCGGGATATCAATAATAATTTACATTTCTCATAGTCACCAAACTATTAGCATCATCAAGTTTAAATAAAATATTTTAGAATACGTTTGATGATAAATCATTTTTTTCCGATTAGGAAAACCCCGTGGCAATTTTTGAAGGCTACTGCCTTAATAGAGTGGCCAAGGCTAAGTAGGATGCACCGGAATATTGCCATCACGAAAGTATTGCAATAATTTCCAAATCAACTAAAAAAACGTTTTCATTTATTTCTTTGCGACCTACATTTATACCACTGATGTTTGTGAAAAGTTTCAATAATGTGTGAGTTTTGAGAACTTGAAAGAATAAGATGCACAGAAGAAATAGAAATAACGTTAAGGAATATGCGTGTGCTGTAAATGTAACAAAGCGAATATCCGGCCAAGCGCGACATAAAGATACTATACCATACTTTGTAAATATTTTGAAACTGAATTTGATGTGAAAACTTTGAATATTTTATTTACATTGTACTTACTACACTCGTTCACTTTGGCAGTAAAGCGAAACTGCATTTCCCCACTGACCAGTAGTTGCGCTTGAAACGTTAAACGTCTCGCCCCGTTGGCCAACATTGGAGACTCTTGAATAGACTTCAAGTGTTTCTCACAAATCTCCAATTGATTGTGTTGCTTTATTACGCGGGAAATTAAAGAACAATAGATGCAATATAGTAAATGACAGGTACGAGCGTATAGCGTCCAAAATAATAGTTGTCTGAAAATGTCGTATTTTAAGTATAATTCAAACTCAAAATTGCACAAAAAGCTCGTGAACGGTGGTTTTCGATATTTCCAGCCTCTCAGTAATTTCTTGTATCATAAAACGTTGGTTATTTTCGACCAACGTCTTGATTTGGTCGTCATCAGTGGTTATCAGCCTTCCAGAGCAGACGCAATGTTCGAGTATCGTACCACCATAACGGATTTTAAAAAAAACATATTTGACACACACAATTCAATGGCGTTTTGGTATAGGTACAAGTCATTAATTACTTATTTGTCAGTTTGAAGTTTTGCAACACTCGTATTCCTGAAATACAGACCTCAGGTAAATTATAAAGGTAAACTTTGAATATATAAATAATTTATGTGTTCAAAGTTTACCTTTAAAATTTACCTGATGCCTGTATTTCAGGAATACAAGTGTTGCAAAACTTCAAACTGGCAAATAAGTAATTGATGGCTTGTACCTCTTTACCAAAACGCCATTGAATCGCTTCTGCGTTGTCGCTTTACAGTGTACTCGTACCGTACATCTCTTTTTTTTGTTTTTGTCGCATTTCAGTACATTTCGATACACTATAATCAAACCTGGGGATCCCGTTCACTTGACATGAATGCTAACCGTAAGATTACGTTCGCCGACAAAGTTATTAAATATTAACATTTATATCATATATGTGGTATATGGTACACTAATAATGAGGCGATACGAGTAAAATCTAATTACTAAATTCGATTTTGTTGCCATATAACTAAGCATAAATACCTGTTTTAAAGCAGACAATAAGTATAACATACATGTTTATAAATATTAGGTCCTTACATATGAAATTGGCGTTTTGCCGTACTGGCAACTTTGATCTCAAATATCTTCTCTTTGGTTAGGAATTCCAAATTCAAATTTATACAGCTATTTACTCAAGTATTTGTGTTTCGAAAATTATAATTCATTTGTTTTTTCCTCAATTGTTTTTTTTCTTTGCGTCACTCAGTTTACAAAATGGAAAACTTGAAATATCGCGTTATTTACGAGTACGAGTTCCACCGTGGCACCAGTGCTGCAGAAACGGCTCGAAGGATTAATGATGTGTATGGCGACGGTGCCGCAAAAGAAAATACAGTGCGTTTTTGGTTCCAACGTTTTCGTTCTGGAAATTTCGACCTGCAGAACAAGCCCCGTGGACGGCCGGAGACCAAAATTGATAATGAAGAATTGAAGGCTATTTAGGAAGCGGATCCATCGCAAACCACGTCCGAGTTAGCTGCAGGCTGCGGTGTTAGTGATAAAACTGTTTTAATCCACTTGAAGCAAATTGGGAAGGTGAAAAAGCTTGAAAGGTGGGTACCTCACGAATTGAGTGAAGCAAATCAACAAACGCGCGTTGACTGCTGCGTTGCATTACTCAACCGGCACAATAATGAAGAGATTTTGAATCGAATCATTACCTGTGATGAAAAGTGGATCCTGTATGATAATCGGAAGCGCTCATCGCAATGGCTGAACCCTGCCGAACCAGCCAAACCATGCCCCAAGCGAAAATTGACTCCAAAAAAGTTACTTGTGAGCGTTTGGTGGACTAGTGCTGGTGTCGTTCACTACAGCTTTCTTAAATCTGGCCAGACGATTACGGCAGATGTCTATTGTCAGCAACTGCAAACCATGATGGAAAAGCTAGCTGCTAAACAACCGAGGCTGGTTAATCGCTCTAGGCCACTGCTGCTTCATGATAACGCTAGACCACACACTGCACAACAGACGGCTACCAAATTAGAAGAGCTTCAATTGGAATGTCTAAGACATCCACCGTACTCTCCGGACCTTGCCCCAACAGATTACTATTTTTTTCGAAATTTGGATAACTTCTTGCAAGGGAAAAAATTCAACTCCGTTGGGACAGTCCAAACCGACTTCAAAGATTTTATTGATTCCCGTCCGAATGTTTTTTTTAGTAAAGGGATCGATGAACTACCTATGAGATGGCAAAAGTGCATAGATAGCAATGGTACATACTTTGATTAAATAAATATATTATATTAAAAAAAAATCAACTTTATGTTCCTCCCAAACAAAACGCCAATTTCATATGTAAGGACCTAATATTAGCATATATTGTAGTTCATTATTGTTGCTATTACGATGTTATCTATTTATTGTTTATTTATGTATCTCTTTATAAGTAATCTAAGACTTATAATTTATTAATTAACAATTTGTTATTTATTTATTTACTACCGGCGTATAATAAAATGTTTCCAATATAGTGATGATAGAGTGCTTACAAGGTAACATGAAACGGGAAATATCATTTCATTTCACACACAGAAAAAGTTTATCTGATTCTTGAGACAGGTGCCGGAATGGTTTTTTTCCTTAACGGAAGTAAAAAAGCATCAAGCATTGAAGAAAACATTTATTTGTATCATCTTTGAAATGCTGTCAACAAAACCGCTCAAGCAATTTGCAAATTAAACCTTCGCATTATTATATATAATACTTTCGCACGTTTGGAATAATATGTATAAGCAATGATAATTTAGTCCTTATGACATTTAACGAGAAATATAAAACTATTTTCTGGAAAACTTATAGCTTCGAGCTGAGAATTTTTTTCAACAATGATGTATTTTTAAATGTGGAAACTAATCGTTTTTTTTTATACAAAACCACTGTGAAAGATTCAGTGTACGAGTATATTCATTAATATTGATATAAAGTAATCACTTTAATAAATATCGTTAATATCAGGAATTATTCATGTATAATTTTGAGAACGGCGCAATTTATCGTATGAACCGCATTAAAACAAGCTGGTGTAAAACAGTTTTTTTGCCTTGTACATTATAAGAATAATTTTAAAACACTATAACCCTTCAAAGTTTATGATTATCATTGAAAAGAATAAACCGATAAAAGTTCTAATTAAATTACCGAGTGAGTTGACTGAATTATGCATAGGATCTATTTAAAGAGATCAAAGTAAAAAAGGAGACGCCATAAAAGTACTTTTATTAAAATCAAGATTTCCTGTGCAGTAAGCATTTCAATCAGACTTATAAATACGAATTGTGTTTTTGCTACATATTTTCCGTACTTCTCTATGGTGTTGAATCATGTAAACTTTCTCAGGTCACCACAAAGAAACTAGAAGATTTTGAAATTTGTTACCGAAAAATGATGAGATTATCATTGGTTGATAAAGTTCATAATGTTGACACCTAAAACATTTATATAGAAATATTATCTTCCATCAAAACGAGAAAATCGAGAAATATATGACACCCTTCTATTGATATTTAAGGAACAATTCAGGGGAGAAGTATCACCTTCTGGCTGAAGAACGTTCAGGGCTGGTTTAATTGATCTTTAATTACCAAATATTTGTTCAGAGCTGCTGCCTCAAGGGTCGAGATAGACATGAAGATTGTACACCTACAAAGATGAGATAAATTTTATAGAACAAGAAGAAGCATCATACAAGGCTAAAAATGTAAAGTGATACTGTTATTAAAAAAATCTTACAAAAAAATATGAAAATGATGATAGCTGACGTGTTAAACTCCTATTTAAAAAATATGAAAACGATGATAGCTGGCGTGTTATCCTTCTATTTAAAACATATGAAAATGATGATAGCTGGCGTGTTATCCTCCTATTTAAAAATGATGATAGCTGGCGTGTTATCCTCCTATTTCAAAAAAACTTCGTTTGTTTCTTCCAAATTTGTTTATTAATATCGTTTGTTAGCTGGAAATACTCGATAAAAGACCGAACACTCACTACGCATACATCATTTGACAACAGCTACCCATTCGTTTTAAAAATTCTCACCGGACGAATTCCACTTCTACTATCGCTTTTCTTCAGTATGTAATAATGATCACAAGTATTCACTATCCATTGAGTGATAAGAGGAGATTGGGGGGAGGGGGAAAAACATTATTTCAAAATTAATTTTTAAACATCAATCATCATTCAACAAAAAAAAAAAAAAAATATATATATATATATATATATATATATATATATATATATATATATATATATATATATATATATATATATATATATATATATATATATATATATATATATATATATATATATATATATATATATATATATATATATATATATATATATATATATATATATATATATATATATATATATATATATATATATATATATATATATATATATATATATATATATATATATATATATATATATATATATATATATATATATATATATATATATATATATATATATATATATATATATATATATATATATATGTTTATTTTAGGTTTTCAGTTACTTCGCGAACTGTAAATATTGGATTCTGACATCAGATCTACCTGGAGATCCCTCAGCAGCTTCCTTACAGCATTTTTTATTTTTTGGCCTGGATGACTCTTTAGTAACATCGTTCTCTGTTTTGGATATACAGGAGACGGTATCTATTTTAATTGGTATTTTGTGGGCTTATGACCACCTTTGAAGGCTGAGTTAAGTGCTCACTTTATGCCTAGGCAACATTCCTCATTATACCATAGATTCATCTCTATACATCATTTAAATGTTTTTATTCTTAGTGCAGACAAGATGGTTTTTAGTCTTTATGCCATTTGTTGACGAACAATGGTAAGATTTTTTTTATTAACAGATGTTGAGGAAACCTCTTTATTCTGTCAATACCTCATCATTGTTTGTTATACAAGCCGGTTTTTTTTTTTAAATAGATACCGTCTCCTGTATATCCAAAACAGAGAACAATGTTACTAAAGAGTCATCCAGGCCAAAAAAAAAAAAATGCTGTAAGGAAGCTGCTGAGGGATCTCCAGGTAGATCTGATGTCAGAATCCAATATTTACAGTTCGCGAAGTAACTGAAAACCTAAAATAAACATATATAACCCTTCGCTAAAACGAAACAAAAAATCACATATATATATATATATATATATATATATATATATATATATATATATATATATATATATATATATATATATATATATATATATATATATATATATATATATATATATATATATATATATATATATATATATATATATATATATATATATATATATATATATATATATATATATATATATATATATATATATTTATATATATATATATATATATATATATATATATATATATATATATATATATATATATATATATATATATATATATATATATATATATATATATATATATATATATATATATATATATATATATATATATATATATATATATATATATATATATATATATATATATATATATATATATATATATATATATATATATATATATATATATATATATATATATATATATATATATATATATATATATATATATATATATATATATATATATATATATATATATATATATATATATATATTAGGTCCTTACATATGAAATTGGCGTTTTGCCGTACTGGCAACTTTGATCTCAAATATCTTCTCTTTGGTTAGGAATTTCAAATTCAAATTTATACAGCTATTTACTAAAGTATTTGTGTTTCGAAAATTATAATTCATTTGTTTTTTCCTCAATTGTTTTTTTTTCTTTGCGTCACTCAGTTTACAAAATGGAAAACTTGAAATATCGCGTTATTTACGAGTACGAGTTCCACCGTGGCACCAGTGCTGCAGAAACGGCTCGAAGGATTAATGATGTGTATGGCGACGGTGCCGCAAAAGAAAACACAGTGCGTTTTTGGTTCCAACGTTTTCGTTCTGGAAATTTCGACCTGCAAAACAAGCCCCGTGGACGGCCGGAGACCAAAGTTGATAATGAAGAATTGAAGGCTATTGTGGAAGCGGATCCATCGCAAACCACGTCCGAGTTAGCTGCAGGCTGCGGTGTTAGGGATAAAACTGTTTTAATCCACTTGAAGCAAATTGGGAAGGGGAAAAAGCTTGAAAGGTGGGTACCTCACGAATTGAGTGAAGCAAATCAACAAACGCGCGTTGACTGCTGCGTTGCATTACTCAACCGGCACAATAATGAAGGGATTTTGAATCGAATCATTACCTGTGATGAAAAGTGAATCCTGTATGATAATCGGAAGCGCTCATCGCAATGGCTGAACCCTGCCGAACCAGCCAAACCATGCCCCAAGCGAAAATTGACTCCAAAAAAGTTACTTGTGAGCGTTTGGTGGACTAGTGCTGGTGTCGTTCACTACAGCTTTCTTAAATCTGGCCAGACGATTACGGCAGATGTCTATTGTCAGCAACTGCAAACCATGATGGAAAAGCTAGCTGCTAAACAACCGAGGCTGGTTAATCGCTCTAGGCCACTGCTGCTTCATGATAACGCTAGACCACACACTGCACAACAGATGGCTACCAAATTAGAAGAGCTTCAATTGGAATGTCTAAGACATCCACCGTACTCTCCGGACCTTGCCCCAACAGATTACTATTTTTTTCGAAATTTGGATAACTTCTTGCAAGGGAAAAAATTCAACTCCGATGGGGCAGTCCAAACCGACTTCAAAGATTTTATTGATTCCCGTCCGAATGGTTTTTTTAGTAAAGGGATCGATGAACTACCTATGAGATGGCAAAAGTGCATAGATAGCAATGGTACATACTTTGATTGAATAAATATATTATATTAAAAAAAAATCAACTTTATGTTCCTCCCAAACAAAACGCCAATTTCATATGTAAGGACCTAATATATATATATATATATATATATATTTTTTTTTTTTTTTTTTTATATATTATTTCTGCTAACAGCTTTAATTTTGATAATGTTTCCTTACATAAAAATGTTATATGATCTCTATTCAAATAGAGCCTCAGATTTATTAATACACTACATATGGTACATACACCTGTTAATAAACGAATAATGTAAGTAGCCATGGACCATCGCTCAAAGGGTCCGTCAAGTGGAAGTCAACTTTGACAGACCGGAGATGGGTGTCAAAAGTTGAGCAGCGACAGGAAATAGTTCGACAAAGTCTATTCACGCAGGATAATTTGTTTCCATATAATCCGACTGATATTAATCCGAAATAGTTGTTAATAATAAGTGTGTATTCATTTCAAAGTATTAATTTACATATGAAGCCATTTAGGCGTTTCAATTATTAATACAGTTCTGATCAATTTACAGGAGATTAATGGTTTATTAATATTAGATTAATTTTTGCAACTGATTTTTTGAGGAAAATTGAGTTTCACTGATTAAAAAAAATGGATGTATCGAAATTGTTTTACAAAAAAAATCTCTTCATATCAAAGTTCCAGTAATTGGAAATAAAAATTATACCTCTCTTAATAAGCGTACATTGCTATAAATTATTGTAAACAAGTCACTTGAAGAAGTATCAGTGTCCCATAACTAAAATATCATTTTAACGTTGGAAAATATCACAATAGTTTTAATTAATATAGAGAAAAAAAATCTTTTTTTTAAGACTAGAAATTACGACAATTTTTAAATATTTCTAGTAAGGGTGGTGAATATTTTGGTCTCAAAAAAGTTGGTAATTATTTAAGAATATTATCTGAAAAACTTTTTTAAATATGAAATTTGTATTGAAATTGTTAATGCTTTCATTTGTGTTTTTAGAAGATCTCCCCAGGCGGTGGATAGGCGAATGGATTAAACAAGAATCTTCATAGTTTCATTCGATGGAGTAGCAGAACATCGAAAAAAAAACTGTTGAAGTTGCCAATTCATAATTATCCATTTGCAAATTGATAATACTCGCGTATAAAAATATTTTTGACTGGCAATAGATCACCTCTAAACTTCGGCCACAGTTTAGAAGGACGTGAAATCTCAGACTGTGTGCCGACAAATATGAAGGCAATTTTATTACGTCACTGTCTTTCTTTTGGAATGGATAGGATGATGATAATGGATAAAATAATGCAGCTGATATTGTGTGAAATTTTTAAATTTATTTTCGTCCCTAATAATACTCGTATATTTTGATATATCTAGGATAGTTTTGTTGTACCGATATTTATGTGTCATATGCACGATTTTTTTTCATGCCTTGTGCCAACTTATTAGTCAGAATAATTTAAAAAAAATGTTTTTAATTTAAGCAGCTAGATAAACACGAATCAAAATCGTTTCAAATAGGCAGATAAGAAGACGTTCCTCTTTTATATTATTAAACGAGTACTTATATTAAATCGAAATATGACCGATCCCATCGGTATTGTTACTACAATAATAGTTTTAAGTGACAAAATTAAACCGACACAATGTTTAATTAATACTTATTTAAAGAACATGTTTTATTTTCAAATAAATAATTAGGATTAAAATAATTCTGGATACGTCTTAAAGCTTTGAAATAATCCATATATGTTACATGTACATCTTGAATTGATTCCAAAATAAGTGTTTTTCGGAAACACCAAATAAAGAAAAATATTCTCATATCTCGACCACAAGACAAAATATACATTTCCTTTCACCTCACGGTCGACAGTATTATTTAGAGACACAATGCAATATGGCAACGACAAAGTTTCTCAGCAATGGTAACATTTTATTGTTATATTCTCGTTTTATGATTCGGCTGTCGTGCTTATTTTACGACTCCAAATAGAAAAATGGAAACATATTGTTTTCTAAAATCCACCACTATAATATGTATTTTCAATGATTATTTCATGTCATTTCATCTCGTCAATCGGTTTGATTGAAGCAATTCGCTGTAACGTTTACCATTTTGTAATTTGAATCAATATAACGCAAACAAATTTGAAACTATTATTAATTGAATTTTTATAATTTTAAAATTTCTTTTGAAATACGTGTATTGTAAAAAGACTTCCATTTTTCTTTATCAACCCTTATGCGATGTTATAGTTAAGCATTTACCTTTTAAACATCCCCCTTCCAAACGCCACATTGTCACGAAAACTAACACAATTAAAAGACTTATACTCTGTCATTTTTCTCATATTGATTAATTTAATTATACAGTTTCGGTCATAGAAAATTCGGTCATATTTTTATCTCGTATTAGTCTTTTTATTATATACTACTTTTTAGGAATCAATCGGGCCTAATGTTCATGTAGCTAAAGCTTCTGCGACACTGGTGATCCCAAAAAATACCAATCGCAACTGTGACCAGTGCTTGGTTTTGCCATGTCATTTTGAGGCATTGAATTCTCGTTGTTGTGACTATTAGTCGAAAGCACAAGATCCATGAGCATGATACTCGATCGACGCGTCAACACTAGTCAAGCATAAAAAAATGCGCCGTTAAATCGTAAATTATCAATATGCCAACCATAAGTTATCAATATTCACCCAAATTTCAGACATTAAAGTAATTGTTAATATGTAATCTAATATAATATGAATATTTTGCTATCGATTTTTTCTGCCTGTCTGAACGTCATACGATGTAATTTTTTATCAGTTGAACTTTTATTTGAAAATGTAAGGATTTTTATAAGAAAATATAAAGTTCCCGGTTTTCTGTACTGGCTTGTAATTTACAAAAAATTCTTTTCACTAGAGAGAATTATATTAAATTCCGAAATTCACATATAAAATCAAAACATCCCACCAAACAACAATTACACTAGTTAACAAATTTTAACTTTTTGTCTGTCAAAGAGATTAAATAAGCTGATTCTTACTAAATCGACCCTGCTGATTACGAACATTGCGGCGAAAAGTTTGTAATACTTAAGATTTTTATGTGACAGAAGGGGAAGGGTTTTAATAAAATAAATATGTTTTTGCGCACTTCAAAAGTCGTAATTACAACAATGAAAATAAATAAATTCCTGAAATATAATTTAGACACAGAATACAATATTGTTACACAGAAAAATAAAAAATCAGAATAAAAAAACCATTACTATAAGAAAAATTAACCTTATATACAATTTTTTATAAAAAAATTGCCTTTTTTATAAATTTGATCGAATCAACAATTTTTTTGAGATTGTATATTAAATTGAATGAAAACTCAAATAAGATAACTCAGGAGCCCCTACATTACAGTCAACAGCCAAATACAGATTACTAGCAACATTTTTTTGTTAAAATATGAAATAATTACAGCAATTTTTTCCTCTTGTACTTTGTGTCACCTTCTCTGAACAAAAACCAACAGTAGTCCCCATCATATAAGAATCCCACCTTCTTTGATATCGTTGTTCCATTCCTTGAATATCCTGATGGAATCTTTCCCCTTGTTTATCACCTACAGCTCCTAAGTTTTCTGGGGAAAAGTCTAGATGGGAATGCAAGAAGTGTATTTTCAGTGACATTCGACATCCTAACTTCTGGTAACTATGCAAGAGTTCATTTACAAGCTGTTTGGAATTGTCAACTTTATTATTGGCTAGGAAACCACTAACAGCTCTTCCAAAGGCTTTCCAAGCTTCTAGTTCTTCAGTACTAAATTTTTTTTCGAACTTTTCATCTTTCAAAAGTTTTCTGATTTGGAGGCCAACGAAAATTCCCTCTTTCACTTTAGCGACACTGAGATTCGGAAACTGATTCCTTACATATGTAAAATCTTCAGCGCTTTTATCCTTAGCTGTAACGAAATTCTTCATTTAACCAAGCGTGATATGTAAGGGAGGGAGCAAAACTTTATCTGGTTTCACTCAAGGAGCATACTTAATATTATGTTCTCCTTGGATGTAGCTTTCTCTGGGAGGCCAGTTTTTCATTGTGTAGTATTTTTCAGTTGGTCTACTGTTCCATAAACAGAGAAAACAACATTATTTTGTGAACCCACCCTGAAGTTCGAGCAATAAGGCAACGATTTTCAAATCTTCGCAGAGTTGCCAGCAGTACGTTTTGTATTGGGCTGCATCTAATAACATTGACAAGTTGTCATAAATTTCCTTCATATCCACTGAATACGCCACTGGAATTAATGGTTTAGTATTTCCATTATACAACAACACTGCTTTTAAACTTGCTTTGGAAGACTCTATGAATAACCTCCATTCCTCTGCGATGTGTTGAAAACCTAGTTCTTTCATTGAGTCATTTATATTTATACACACACACATAGAATTCTTCATTGCAAAGTACTTTGAAAACTGTTCATGTCTCTTCCTGTACAATGAAATCCTTGTATCTGGTGCTAGCAGATTATATTGTTGTACTCTAGACCCTAAAATCTCAGCTTCTTGTTTAGTAAAATAAAAATCTCTTATTAAGTCGTTTAGTTCACAGCCTGGCGCCGCGACCGGGAAGCAATAAAGTAATCAAAATGTTTCACTTACTACGCGCCTGACGAGTATTAATGCAAACTCATGTTTTGGAAAGAACATAATTCCTTAAATTACACTTCTAGTGTACTATGAAAAACAATAATAATAAATGTATTAACAAGGTCCCTGGGGACGTTTTCGATTTTTGTTTGCTCACAACTTTCTCTTTGTATGTTTTAAAAACGTGATGCTGCATGTATTCCAAAAAAAACATGCTGAAGCGATTAAAATCGGTTTCAAAGCGGTAAGATCACTCGTTCGTGTTTTATTACGGTTTGAAAACATTTAGTACGGGGATCAGGTACAAGATCTTTAGGGACCTTATACCTAACTTGTACCATTATTGAAAGAAATCGTAAATTAATTGTGTTTGCCGTGCCGAAGAATAATAAATCGGTCCTGCTGTTGTATACAATGCATTATAGTTGTTAGGTAGATAGTGAAACCGATAAGTGAAAGCCAATGGTCATTCTGGACTACAATGCCCATAAATTTGGGGTGGACACAATGGATCAGATGCTTGGCACTTATTCACGCAAACGTTCAACAAATCGTTGGCCGCTTGCAATGTTCTACAACATGATAGATATTGCTGCATTGACCGCATTCGTAATTTACGATGAGATGAAGCCTGTTCAAAAAACAGACAAGCGACGTTCGTTTTTGCAATTGTTGACGAAACAATTAGCAATTTCAAATATCAAAGAACGAGCCACCAATACACGCATAATGTGCTATCCCGAAATTCGAATTGCTATGGAAGCATTTGATGTAAAGGTAACGTTGAAATTGAATATTGAAACGCACAAACATAGAAATAACATTTTTTTTATATTTTCCGGTAGTAGCAAGACTAACATCAGGAGCTGCACCTTCATTTGCAACTTATATCGTGCGCAAAACCAGATCATATTGCTATACCTGCAATAAAGCGGTTTGTGCTGAGCATTCAGCATTATTGTATCGGTGCGATACCTGCATTCTTGCGTTAGCTATCCATAGTTATATCGTGTGCAGAACGGACGCCAGCGCAAAACCAGATCATATTGTTATACCTGCAATAAAGCAGTTTGTGCTGAGCATTCATCATTATTGTATCGGTGCGATATCTGCATTCTTGCGTTAGCTGACCATGAATAAACAGCACAATAATACATTTATTACAACTTTTATTTTTTACCTGTCAAATAAAACCTAAATTACCAAAAAAAAACTTATTTTTTTGCCTTTACACTTATATTTTATCCTTCTATATACATTTAGGCACCTTATACAACCATAAGCTAACATACAAAACCATCAAGACACACCTGCATGATGATAATACCATACAATTTTTTGACGGTCCCTAGAGACCTTGTCACTTTTTTTAACGCCGCCGGGACTGTCACCGATCGGAGGGTTAAGCTTATGAATATATTGGGTAATCATTTAAAGAAGTCAATAGTTTCATACCCGATTTCATTTCTAAATTGTTATTCTTATTTTAAGTAATTTCAAGAATTTCTCTTAAAAGGTACGTGATGGAACATTTTCAAGTTCATATTCGTTATCAGTACACAAAAATTGACCTAAAATGACCGTTTTCACCCTTGTGACAAAAACCTTGTTAACCAGTGTTATTATTCAAAAATGAAATTATGAGTACGTTCAGAATCTCAGAAAAATTATATACTCGTACTTTTATAAAATTAACCAAGATAATACAAATATAAATGTTTCTGAGTTATTTAAAAGATAATCAATGTTATATTTAAGACACACCTTTTAAATTGAAAAACCTTAAAAAGCATCAATCATTGCTATAAAAAGCCATCATTTACTTTTAAACTACTGATTTTTTTGACAGAACCGCCTCATTCTTCGAACATCGGCTATAAAATCAAAAGCTACAGTTTTAGCAGAAACATTCTTGCACAGAAACATTCAGTATACGAGTAGAAACGTCTCCGCGCAAAGAACTATCCGCGCAAAAACGTCACCTACGCAGGGCGGTTAAGTAACAAACAGCATTGTAGAAACGTTTTATTCCGCATTGTATTTATCATGATAAGTGATGTTTTTTTTCCCAAATATTTCTGGCACTAAAAGTAAATTTGTCAGTGCCAATGGTATGTTCAAAAATGAACTTGTTACCTTTATTGAAATTTTAAATATTTTTCGAACCTCATTCCACCTACATTTATTTATTAATACTCGTACTTTTAAGGTACCTATTCTAATCACACGAGATTTGATAACATGTAAGGAGACAAATAACAGCATTTCGCTGCACTCTTGACTTTTTTGTGAATATTCTTTATTAAATTTAGATTTCTTTATTGTATTTTTTATCACACACACAGAGGTCGCCTGTTTTCTATTTTTGTTAAAAACACTTTTTATCATCCGTTTAATAAGAATAAAAAGCACAACAAAATGTTTCAGTTTATTGCAATATAATTCAGATTGTTTGCATTTTCCTCAAACGTTCGATCAATTTACGCGAATATTGTATTAATGTTAGCACGAATGCAAATTGTTCGCGGTTAAACAGACAAAATATATGCACATACTATATATATGCATCTCCGTGATTGCATTATATTTGTTAATGTGCGAATAAATTCATTACTGGTCATATTAATAGTGCTGATAATCTATAGATTGATAGATTTGTTGCGATTATATAATTTTGTTATAATTATTACTTGAGAGCGCTTCAAATTTTTGTCACAAACTCAAGGGTTATTGATTATTTAAAGAGCTCAATATTTCTCGACTACTTAGTTGAAGTACTTTCAATAACTTTTAAAACATCAGGGGAAGAATTGCTGGTACCAACGTGAATAATACCATTTTTCCATTATATTTATTCATCTGTCGATGAACAAACTTAAGGCTTAACCAGATAACAACCTTTTATATTTTTTACGTCAATATTTAAAATTATAAGGTTGACTGTAGACATATTGATTATGAAGATAATGCCAAAAAAGAATTTATGCTTATATTAACGTTATTGATAGTTTAAAATATTGCAAAAATATTAAGGGTTTTTCATGCTTTAATTAAATGAGCAAAAATACCCTAGTTAAATTTTAAGTTATTAAAATGTAGCTTTTGCTTAAGTGGTATTGAGTTCCGGTCTAGATATATCATTCCGCAATCCTTATATAATCACCCTTTCTCCGAGTTTCGGTCTAGATATATCATACCGCAATCCTATGATCACCCTTTCTCCAAGTTTCGGTCTAGATATATCATACCGCAATCCTTCTATAATCACCCTTTCTCAAAGTTTCGGTCTAGATATATCATACCGAAATCCTTCTATAATCACCCTTTTTCAGAGAAATCCTATCGTCTCATGATAACTTAGAGCCTTTTTATCTCTAGTGAAAATCCAGCAGACAATCTATAGTCAGGATTTTATTTTGATATGATATGGATATACTCAGTATTATACGATTTCATTCTAACTTAATATTCTCGATATATTTTGAGTCAATATTGTGAATGAGTATAGTTCTATTAAACAAATCGGAAATTTATTGTTTTCTCGTACGACAAGATTTACGCATCCAAATGTTGATCACTCAACATTTTAAAACTATCCAATCTAGCGCAGAACTCTACACTACCCGAACTGAAAGACTTTAAATACAACCATTAAAATACGAGTATATTGTATAGTCTGATACAAAAAAAATCATATGGCTCTTTTCAAATCTGTTTAAAATAAGGTTAAAAAACAAAAAAAAATATTAAGGAAACATGCAAGAAATTTAATATTGAAAACTATGTAGGTATTGTACATACTTAAGTTTTAAGATTTTTGAACAAAAATTTAATAGAAACGCATAAATCTCCATCCACAAAATATATAGAAGAATGGATTAAGTTCACTTGTGGACAATTTTTTTTTCTTGTGTAATATATTGCAAATCGAAGGTGTAAATATTATTGAGCAATTAAAAAGTAACCAAGTCATTCGATAATTAATGTAAAAGGCTATGAGTTTCCTATTTCTTGATTGTTCCAATCCAGTTGAAAAGAGATATTTTATTGAATATCATTTATTTACTTGATGAAAACATAATATTAATCAGCAATTGACTTTATTTACTCATATATGTACATATCATAAATTAACCTTTTTACAAACAAATTTTGACAGGATCATATGTTTTTTTTCTTCACATAGTTGATTTATTTATGTATCTAATATTTAGAATAAATTTCAAAACATTCCTGATAATATTTCAATTAATAAACTAACATTAATACCAATAACATAGTGGTCGAAAATAATATAAACTAAGGATCTTCAGTTCTAAAGTTATCATAATTATCTCAATTGTTAAACACTTGAATCATTTTCTCCTCAACGAATTTTTTTTATTGAAAACATTAAAATTGGAAAACTGTAAAATCTTGAACATATAAAACTTTTCTTAAAAGTAAAAGAACAAAACATTTTAATTGAGGATACGATCGAGAGATATTGGGATTTTGGAAGAAGATTTACATAACTATGAAAAATAAAATGTCCACAGTTTGAACAAGTAATAAAAATTACATCATTTCATAGTTGGTATTGACTAAATTGTGTTAAGCTAGAAAGTAGGCACTAATAAACACCTACTACTAGCTTACGAACGCTCTTAGAATTGTTGGAAGGTTAAACGTTTTCTAAGCGCCAGTCTAATAGTAAATTAAAATAAAAATGCTTGAAAATAAAGCTGGTCTGAAAATGGATCTGCAAGGGGAATAAACATGAGATGTCTGGCTACTAAGTATGCTAAACACTATGCCACTGCCCCGACAAAAATAGACGACCAATCTTTTGTGGAGGGAATCATATTTTTTATTTATTTGAAATAACCAAGTTACGGTTGTATTATATTAAAAGTAATTTATTTTGATTTTTTAAAACCTTTCTTGTTTATGTTTTCATTCTAATTGTTAACTATTTGAAAAAAATATTTTCAGGGATTTATTTTTCATATTATATTTCAAAGAATGAAATACACAGAAAGAGAATTCAGTTATTTTTATGAAATAAAACCAATGAGATATGAAAATACGAGAGCTGTAGGTATTCATGGGGTAAAGAACCGAATATTAAAATTGCAGAATACCCGCTGTTTTATTTTCGAGTTTTATTCTTCTTTCGTATTTTTATGCTTGCCGGTACTTGAAACGCACTCAAAGTTTGTCATAAATTATTTTGCAGAGATTTTCGTAATGTTTTTATATAACCGCACACTCCCTATCAATTTAATTTAACTACTCGTATATACTTTTTAGATTTTTTATGGAATGAATTAAGGTAAAGATGAATTAATACAATATAACTCTTGGTAACATTCGTGACAATGAAATCCAATATAAAACATAAACAAATGTGTCTGCACCCTTATTATGAAAACGTTGAAATGCTAATAGGATACTTAAACGCTCTGTCATATCTTACGATAAGTCGACAAAAGTTGTTAATCTAAAGTTATTAAATTCTTAATTTAACACGAGTTTCTATTTTCGTAGATCAATTATCAACCGTACGAGTAAATGGCACTTATATTTTCAATATTTCATGGAAATTGTGTTAAATTTCGAAAAAATATACTAGAATCCATAATGATATTACACCAAGAAAAAGTATTGAAATTATGATATATCATGTCGAGAGTCTAGCGGATCTCCTGGAATCGTGTGTTCTATTGTACTCATACTCATACACTCGCTAAGTTGCCTTTTTGTTAATCTTTCATTCGTAGACAATTCTTTTTACTTTTTATTACAAAACTTCATTTTTTTCAAGTCAACTATTTTTTATTTAAACAAATATGTGGTCAACTAAATAAACATTTATTAGCAATCCAGACGGCTAAGGGCAAAATGCTGAAAGCTTCAAAACACCTGGGAATGAACTTTCCCTCCTCAATCTCTGTCTGAATGTACTCACATTTGCACTCTTCTCTCTCTTTTTCCCTGCTGTATATAAATAATAAATAATCTAATTAGTTCACGTTTGTGTGCCTTCAACAAAGCCCTCATCAGATGTGGGCTGAGCAGTTTATTTCAAAATTCGATATTTTTTGACATCCCTACAGCCTTTGTTTAGGGGTATTAATGATTCATGGCTGATAAGCTTTGGACTTAATTAAAATTTAACTAGACTGGTTTTAACTTTGACAAACAAAGCAGCATGTTTACATTTTTAGGCTTCGAAATTCAAATGACGCTGAACTAATATGTATTTTTATGGATAAAATATAATTATTTTACTTTAAAACAAACAGGCATAAAATTCACATATTTTTAAGAATCAAGGGAATATTTAAGCTAAAAAAGTGTTTTTAGGCGTTTATAATATTTTTTGGGGTTTTAGATAGCAAAATAATATTTGGTTGATGTTATCTAGATGCTCGGTTTTTGATATTTCCATGATATGTACATACAAATAATCACTGTTAATTCCTTTGAAATTTTAGAAAATAAGGGAACGAGGTAATGGCAAGGCAAGCAAGGATGCCATTTTATGAAGGATGTATTTAAATTCTTTTCTTATCAAGATTTCCAAACTACCCTACTTTATAAGTTGACCTGAAAAAAAGGTTGGCGCATGACACTTATAAAATATATGTAAACCTCTAATATGTCTATAAATTAAGATAAATTTATAGAAAATCATCTTGGAAATTCTAAATTGAGTGATTTATATCGACGAAATATAATTATAAATCTACGAATTCGAATAAAATCGAAATATAAATACCTTAAATAAAACATTGTACAAATAGGTTTTAATATATAATAATATTATTATAATATAAAGTAAGAAGACTAATGGAAGTTACGAAAATATGTTTTCGTTATTATGTATTTAAAAAATTATATTTTTCTCGCCTATAACCAATTCTCACTGTATTCAAGGAAAATACATACCAATTACACTTTGCATAATAACACATTCATTGAAGGTTGTGTTCAACTTGAACGTTGTCTTTGATTTTCGTTGAACTTCTGTGTGAAGAGAAGTATAGTAATCATTATTATTGTTTAGCATGTTACTATTGAATGTTATTCAATTATCGGTAACACAATGTGATTTATATCTTTTCCATACTTATTTTCACAGAAATTTATAAATGACGTTTCTGGTGTTTTACAGTGTGGGATTAAATAATTGAAAATGAAACTTTTGTAATCTAGATTACTATACTCGTATAAGAATATATATAAAAAATAAAACATTGTATTTGAAGAATGATTTGAAAACTTTAAATCCTCTTTATACACATTACAATACATGTGACTAATAATACGACTTAAACTATCAACGCATGCGGGTTTATGTTCTCGTAATAAAAATATAAAATAAAGTATTGATTTGTCCAAAATTTTTTAAAGATAATATACTTATTTTATCCAAATTCATTGCTTTTTTTTTTAAATAATCACGAAAAAAATATAGGTACATGTAATAAATATGTATAGGTTTATTGACAGCAACGTAGTATGTACAAAATATATTTAAATAACACTTCTAAAACACATAAATTGCAGATAATACATTAAATACAGAAGCTATCAAAAGGTCTTGGGTCATCTAATAACATCTCCTCGGCCAAGGTACACCCCACCAATATAGGGCGAACCCAGCCACGGAGACACCAGATGTTTTTCAGCCCATACCCTTGAACACGTAGAACAAAAAGATAAAAAAAACACAGAAAAAAAAAGATAGATGACAAAAAAAATACATTCAAGAGAGAAGACATTAAAAGATCCGGGTTCATCCCACAAACATTCCCCCGGCCAAGATACACCCCACCAATGTAGGGCGAGCTCGACCGCAAGGGCATCGGGGGGCTTCCATCCCACACCCCCGCATATGTAGATTAAAAAATAAATAAATAAAAAAACAAAAACGTATGGCAGAGAACAAAATAAAAAGTAAACCCACATATACCACCTCAGGTTAATAACTGTCAGCAAGAACGAAAGAAAGAAAAGCCTCAAAGGAGTCCAAATTTTACAAAATGGGAAATGAAATAGTTGAGACAACATTGAAATAGTTAGGCAGTAATACATTGAAAAAGTTAAGCAGTTTTAAAATAATTAATAAGGAGATAACGCACAAACACGTATGCACAATCCCCGATTCACCACCAGCGAAAAGAGAGAAAGGAAAGAAAAAAAAAAAAAAAAAGCAAACAAGAGACCCATTAACCACTGAGAAACCCATTAACCACCCAGAAGATAACACTTTAGAGCATCTCTGAAGGTACAACCATTCACCCGCTCCTTCAAGGCCTTGGGCAACTCATTCCAGCATTTGCTGGCTGAGTATGAGAAGGATCCCTTGAATAGTGTTAGATTATGGTTTGGGATAAGTAAAAGAGTCTATCTGCTTCTAGTTTCGTAGCCGGGAAAGTTTCTAGCCCAATTCAGTTTTTCGAAGAGATAAAGTGGCATTTTTGTACTGGTAATTTTATGCATGAGTACGCTTAAGTGAAGAAATCGTCATTGTTTCATGTCAATAATTTTAAAAGCTCTCAAAAAAGGGGTGATGTGTCCTATGGGGGGAATGTTGAAACAATACCTACAGCAAGCATTTTGTAATCTTTGCAATTTCTTTTCGGTTCTCCTTAGAAGGCACGGTCCATAGATGCAATCACCATACTCGACTATTGGGATAATGAGCGCGTCGATTATTCTACGTCTAGCCTCAATCGACAGGTTTTGACGGATGCGATAAATATTTTTAAGCCGCGAAAAAGCCCATTGTAACTTAGTTGTAAATTTATCAAACTCATAAAAAGTTTTTAATGAATACAATAAAATTATATATTAAAAAAAAAAACATTTTCTGTGTAAAATATAGTTTAAATCTAGTTTTATTTATTCGTAGTAAAAAAATTTCTATTTCTCCTAAAATGTAAGAACTATCAACCCATTAAAAACCCTCTGACAAATTTTAAAATTAATTCACTTTGTTGTTTTTATACATTTTAAATGAAGTGTGACCAGTCCTTTATCTTAAAGTAAAGATGACCTCTTGGATGGGAACGGGAACCCTCACAGAGCATTGCCTTTGTTTCGGCCCGAGGGGGCGTCGCGTTGAATTATCATATATGAAGAATTACGCACAAGTTGCCGAGTTAATGCTACGAGAGGGTTAAACAATTACAGGCTCCATTATATGCGGGATTCACTTTTGACGAAATTAAGGGCAAATCTTTAAGGCAAATCGGCAAAGCAAAAATATTATCCCGTACATGTACGCATGCATGCATAAAATTATAACAAACATCAAAATAAATGTTTGTCAAAAATGTAGACGTTTATTTGAAGATGACCCAGAAAAAAAGAAATATGTGTTCAAATAATTTTAATAACTCTAAAATACAGAACATCTTACTTTACTCAAATTACGGTTGTTTTGTTTTAAATTAGAAAGGGAAAATGAAAAAAACATTAATCATTGAAAATACTTTATCAAACTACACTTTTCTTTTCATTTTATTTGCTATTGAATTTAAATTAAAATGGTTAATACTCGTATCATGCTCTCGAAAAACATTGACGGAAAGTTTGTGACATTTGTGTTAAATAATTCGTGACAACTTAGATAAAATCCAGATAGAAAACTATCCAACCAATTACATATTTAATTATAGATTTATTTTGTTAAGCGATTCCTTATCAAAACGAATATTGGTTTGGAGACAGCACATTTTAGAGCTACTAGTAATAACTTTTTACTACAAAAAGTATCAAAGATTTATCTTCAAACATTTTTTTGCCTCTAAAAACGTAGCATAACACAATCAGTGAAAAGAAAATGAACAAAGTTTTGTCTCAAAAAAAAAATCGTACCATCGTCGTCATAATTATTTAAGGCCTTTTTAAATATATTTTTATGTAAACTGTTTTCTGATCTGGCATTTTTTGCTATTTTAAACATCGATTGATATTCTCACCAATTTATAGAGCTATTCTTTTGACACCAAATAGCGTGCTTAATTTTTACAATAATTTTTTTTACAAAAGTGTTTATCAGAATAATGGCAAATAAACAAATAAATGCCACCTTAGCCAATGGCTAGAATAAGCCGTTATATATTCATTACATTACTGTTTATTTCAAAAACAAACCTTTTTTATTACTCCCATGCCACTTTGCAATATGTTATTTTTACAGTTCATGTGAAATCTCATTCTTCATTGTGTTGGCCAAGGACCAAATACAATTTTAATTTGAGTTAAAAAAATTCTCATGTGTGACCCATATTACCACTTATGGTACATTACATGTTTTCAATAAATTTTAATGTAAAATACATATAACATATTTTAAATAGGTTTCTAGCATTTAAATTTTAAAATAATGCCCTCTTCACTCTGTTTAAAGAGCAAACTCTTTATAATATTTTTTTAAATTTTCATTATGAAATAATTATTATGTTTTTTTTTTAATTTTCAAACCATTATCGGATGCCATACAATGTGGGAAAAGAAATGGCGAAAAAATGTCGAATTGATTCCCCGTGCGTACATTTTTCCGAGAAATAAAAACCGTAAAATATTATTGTCGACAATGGCGAAAAACATTCTCATTTTGTAATAAATATCCATGCTAGGACTTATTTTAATTGTTATTTTCACTGGATTCAATCATAGTGTGCTAACCCACCGTTCATCTTTTGTAAAAAAGTAATGAATAAAAATATGGGCAAATAAAAACCTTCCATGCTGGATTGGGGGATTCAAATGCCTCTTGAATTTCCAAAATCACCAGTGATTTCGTCACGTCGTCCATTATTCATTAATGGGGTGGAAACCGTTTCCCAGGCGCCCCTGTGAGTACATCGAAAAATACAATTACAGTGATCCCTCCTCTATAACGTGGATTTCGGATGTCCGAATACGTCGATAACTCGAAACTGAAGGTGAAAATATAACATAGTACATGTATGATATAAAGGAATGAAAGAATATTCTTCTTAACATTTAGCTGCATCAACTTTATTATATTATATCGATTAAAATATGCATTTATACTCGTAATGCATTTAGGCACCAACCCAGCATTATCCTTAAAGTATTGAAAAATATTTGTTTAAATTAATAAATTTTTTTGTGGTTATGATAAGTTCATTGATTAAGGCCTATCATAAACGCGGACCTAGTTATAATACATCCAAACGTTTATTAAATTACCTATTCTCACAAATATGAACTTGCCCATTTTCTGCTTAAACCATACGTGTTTATTTTAATTATTTGCACTTTTAATTATGTGTAATCTACGTCCTTCTCCTCCTATAATATAAAATTCTCCTCCTATAATACTTTATATCATTTTTTGAACATTCGGTTCAATAATGAATGGTAAAAAATATTTTTTAGTTGTGATTGATATCATAAGACACATGGATAACGGCATATATTATATATCATGCTATTATGCTATATCTATTAAATCATCTTAACTGAAGATTTAGATCATTTGACTTCACATTTACCTAATACGAGTACTGTTTTAATCAGCAGCAGTAAAGTTATTTAAAGTTTATTCTAGTTTACGTTAAATTAAAAATCTGTTTGTTTTCTCAATTGTTATTCGTTTTCAATTAACGAAGTATTATAATTTATTCGATTGTGTTTTTAAACATTTTGTTGTAAATGTTTCTTCTACCATATATATAATATTAAATATTATAAATAAATATTTAATGGTATGTGTATAGAGAACAAGACTGAGAGTGTTATTTTGTCAACCATTAGGAACAAAGTTGAAATCCTTGGAAGAATGATAATCTTCCACAAATAAGTCATGAAATCCTTGGAAGAATGATAATCATTCTACAAATAGTCATGAACGTATTTTATCTTGGCATTTATCTGTCTCTTTCCTACCATTCATTTACGTTTCCTTCTTACGTGATCTCTTGATTCCTCATTTGTTTTCTTCCCCCCATATGCTGAATTTTATATTATTTAACCCTGTTATATGTTATTATTACTTTTACTGATATTTATACATCAAGTTATTTTACTAGATTGGTAGAAAATGTGTCCAACTTTCATTAACTTAAAACTATTTTTTTACCTTCTCGTTGATAAATGTTACTGTAATATTGCTTTAAGACAATGTTTCACTACCATTTTGGCATTAAAATTCATATTTAATAAAAAATAAAAACTCAAAATTATTTGTCTCGGCCAACTATGCCAGTTACTTCTTATGACAAAATTGATAAACATAAATTTACGATCATATTATTTATTTAAAATGACCATTTTGATACAAAAGATTAAAAGAAACATAAAATTAAATTCAATATTGACATGTAAATTATAAAATATGAATAAACTTATACCGAACACAATTACAAAGCAAACCCAGTTTATCTTGGCAAGAACAACTTCTTCCCTTTTCTCATGCTAGAAGTCGCAGTTATATAAAAGTTCACAATATTGATTGCCCAATATGTGGATTCTTTCTATGCAAGAGTTGCACAAATAGTTTGTCGGAATCATTACTATATAAAAAAATCCGGTTAGGCCTACAAGGTAAGCGTAAGATGTCAAGCAGAGTAACATAAGCTGTGAACTATTGAAATATGAGCTGACAATCTGAAGTAATGTGATAACAAACACTTACTTCTTCTGACAGGACTCTCCAACATTTGAACAAAATAGTGTAAAAAACATTAAAACTTTCTGGGTATCTGAGAAATCATGTGCTGAAAAGAATGCAGAACACATAAAACGGTTGGTCGTTGCAATTCAAGTAATATTTATTGCAAGAAAAAAAAAAGATATTGATCCAATTAATGAAGCTGTTATTAAAGCTGTCAAAATAGCTTCAAAATTAACGAGTTAACTTGTTTCGATAACGGTTGGCCAAAATCTTTAGTTGAAGTTAATTACTAATTGACAAAATTAACGGCACTTAAGTGTTCTTTACATAACAGTAATAAACATAAAACAAAAATATAACGTAGCAACATCTCCTAAAAATAATTCAAAATACAAATATCTTCAAAATATAATACATGAAAATACCGATGTATTGTACAACATGGAAAGGAATAAATCAAAACTATAATTAATCAAATTTAATCAACCATACAATACTTGAGGAGGAATAAATAGAATCTCTCTTAAGAGCAATGAGGAAACGAGATTATGGGGTGAATTACAAAAAAGAAAAAATACAATAACCAGTCTCTCAGTCAAGACCTAACATAAGATTGAGGAAATGCCGGAAAAGGGTCCTCCTAAACTCAACATTTACACTAAAAATATCCACCAAACCAAACATTAAGGCTACCCAATTGTTGCATTCTGGCGACTGATGAATTACAATGTAAAACTGTCGTATTTATTTATGACAAAAGATGAAAATATTTTACAATATGAAGATTTGTCGAAGCAAGTCAATTAAATATATTTAATCTTCCAATTTTATGAACTGCGTTTTTCTAAAATGACTTATCAAAACAAAACCAATGAATAGACTCGAAAATGATACTTTTAAAGGTATTCATAATTAAATTTCGTTTTGATAAACTAAGCTAAAGTTTCCCATTAAATATTAAAAAAATATTTTTGTCAATATATAAATTGATATTCTCTTAGTATTTTTTTACATAACTTAAAAAATCCGGTCTTTTGCGACCCTCCATTGACTCCGCTGGGGGTAACAGTCTTATTGCATTCGGAAAAAGAATTATGGAGTGGATATTACAAAGGTGATCTGAACTCGAGAGATTTTATATTTTTATAAAATTTGCTAAAAATGGTTCTATGTTTATTTACCTTAAAATTAATGTAATTCATTTTTATATTGGCACTTCATTTTGCTAGATGCCAATGTTTTCCGACCATTAGACAGACGACTGGAAAAAAATAATTTAACGATGTGTTTCTAAATAAGAAAAAAAATCAATGACTGGAAAAAAATCATGATAAGTGAGTTGATAACGGGTTTCAGAGTTTTACTATATATACTCGTACAGTACAGAACGAAAATTTAGTCGAAGAACGGTGAACTAGAAAGCTATAACGTTATCTCTACTTGGGGTTCTGTGCAAGTCATTTTTTAAATAATATACCATTTATTTTGTTGAAGTTTTATTGAGTCAATTTGAGTTGGTAATATTATTATGTTTATTCTTCAATTATTGAGTCGCATTAATCAAGTCATCTTATCCCAAGATCGCAATCTCTGAGGCCTCATTCTTAGTTCGCCATACGATTTCAAATCGCGGTGCGCACTCGCAGGTATGACCACTAGCTACCATATAAATTATTAGGCTATTCCCATGATAAACTGTCCGTTGCTGCAGGGTGCACAGTGTGCACACAATATCTCAGTCCATGATGCTTGCTACTCGTGCTTTACGCGCAGTATGAGAAGTTTCTCCGGCACGCGGGGAAAATCTTTGTACCGCTCTGTTTTAATTAATTAATTGGGTGGATACATGTCATTACAACTTCATTTTTTTATCTATGTGACCTTAGTCATAAGCATTGTTTTCTCTCACTAAAACGTATCGAAACCTGTTGCCAATCAAATTATCTATACAACATAAAGCTATGGGATGTATAACGTTGTTATGCCTCATACGTTAGAATCGTAGATACAACGCGCAACGAACTTTTTTATAAAATATGGTATGTTTTCTTTTATTCTTGTAATTTAAAAACTTTTACTGAAATTATAAAAACTTTGGTTTTGCGGTAACTTATTGATTTCACAAATTTATATATATATATACATACTAGCGGACCCGGCAGACGTTGTCCTGCCCGAACGTTGGCTTGCCTGCTATTAGCGGGTTCAGCAAACGTTTTTTCGATATTGGAATTTTCGATAAACTATATACTAATATATAATTCTTCTGTTTTCTGAACCATATGTACACCGAAGATGGACTGCGAGTAGCAGAGCAATGTGACGCCTTACCAATAACATACGATGCATATTTAAACGATTTTCATTATGGTTAAATAATAGCAAATAAAGAAAAAACTCAATTCATTTCCATGACAGTCATATTTTTTATTAATGTAAAAAAAGTAAAGTATTGAAATAAATGTTGAATCTTAATACTAACAGAAATAAATTTTGTTTTGTTTTTATCTTAATGCGAGTTGATGAACAATGTTTTTTTTCAATCCCTGAGGTGTATAAATGATCAAACTTGATGGTTTGCCAACGCGAGAGCACGCAACATATAAGTGGCCGTGTGAAAAAGCATTGATTTTCTAGATCCAACC
>OX463843.1:32452279-32627955 GCA_949825065.1 Odontocerum albicorne | reverse complement strand
AAACCATTCGGACGGGAATCAATAAAATCTTTGAAGTCGGTTTGGACTGCCCCATCGGAGTTGAATTTTTTCCCTTGCAAGAAGTTATCCAAATTTCGAAAAAAATAGTAATCTGTCGGGGCAAGGTCCGGAGAGTACGGTGGATGTCTTAGACATTCCAATTGAAGCTCTTCTAATTTGGTAGCCGTCTGTTGTGCAGTGTGTGGTCTAGCGTTATCATGAACCAGCAGTGGCCTAGAGCGATTAACCAGCCTCGGTTGTTTAGCAGCTAGCTTTTCCATCATGGTTTGCAGTTGCTGACAATAGACATCTACCGTAATCGTCTGGCCAGATTTAAGAAAGCTGTAGTGAACGACACCAGCACTAGTCCACCAAACGCTCACAAGTAACTTTTTTGGAGTCAATTTTCGCTTGGGGCATGGTTTGGCTGGTTCGGCAGGGTTCAGCCATTGCGATGAGCGCTTCCGATTATCATACAGGATCCACTTTTCATCACAGGTAATGATTCGATTCAAAATCCCTTCATTATTGTGCCGGTTGAGTAATGCAACGCAGCAGTCAACGCGCGTTTGTTGATTTGCTTCACTCAATTCGTGAGGTACCCACCTTTCAAGCTTTTTCACCTTCCCAATTTGCTTCAAGTGGATTAAAACAGTTTTATCACTAACACCGCAGCCTGCAGCTAACTCGGACGTGGTTTGCGATGGATCCGCTTCCTAAATAGCCTTCAATTCTTCATTATCAATTTTGGTCTCCGGCCGTCCACGGGGCTTGTTCTGCAGGTCGAAATTTCCAGAACGAAAACGTTGGAACCAAAAACGCACTGTGTTTTCTTTTGCAGCACCGTCGCCATACACATCATTAATCCTTCGAGCCGTTTCTGCAGCACTGGTGCCACGGTGGAACTCGTACTCGTAAATAACGCGATATTTCAAGTTTTCCATTTTGTAAACTGAGTGACGCAAAGAAAAAAAACAATTGAGGAAAAAACAAATGAATTATAATTTTCGAAACACAAATACTTGAGTAAATAGCTGTATAAATTTTAATTTGGAATTCCTAACCAAAGAGAAGATATTTGAGATCAAGTTGCCAGTACGGCAAAACGCCAATTTCATATGTAAGGACCTAATATATATATATATATATATATATATATATATATATATATATATATATATATATATATATATATATATATATATATATATATATATATATATATATATATATATATATATATATATATATATATATATATATATATATATATATATATATATATATATATATATATATATATATATATATATATATATATATATAAATATATATATAAACTTAAGGTCAGAATGGAACATTAAAAATAAATATAATCGACTTAAAACTGTAACCAGGAAAATAGTAATAAAATATTAAACAATGATTCTAAAAAAAATTCAACGCTGACAAAACATATGAACTAGGAATTGAAAACATTTTTTTTTATATTTAAAATAAAATTAAATAATATTAACAAGTGAATTTATTCACAAACCTTAAAAATCTTTTTGGAAATTCAATAATTTAACTTGTGAACCGAAAGCAAGAAGAATATTTTCTGAAAAGTTGTATTTGGCCAAATAAAGTGCGAGAGAAAATAAGAAATTAACAAGATAATTAGCTATTGTAAAAGCCTTTCTCGAGGGTTTCTGAAATCCAAGTCCAGACAAGTTTCCAGAGGCAGAGATAGTGAAAAAAGTTAAGTCATTAAATGTTCTCAAGAATGAGTGTTTTGGTGAGCGGTGTTTTGGTATTTCTTACAGTCATAAAATATTTCCCCCTTTCAATTATAAAGTCAAGCTCATTTTTTAAAAAACTTTTTAATTTACTCATGTAGAGAATTTTTTTACCTCTGTGGTAGCTTAAACCTTATCAAGTTGTTAAGTGAACTTAAGTGAAATGAATAGTTTAATTTTCCATTGTAATTTTTTTTCATAAAATATTTATAAATAAAATCTGTTTTGCATTGAGGATTACTATGGCTTAGTAAGTTAAATGGTGGTCTTCCATCTAAACGATTGAGGTTGAAATCTCATTAGTATATAAAAAAGGGTTCCTATTTGTTTTTTTCACATTCAGACCTTTGAACATATTTTCCGCAAGCTATCATATTTTTTCTATCTATAATTGAAATATATGTGATGAATACTTTTTATGAAAATATTACTTCTTGGATATTTTTATTTGTCACACATTATCATAAGGTGGGGTATCAGATATGTTAGTACGGTGGAATGAGACTGTTTGTCTTCGCACGCAGCAGAAGCCTATATTTGTCACATATTATCATAAGGAGTATCATAAGGTGGGGTATCAGATATGTTAGTACGGTGGAATGAGACTGCTTGTCTTCGCCCGCAGCAGAATCCTATACTATAACCGCCACAATAACATTCAGACCTTTGAACATTCAGACCTTTGAACATATTTTCCGCAAGCTATCATATTTTTTCTATCTATAATTGAAATATATGTGATGAATACTTTTTATGAAAATATTACTTCTTGGATATTTTTATTTGTCACACATTATCATAAGGTGGGGTATCAGATATGTTAGTACGGTGGAATGAGACTGTTTGTCTTCGCACGCAGCAGAAGCCTATATTTGTCACATATTATCATAAGGAGTATCATAAGGTGGGGTATCAGATATGTTAGTACGGTGGAATGAGACTGCTTGTCTTCGCCCGCAGCAGAATCCTATACTATAACCGCCACAATAACATTCAGACCTTTGAACATTCAGACCTTTGAACATATTTTCCGCAAGCTATCATATTTTTTCTATCTATAATTGAAATATATGTGATGAATACTTTTTATGAAAATATTACTTCTTGGATATTTTTATTTGTCACACATTATCATAAGGTGGGGTATCAGATATGTTAGTACGGTGGAATGAGACTGTTTGTCTTCGCACGCAGCAGAAGCCTATATTTGTCACATATTATCATAAGGAGTATCATAAGGTGGGGTATCAGATATGTTAGTACGGTGGAATGAGACTGTTTGTCTTCGCACGCAGCAGAAGCCTATATTTGTCACATATTATCATAAGGAGTATCATAAGGTGGGGTATCAGATATGTTAGTACGGTGGAATGAGACTGCTTGTCTTCGCCCGCAGCAGAATCCTATACTATAACCGCCACAATAAAGGTGAGGCTCTGGAGTTGGTTGAGCCATGTTTTTAGAATACCGCCTGGTAGTTGGTCAAGAGCTACGAAGTTTTATTCTTGGACTTTAAAATTCAAAACAAAAATTCATAATTTAATTCATTCACATCCTATTAGGCCTAATATGAAAGATCCTGGAGTGACAGATTGTGGACCAAATTGGATTGATGTATTTTATGACTTCGCAGTATTCCTTGTGGAATATATAGAGTAATGATATTGACAATCGATATTTTTTCAATGAATTTCCTAGTTGAAAAAAAAATCTGAAGGTTCGAAGCACTAAAGTTCATGAATAGATGACATTGAAAGGGATAATTGATACTTATATGTTTGGGAAAGTGGGAAATAGTCTTAATTATTCTTAAAAAAAGAGAACAATATTTATTTGTAATGTAAATTCACGGAGCTAAGAAACAAATAATGAAAAGAACGTGATGTGACCAAAAATGTAATTTAACCTTTTTAAAAGTATGCCGTGTCTTTTTCTTTAAAAGCGAACTTTAAGATTATTGTGAAGATTGCATTCGAATTTTTTTTAATGTATTTTTTACAATCATACTTGGTTCGGAGGCTTAGGACAAAATTTTTCCAGTCAATTTATTCAAATAAATCACGCTTCTAAACGACTGTCCCGAAGTTTTATTAAAAAAAAATAACGAGATAATCACTTTTCATTTAACGCGTTTTCAATGACTTAATATTCATATCCATTATAATTCTAATCACTTCTTAGAACTATTTCTACTTTATGCTAGAACACGACGTACGTGTGTAAAAGCGGTTATAGTTTTGGCTAAGGACAAAGTATGAAGCTCGTAAAGGCGAAGAACTTGATTTATGAGTATGAGAAAACGTGCTCAGTCCAATAACGTCGCTTATATTTGTCAAAAATGTATAGAACTTTAGTTAGTAAAATTACATTCTAATTATTGTTTGTAAACTAAGTAAATTAAACTTTGATTTTATTAAAATCTTTTAACTTGAACTTCACTTCCGCTTTACTTGCGAATGTTGTTTTTATATTAAAATAAACTATAGACGCAGTATTAAATAATCGTTTAAACGTTGGCTAACAGCTTCAAAGCAAATACAGTCGGTTTACACGCTTCTTTACTGTGTGTAAGAAACGTGCCCTATCTCTCGCAGGGAGTAATTGGCCGCAATGTTCGTTTACTTAAAACATTGCCACATAACGAAGTGTCGAAGGATTCACGTGGTTTTAAACACGTTCAGTATAACACTGAAATTCGTTACGACGAAAAACTTGACTACTACGACGGTCTGGAGGGTAAATGTGTTTGTGTCGTTATTTTGACCTACACAACATTTGCTTGGTTGGACATTGTTCAATGATAGATAGAGAAAAATCTTCATCCTACAAAATGATTTCCAATATGGCAATAATAATTATCTCCATTTTGTTTTATAATAAAATGTCTTTTTTTAAATTTTCCTTCTAATAATTAAATCATAAACAAAGATTTATTTTCAATAGTTAAATAATAAACTCAATATGGAATTTTTAGTGATTTTTCATTTTTTATTATAATATGAAATATTAAAAAAAAATTGTAACAAATGTCATCAAATACGTATATAATGTTATACTTTTCATGTACAACATTGAGTCGTTTCTTTACCAGACATCAATTAACTTCTCAATTACTTTATAATCAACACTATCTCAACATATTAAGTCTTCTTTACCAGACATCAATTAACTTCTCAATTACTTTATAATCAACACTATCTCAACATATTAAGTCTTTTGAAGCAATGTGGTTGGATTCATAATTAAACAAACACACATACTCGTAACACGAAACCATTAATTACACGTGAAATTTAACATGTGCATATCACAACATTTTTCTGTCAAAGTAGGCAGAGAAAACAGAACGCACGATTTTCTTGTCTCGACACACGTCTTTTGCCTCTTCTACATTCATACGCCTTCTCATACAACTTATACAATTTCTCGGGCTTTCCACGTTTCTTTCTTTCCGAATACCATTCACTCGATCCAACCGTAATTTCCAGGCTTTTCACTCACACATATTCCACTGACATTTCCTGCAAACTTGACGAAAGGTCTTAGGGTCTTTGTCTTGGTCCAATCGTATCCAATCTATGCTCGTTTTTGTCATCCTTTATCGCAACGTGCCTTGCATTTTCCCATTGGCTTTAGACTACTTTAGAGTATTCTTTCCATCATGTATGTGGTCTTTGTTTGGCTTCTTATCCATGTTATTACTTTTTTTCTCATTTTGTTATACCTGAGGACTTTATTATTTCATCCGAACGTGCTCCAGCCCATATTAATTCATTCAATTATTTTGTTGATTATACATCCGTCTACTGACTTCTTCTTAGACTAGGTAATCAATCTTTATTTATCTCGTTGATGTACGAGCATGCAAGTGGAACATTACTTTTGGTTTTAGCAAGATTCATTTTTAAGCCGACTTGATTTCTGGCTAAGTTAAGCTCCCTTACCGTCCTTTCTAGTAATTTTCTTGTCTCGTGCATCAACGTGTGTATCATCTACATATCTCAAGTTAGAGAGATATTATCGATTTATTTTTTTGTCCATGCCTTCCCAAATTAAGGTTTTTAATATTTCTTCAAGAATAACTGTACATAGTTTCCTACCGAAAATATACAGCGTTTCATGGATTATAGAGTTACACAGCGCTCCAGTAGAAATGTATTTTTGGCATTGCCAATGCATCGCTCTTACTTATTCATGTCATCATCCAATGCCGTTAGACCCTGAACCCAGCTTATAGCCACAAGTCTCGATTTTTTATTAACCGTTAGAGCAAATGTCCAGCAATAAAACGGTTAAGAATCTCCCCGGTCTATTATAAATAAGGCAGTTGAAAACACAAATTATTTTACTAGGAATTGTAAAACTTTGATCGTATTTATTCAAGCCACACGAAAATATACTGAAAACTGTTATCTTCATAACCAACTATCAATGTGAGCCAGCCCCCATAAATTAACGTCAAGTATGAAAAGTATTTTTAAAAAGCCATTTAAAACATCAAAACGTATTTGTTAAATATTTGCATCAATATTTGAATTCCCCTTTGTTTCCGAAATATTCTAGTCGTTTAAAGCAAAATTTTCCAAAATCATTAACATTTTATCTCACAAAAATCACGTGTTTACCGAGTTCGTGGAATGCTTGTTGTACAACCACTCAAAACGCCATTTCGAAATTATGGACTCACCGAAAATTTGCCCGCAATAACAAACCGGGTTCTCTCACCGGGTAAGAAAGAATAAATATTTTTCCTCGTTATTTTTCGAGAGTGGTTTGTAAATATATTTAAAAAAACTTCAAAGAGGTTCAATATTACTTTTTGAAAGAAACCTTTTACAGAACCAATCATCTTTTTATACGAATGAACGAATCTTAATGTAAAAGGAATACAAGGAAATTTGATTTGATAATCGTTACTTCGGAAATCAGGGAGCAGTTACGTGCGAGCTAAGTGAAACGTCGATTTACCGAAATGAGTAGTAAGTATAGATTTTGTGCCAATTTTTTAATTACTCTATAATTAACTTTACTTTTTTGTGATATAAAAAAATATGTTCATGTCGAAATTGAATACCCACCAAAAAAATACTTCGTTGTTTAATTTATTACGCTTGATCATCGTACCGCGTGTTTCTACCGCCTGTTCTTCAGGTTAGAATCAATGCCTTCGGTATTACAGAGTGGCTGGTTTTTTGTATTCAATTGGCTCTCTTTTTGGAGTGATCAAAGCTGATGACGTAATGACGTAGCTTCAAGTAATTTCTTAAGCTACTGTGTAACAGAAATGCTCTTGGGATTATTTCTTAGAATAAACAATTCTATAGTAATTAAAATAAAATTTCATGGTTTTAAATGTGCACTATAATGTTATCCATTAAATTGAAGAGCGCTTCTGCAGTAATATTTGTTCATTAAATAGCACTGATCAAGTCTACGTCATTTTGGGCAGCCATGTTAAGATTCCAATTTAGTGGATTTAATATATTGTAAATGACATACGAAGGGGAATGGGAGGGGACGGTAGTACGCATGCATATGTTCCGATAATATGACTCATTATTAGTAAATTCACCGAATTTCAGTCTTATTTTGATAGTCTGGCTTACGATATCGTCGGGAGAGTATGTCAATCGTTAATGACATCCCAAGTATGGAAAACAATTGTATCGCGCCGTCATTAACTTTCTCACAAAATAAAGAAAAATCCTCAACATTTATTTTGGAAGAGATGTTAATAGTTTATCGGGACTGTTGCTCTGGAAAAATGATGGTTTACAGCTGGCATAGTTTTTTTAAGCAAAGGAGAGAATCGATTGAAGACAAATCTCCAGTCAGGACGGCCTATTGTGGTCAATTCTTCAAACCTCGTCAAAAAAGTAGAAAAACTTGTACTGGGAGATGCCTGCCAAAACAAATAACAGCCTGTAGAGATGGTTGGAGTATCACCTACTCGTACAACCATTTTGAATGTCCTCCTTCAGTGTCTAGGGATGTTAAAAGTCAGCGCAAGATGGATACCTAGAATGTACACGCCACTTCAAAAACAACAACGCGTCAAATGTTCACGACAGTTTTTGGACCTCTGCAGAAACCACAAAGATGATATTTCGAGCCAAATTGTTACTAGAGATGAAACTTGGATTCATCATCATGAGCCTGAGTTGAAGCAGCAGGAGTCCTTACAACGGCATAAAAAGGGCAAATAGCAACCTAAGAAGTTCAAAGTGTCGTAATCGGCTGAAAAAAATATGGCTACACTTTTTTGGGATGCGGAATGCATATTGCTGATACATAGGTAAGGGCATCACAATAGCTGGAGAGTACTCTGATCTGCTGATGCAGTTGAAAAAGTTGTGAAGGAGAGGAAAATGGACAAAAAGGATGCTGCTTTTACATGACAATGCATTCGTGCACAAAAGCAATTCTAACATACATTGGTTGCTCTTTACAACTGTGGCTTCTAACATTAAACTATCGTCTCTTCAGCCCATACCTGGCTCTGTCTGACTATTATTTGTTCCCAAATATTAAAAAAAAGAACTTTGAGGGAATAAATTTACGAACGATGAAGAAGTTAAACGTGCAATTTCAACGTATTTTAAGGGCAAAAGCAAATATTCTATTCGTGGACATAAATAAGCTTTTTGAAAGTTCTAAAAATAAGTTAATGGTGCATATATTGAAAAGGAAAAAAAAATATCCTCTTTTTCCCCATTCCGCGAATTTATTGACCTCCCCTCTTAAAACCAATGCGTGGGAAAGCGCAAATTTGTGGCAATTTTTTTGTTGATAAATAATAGATCAAAGCTATTGCAATGTTTATTTACATTGTGAAAACATAAAATATTTCAATAAAATTGGATCAGACGAAAATATAAATGATATTAAACATAAAATCCTTTGTAAGATAGGCAAAAGATTGTTTTTATTTGGACTGATAAGCGTTCTTTGTTTCAAATTTTCCGCAATAAAAAAATATAAATTGAGTGTGACAAAGAAGACGCGGTTTATTATTACTTTTTTTGTATATGGTGGTTTCTGATGAGTTTTTAAGCCGATCTGCGTGTACAAAAATGTGAGACGAATATGAGAAAGAATTACAAAAGCGAAAAAGAAGAAATATTCCACGTTTTATTACAATTGGGGAAAAGTGTTTGGTTTACTCATTTACTCATTTTACAAGACAACATTGAACCAAGAAAACGTTAAAAAGAGGGGAAAGAATATAACTTCTTAAAATGACACATTTCAATAAAAATAAAAGTTAAATAAAAAATGTATAATTTAAATATATGAGTTATTCCCACAACTCACATTTTATCACAAAACACTTAAATTGATTTGTGTTTTTTATATATATATTTTTAATGATAGTTTTTAAACGTTTTGCTGTCCAAAAAAATAAATGGGAAATTCTATATAATTTTTTTAAGTAAAAAATCCATTAAAATATTTTATAGAATATTTGTGATAAATTTCCAAATTCACGGGCGGACTTGGACTTACTCGTATAAATACTCTTCTCATGCTTAATTAAAGGTGGGGATGGGAAGGAGGGGAATAAAGATGCTGGTAGAGTGAGGTCAAATACCTAGTAACTGTTAGAATTTTGATCAACTCAGAGAAATGTGATCTTTTATCTCTGAAATTAGCAAATCGGCAAGGAAAGTCACGACACAATTATGAAACGGAGAAAACCATTACATACTCTATATAGCTGAAGCAATATGGACACAGTTAAGAGGAAAAAATCTGATAAAAATGTAATTAATAAATTTAACCCATATATAAAATATTGATTAAAACAAAATTTGTAGTAAAGATATTTAAAAAATAAATAAAGAAACTTACCTGCAAAAATTGTACAAGGTTTTAAAAATTTTTTGCTCTTGAATAATGCAAAAAGATATTATATATTTTTATTTTATTCCTACTAAACTTGATAGAATGGAAATTTAAATTGAAGCTTAAATATTTCTTGGATTATTAGAAAAATAAATTTGCTATTTTCAATCGAGATAAGTTGAAAGATCAGCAAGGATTATATACACAAAAAAATAAATCTTTTAATACACATTTTCTTTTGTATTTTACTTAAAACACAAGATTTTATATTTACATTCTTAACCTTAATTATTATTGAATTAAAATAATTTAAGATTTTTTAAGTTTTGGCCTTTATCCATATATTTTTTTTGGTCTTGTTGAATATACTCGTACACACTTCAGACACTATATGTAGAATGCGTCAATAACTTTTCCCCTCAATTTTATTTTACTTAAAAATAAATTGGTTCAAAAATTGATCTTGCAATGTTCACTTAATTACACAATACAATACTCGTATAAATATTCTCATCTATCAACCATGATTACATGTTTGTGTGATAAAAAAAAGTATCGAACAAAAACAATATTTGATTGTGAGTTGTCTGTACTTTCATTTTAGGTTTAATATTATAAACTCCGCATGGATATCCATCATTTCGTCTTATAAGGCTTTTATCAACATCACAAAATGCTAAAAAAATATAAAAAGTTTAGTGAAAACGATTTTTACAGGCACATTTTTACATACTAATATCAATATTAATGAGAGTACAGAGATTCTTATTCTTAAATCATTCCGGACTTTTTCCATTAAAATTGACCTAATAATTGAGAATGCCTATGTGCGCTTTATTGTAAGCCACTAGAATAATATAAATTCATTAATTATTTAGAAATATTTCCTACAATTATGTAACACAAGTACAATTGATAAGATTTGAATGGTTTTTTAATGTTTTTTATTCGTTGTTTCATTTAGCAGTGCAAATTTACCATTCCTTGATAATCACTGTACTGCATAACTGCATAAAAGTTAAGTAATTTCAACTTGAGTGCACCTGGTGTCCACGGCTCCACAAAACATTATGTAGTACGGAAGTTCAGCGGAATACTATCTAAGGGAAGTCTGTATCTACTTTGGTGTTTTAACAAGAGACTAGAACTTTATTTGCATTTATTTTTCATCTCTTTTATCCATTATGGAGATTCAAATATAATTTATGATAATCTTTTCCTGTACCAACGTCTTTGATTTTTAAAAGTATACTCCTGGAAAACCAGTGAAAGGTATGAGAAAGATAACAAGGAAGATGAAACCCTTCCTGGTTTCGGAATACTTCGTATTTATTATTTATCCTATTCATCGAGTTAGAAGACTCACAGCAGCACTTTCGGATTACTCATTCAATCCAAGGCTTCCGGTGTGATCCAGTGTACATCCTGACATTCTGAAACCCATCATACAACGCATGGATTGGACAAACGTTGACTTATACTGTTTTGAATATTATTAATATACCTACTGTGTTTTGAATATTGATGTTATAAAATAACAGTATTTCGATAAAGCCATCAGATAAATATTTAATATTTGACCGAACGTCGATCATTTGACAACCACTTAATTAAAATAAACAATTTAAAATAAAATATTACATGAAACGTGCTTGGAAATTTTTAGTAAAATAACATAACTCATCTTTAAATACTAATTTGGCCAAAGGAATAATATATCGAAAGGAAATTAAAACAAGCAATGTTTAAAAGTGGGATAAACATTTAGGGTATTGCATGGTAGTTTATTTGTTACTGTTATATTATAAATAATAGTTAGAAGACCAGCTTTGCTAACTCCTCAGGATGCACTATATTATGTACATTAAAAAGTAAACTAGGCAGTAAAATATTGCAAAGTATAATATGAGATATATATTTACTGTGTTTTGTTAAGTCGTAGTGGCATTACAATATATGTATTGGTAAATTTGTTGGAAAACTTTTCCTACTGCAGCATCTTAATTTAAACTCAGTTCAGTTTCTTAACGGTTAATCAGATGTTTTCTTAGAAAATGTTATATTTGTTGTTTATAGTTAAGGCATTAACGTTGTGGAGGTTTAAAGACATTGTAATAAAAAATTACAATGTTATATTTTTTACAACCTGTCAAAAATACTCGAAAGTAGTTATTATTATCATTTATCAATCATCTTTAATTTTTAATTCCGACACTGCAGAGGAAGTCTAATATATGTATGTGTATGTACGATGTAAGTCCTGAATGATATTCGTGGCTCAGGGATAGAAGGCATGTTTTCCAAATGGGATTTAGGGTTTATTTTCTAATGACACTCAAAAAGAAATCTAGTCTTTTTTGCATTCAAACCCTTATATTATACACGCTGTAACGTCACATTGTGCGATGACAGTACTCTTAATCTTTTTGAGTAATTTAGTTTTCCTAAGGGATACTATAGACGTATCCATTGACATACTTATAAAACGATTTATTAAATACAGAAAATGGGAAGTTTTTGAGACAACAAAATTGTGGATTACTTGTTATTTACTGCAAAAATGTATATTATGCCAAGATTTCAGTGCAAAGAAGTTCAAACGAGCCATTTCAAGTAACAAAAAATAAAATCATTAAACAAAACTTAATTTTGTACCTGAAAGTGATTAGTCTTTTTTTTAAATTATAATTCAACTCTCGTACTCTTATATAGACAAATTACATTTTTGACTGACCTAGTTTTGAAGAGAACATATTTTTCATATACTCGTATTATAGTTGTGTAGATAGAAAAGAAAAAAAATCCAACTATTTTATATTCTCGACATTGTTAAAAATGAAGTACTGACCATTTGCTGCTGGAATACAGAATTTAAAATTAAAATACAAATATTCGTCAAACATCCGGACTATGAATATATAAAAGAGAAATAATAAGAAATTAATTTTCTAAACAAAAAAAATGTTTATAGTATGTTTATAGTCGCAAAATATGATTAACTCATTAAGAAACACGAAACAAAAATCTTTATTCTGAATCAAGATTTGTTTAAAGTGGAAACAAATCTGGCTCTGTTGAAAAACATAAAGCGTATATATTATATAAATAAGAATATTAAATAAGACGTTTCTGCGTAAAACAATGGCAAAATATTTTTCACTGTCAGTTACGGTGTTTTGGTTGATCACGGTGAGAAAGAATATTTTTAAGAAAGATAAATGTTGATAATTTTTTCCAACTCCTCCTTCTTAGATTTTTTTCCATCGAAAATTATTTTTATTATAATTGTTTCGTTGTATAAAATGGACCTACAATATTTTTTTTTATTGGGTGTTAACATAAGTTGTGTCCGTTTTTTTTTCAGTTTAAAAATGAGCACCAAAGGTAAAACAAAATGGTAAATATTATATGTCATTTGAAAGATAATTTTTTTCTCTACAAGATTGTGTTTGCTTTTACGTTACATACATTATTTTATTTGATTACAAACCTTCAAAATGGAATGTCAAATAGACGAAAGGGAACATTTTCGACACCTCCTTCTGTTCGCGTTCAATCGAGGGAATAAAGCTGCCAAAGCTGCTCGCGATATTGGCGAAGTGTACGGTGAAGATGCTATGAATTAAAGAACAGCTCGTCGGGGGTTTTTGCGTTTCAAAGACGGTAATTTTGACCTGAAAGACATAGAGCCTTCCGGACGACCAGTGAGTGGACTTCGATGAGGACCGCTTAAACCATATTATTCTCCTTCAAACCACCGTAGAATTAGCTGAGCAGATGAATTGTAGTCACATGACTGTATACCGCCATGTTAAATCAATGGGAAAAGTCCAGAAGTTCGGCGCTTGGGTTCCAGATGTTTTGAGTGAAAACATAAAAAAACCACGTTCTTCAATTTCTGCTGGTTTGCTCGCGCGTCATCGAGCTACGCATGGCCACAAGCAAAGGTTCCTTTACCGCATCGTTACTGGTGATGAAAAATGATTTGAAAATGGTGATGAAAAAAAATGCTTATGAGAAATGTTTGGAGGGGATCTTCATGAATAATATTGTTTAAGCGGTCTTCATCGAAGTCCACTGGTCTTCCGGAACGCTCCATGTCTTTCAGGTTGAAATACCGTCTTTGAAACGCAAAAACCATCGACGAGCTGTCTTTTCATTCATAGCATCTTCACCGTACACTTCGCAAATATCGCGAGCAGCTTTGGTAGCTTTATTCCCTCGATTGAAAGCGAACAGAAGGAGGTGTCGAAAATGCTCACTTTCGTCTACTTGATATTCCATTTTGAAGACTTGTAATCAAATAAAATAATGTATGTAACGTAAAAGCAAACACAAAATCTTATAGAGCAGAAAATTATCTTTCGAATGACGTATAACATTTACCATTCTGTTATACTTTTGGTGCTCATTTTTAAATTGAAAAATAAACGGACACAACTTATGTTAACACCTAATATTATTTGACTAACATTCATTATTACTAGTACATTGTAAACATTTTCTTTAATTTGTTTTATTTATTTGATTGAAATGAAAATTAACTTTTATTTGTATGTTGGTTAGAATATTTTGGCTTAAAAAACATGGTTCAAGCTATAACTCAAACTGATATAAATAACTCAAACTGATATTTATAACTCAAACTGATATAAATAACTCTAACTGATATTTATAACTCAAACTGATATAAAACGTTTGAGTATCACAAATTAAGTTTATAAGTTTTTCTGCTGAATATAAGTCACTTTAATATTTTAAACTAATTCTCTGACATCAAATAATTCATTTTAAACAAATGAGAAAATATATTTGCTGACAGATTTTAGCTTAATATTAAATTAAACAGAAATAATGTTGTCCACTTACACGTTGTTAAAACACATTGAACAATATTCAAATATTCATTTTGTATCTGTTTCTAAATCAAGTTAGGTAAAGTAAGTTCTGGAATAAAGAAAAAGGAGCAGTGGATAGAAGTAATGAATTAAAAGTCCATTATTCATTAGACCATTGGTACTGAATATACTATGCGTATCCAGAAAGTAAGTGTACTGAGGCTCTCACGACCGGATGGATTTTATTTTCGACATGTTGGCTACACTTCCGTGTAGCCTGACCCTTCCCCTCCACAACGAGACCGGTTCGAGGTCAGTACGTTGAGAAGTGTCGACGCGACAACACGTTTCGTGAAAAATGTAAATCCAATCTCCCGCCAAGTGCGAAATACACAGCGTCATCCGTTATCTCGTTTGGAAGGGAAAACCTCCGGTTGAGGTTTATAATGAGGTGAAAACTGCATATGGTGATAAAGCTATGAATCGTACGAGTGTGTACAAGTGGTGTCGCGAGTTTAAAAACGGTCACGTCACAACCTCTTCACCCTCCGCCAAAAAGTTCAAAACCACAATTTCAGCCAAGAAAATCATGGCATCCGTGTTTTGGGACTGTCAAGGCATAATTTTAATTGAATATATGCCTCAAGGGGAGACCATCAACTCTGCAAGATACTGTGAGACCCTAAAAAAATTGCGAAGGGCGATTCAGAACAAGAGGAGAGGCATGCTGACAAAGGGAGTCTGCCTGCTGCACGACAATGCCAGACCACACACGGCCAACGCCACGAAGGAACTGCTCGCCTCGTTTAAATGGGATGTCCTGAACCATCCCGCGCATTCCCCTGACCTAGCACCTTCAGATTACTATCTCTTTACCTCCCTGAAGCTGCACATGGGTGGAAAAAGGTTTTCATCCGACGAGGAGGTAAAGGCGGAGGTGGAGAAGTGGACGGAGGGGATGGCGGGAAACTACTTCGAGGAAGGCATCAAAAAGTTGATACTCTGCTTCACCACCTGCATTGAGAGGAATGGCGACTATGTCGAAAAATAGCTTACACACTATATGTACTACGGTAACCACGTAATTTTTTTGTTTAAATAAAAAATATTGTAACCTACAAAAATTCAGTACACTTACTTTCTGGATATGCCTCGTATTTTCCCTGATTTTTGGCCAGATTTCCAGATTATTTCGACTTAATGATCTATCAAGGAAGTAAGATTGGTTTTAAAATCTCAATTTTGATGGCCGCTCCCTAATAAGCGAGTTATTTAATAACTCAATATTTATGCCCAAGTGCAAGCGCGAACTATGGTTTTTGACGGAAATTAGAAATTGCTATTTTTCATAATTATGATTACAGAAAACGTCTTGAACCTCAGCAGTTTTCTACGTATTTAAATTTCAGTTTGTTCAAATTTACTATAAATGGTTAGATCTAAACGTATCAAAAAAGGTAATTTACTAAAATGGGTATTTTAAAAAAAAACCTTTTTATATATAACAGTTGTGAAAATAAAAAAAAAGTTTATTAAATAAGCTCTGCAGAAAGTATTGTAAAACGAAATTTCATATTTTGTTCTTAATACGATAATAAGTTCATTACTAACAGCATGTGTTTTAACATGGACTCAACAAAAAGAGAGAAAAAAGTGCTTGGGGGTGTACAGTAAGCTTTGTTCTGTCCGGGAATTAACGAATAAGCTGGAGGCATTAATAATTCTTACGGAGTAATTGCCTGATGACAGCCTACAGAGCAAAGCCTGCATAAATACCTCTGGCTCTTTTCATAAACAAAATAATCCTAATACAGGGAGATCAACAGCTCTGCAAGAAAACTCTGAAACGATCGTTGAGCATTATGCAACATCCTTTTACCATCATAAAATTGCTTTAAAAATAATATTCTCACTGAATTATTTTCATAGTCCTTGACGGCTAGTATCTTAAGGAAGCGAAAAAGGTCAAACTGAATTTTCACTTATTTCAGTCTATCTTTTATCACTCTACATTTTGTTGATCCTGAAACACGATAGAAATTAAGTGACTGGTATGAGTATAATCTTCTATAGCTATAAATGAATGAATGAATTTGGTTTTCAGTGTTAGAGTGTGATTATCAAACACTCTTCAAAGAAGGGCCCAAAACGCCCGGAAAGTTGCGTTTAATCTATTCTGAACCTTGTCATCTATGTTTGCTTTGTATTTACAATTCAACCCAGTAATCAAAATGTTGCAATGATTCTATGATCTGTCTATTGACGTTGATGTTTAGATGGGTATTTTTGTTGGATACAATCTTGGTCATGGAAACATTTAATTTTACATCAAGTGCTTCATAGGCTTACATATAGTAGGTATATATGTTGTTTATAGTTAAGGCATTAACGTTGTGGAGGTTTAAAGACATTGTAATTTATTTTAACAAACACTGTTTATTCCACTTTTTTTATGACGGTATAACCCTACCGGTTTCAAGGCTTTCACCTCATCTTCAGGGGAGCGTAAACAAGACTAAATGCTGTTCGGACTGGCACCGATATAGACTTGTCATTTAGTCTTGTTTACGCTCCCCTGAAGATGCGGTGAAAGCCTTGAAACCGGTAGGGTTATACCGTCATAAAAAAAGTGGAATAAACAGTGTTTGTTAAAATAAATTACAAAGTAGGTATATAGTATTTATTGCAGATCTTCAGCAGAATGAGAAATCAGAGCGCAGTCGTCGACATACTATAAGTTTGTGACATATCGTTTTTGAGTCTTGGCACGCAGACTTCAATTAAAGAGTCATCCTCCATGCTTATCATGGTTTGCAGCGCCTCTGGTTTTCGATTTTCGACAAAAATGTTAAAGATAATAGGGGGCAGAACACAACTCTGCCAGACTCGTGTAGTGGTGAGGAAAGGGTCTGCGATGGTGCTTTTGAAAAAAAATTATAGTAAAACATGCCAGAAGTTGAAAAAAAAAATGCAACAAACCATGAGAAATAATTGAACGCTGTACGAATGATGTATTACTATTTTCAATACAGCAATTTTTATTTTCTTTCGGTAAAAATACAATAATTAACACGGGTTTCATTTCTCAGAAAATTTTAATATTATTTTAAATAACAGTAATACATAATCAAATTTAACTTCTCATAAAAATAAAAGAATACTGAAATGGAATTTTGAAATAAAAGAAATTTATTTTTTGTGGTAGAATTTCTTAACTATTTTAATATGTCGTGAATATGTCGTGAATAAATCTTCATTATTTTAATATGTCGTGAACATTCATGGAACAAAATTCAAAATAAGTTATCAACAATTATAGGTATCGAAATTGTATGATGTGAAACGGTTACTATTGAAATCGTTTGCAAATAGTCGCTATTGAATTTGATATTTTTTACTCAATTGAAATTCTCTTTTAAACTCACGTTAATACTGACTTACGGTGAATATTTACAGCTGTACTTACGAACTATATTCTTTTAATGTTAAAATTATTTATATGTAAAATATTATACATCAATAGTATTGTCAACATAAGTGCTAAGTTATATTATAAAAAAAATGTTAAGCCAACTTTTTCACAAAGTGTACTTTTTTCTGAAATAACTGATTTTCTTTCACTGTGTTTGAGAAAGAAAATTGATATGTATACTACTATAAAATTAAATGTAACATACTAAATTGTGTTAATATTACATGAGAAAGCAAATGGGTTAATGCGATTTTTAAACAAATTAGATTAGAGCTACGACACCACGCTACATGAAGAAAACAAAAAAAAAATATTTTATTTTATTGCTTATAATTTACATTATACAATAGAAAGTTGAGGGTTGTTTTATATTATTGGAAAATCAGATAAACAGAAAAATTAGTTCTATGGATAGAAAATATTTCTCATTTCAAATGGTTAACAAACAATGAACCATAAACAAATTGCTGACACATTCAAATCAAATTTCACTATTTACATTGTCAGCGTTGATTTGTCATAAGTTATGAATTTTCATTGATCACTATATTGTTTTTTTTTTGCTATGTTCATTATTGCCTCTTAAGTCTCATATCCATAATAAATGACGATGGCGTCTGTTCAACACAAATGAAAAAAATAGAGTGCAAACCCTTAGTGTAACCAGCCGTCCATGCGTTCATGCGAACGGGTACCGGGTACCGATTTGTCACTTTAACACATAGGAAAGAAAAACCAGCAATTAGGGGAAGAATATCGATGTTATAAAGAGAATTATTAGAATCAGATATTTTCCCATAGTTTATAAACGTACAGGAAGGCTTACATTTTCCTATTCCATGTATTTAGAAATTTTCGAAAGTAAACTTTGTTCCAGAAAAATAAGATATTAAAAATATGTATTGACGGTCTACTTTTTATTCTAAGGAAAACTCTAATTTCTTAAATGTTCAAAAATATTTTAGGGCTCTTAAAAATTCATATGATTAATTATAATCAAATATTTTAAATGATAATACTCATATATCTTTATATCACTGTTACATCAGTTTTTCATGTTATCTGTGCCTATTTTTGGAATCTCCATATTGTATATATTTATTTAAAAAACTAAAATGATATATCTACAAGGTGTCCCAAAACCATGTATACATACTTTGAATGAAAACCAATACAGTACTTATTAATATATATTTAAGATGAAAAACTTCAAATAAAAGAAGATAGGCGTCGATTTTGAGTTTTTATCATCACAAAAACTCATAATGATAGCCGTGCTGGCCCAAGCACTGCTGATAACATGGAATCGCATACATGAATAATTAATTTGTGTTAGTATTTGGGCACATTCCCGCACAATGACTGTTATCAATTCATTGACTGTTGCCAGTTTTATGCTATAAACGTTTTTATGATTAAATAAATTCCATTGGCGTGGTCATGAGTTGTAAATGTTTGTATACATAGGACACACTTTAGCAATTTTTTTGTTTTTTTTTCCACCATTTTGACATGACCTGTTAGAAACGCTAGGAGATATGTTCTCACGACACGGCGTGATTTGCTTATCAGAATCGTTGTGTTGTCCCTTATGCGAGCCGCGAGACAAGTACAGCCAGCGCTACACATATACGAGTATAACAAGATATTTGGAAGTTTGAAGCTAAAACCGCCACCGTCACTGCTTTGCATCACGCTCGTTAGGTCGAAAAAAAACTGTTTTCTCAACCCCACTTATCCCGGAAATGATACCTTGATTAGCGATTTGCAAGGTAATTTAAAAGTACTGAAAATATATGGAATCTTGTCCAAAATAAGAACATTTTTAAGAAAACTTCATGAAGTCAAAATAAGGCCTCGTAGTTCAAATATAATTGATAATTTCAAACATATAATTGTAAGATTCTGATAATCAATAAAATTTGCATGGTATTTTATAGCAACTTCGTTAAATACAGTACAACCCGAAGGGCTTATTGTCATATAGCAATCTCTTCAAACCAATCAGAAATATGTAAAAGCCTAAAGTGAAAAAAAGACAGGTGCTCTTTTTAAAAAATCTTTGTTCCAACGGGAATCGACCCTGCCATACTCGAGCTGGAAGACATCTGCCTTACCAACCAAGCCACGCTAAATAAAAGTTTGACGTGTAAGTTTGATATGACAAAAAAACTGAATGTAGAATATAAACCAAACAACATGGTTGGAAAAGTTCAGAACTCTAATAAACACGTAATAATTTTGCTAAATAATGTAATTTAAAATATTTGCAACGTGAAGAAACATAAAAAACTAATTAAATATAGTTTTAAAATACAATAAATAAACAATTCCACATTTTCTTGAGTCTGTCGATCATTTGACCTGAATTAACAAAAACAGTGCTTCCTAAAATATATTTTTCTTAAACCCTTAAACGAACATTTTTTTATCTTTCTAGCAGAACAGTTGAGCATTGAGTCCGTTTTTGTCTATTACAACAGTTCAAATATATTGAATACGATAATGGATGTTTTATGATAGTTTATCTGTCAAAGAGTATCGTTTGGTTATGATTTTATTTATTTCTTTGAAATATAAATTAACTTTATTTAAATAAATATTATGTGGAATTCGAAACAATTTATGAACAAAAGTGTGTTATTTCTTTGCACATTTCATAAAAAATATAAAGCTCGGTCAAAAATTTACTGTGGATTTTTTTTATCAAACATGAAAGTAATCGAAGTATGGATTTGGATAAATTATAATGCCGAGTAGCTTGTAAGTTGAAAATATTCTGTGTTGTATTCATCATATTAGTTTGAAAATCGAAATGTCAATTTTTAACTAATTACGAGTATAACTCAGTTTCATGATTGAAAGATTAAAAAAATCCATGTGACTGTGTAAAATGATAAAAACTGTGGCACTTATTTATAGATATAGTTTTACATGCACACCTTGTGAATTATATCAGATCACTGTCCTATAATGTTTTGCTACAGTTAAAGTCAACAACATCAAGTCTAAATAGCTAATAGTGCAAACTGGAGTACGGCCAGGCTGCATTCTCTATTCCAATTTGTTTAACCTGCATGGAGAATATACTCGTAATATAAAGAGAGTGCTTGAAGACAGCGGGATTGATTTTGGTAGAATAAAGCTATCAAATCAAAGTTTAAGTCAACAACATCAAGTCTAAATAGCTAAAAGTGCAAAATGGTGTACGGCAAGGGTGCATTCTCTATTCCAATTTGTTTAACCTGCATGAAGAATATACTCGTAATATAAAGAGAGTGCTTGAAGACAGCGGGATTGATTTTGGTGAAAGAAAGCTATCAAATCTGAGATATGCAGATGACACGCCGTCAATTGCCACACCAGAAGAAGGAGTGGCCAAGCTCCTTAAAAAGGTAGAACACGAGAGCAAGCTCCTGGGCTTGGAAATTGATTGATCGTAAACCAAGTTAATGACAATAGACCGCAGTAACGATCTGCAGCAAATAATATGATACTGAAGTAAAATGAATAACTGGAATCGCGAAAAATTCGATGTCAAAGATGGAAAAAATATTCTTCGCAATATGGTGCGGAGACGAAAGATATATGTACTCGTAGAATAAACGTATTTGAAATGCAGTGCTGGAGAAGGATATTATGAATTCTATTGACAGCGAGGCGAACTAATACCTCAGTCTAGAAGAACTGAGAATCACCGATATATTGTCAACAATATGCTTTCAACGAGTCCTGCAATTATTTGGGCACACTGTGGCTAAGAAGACAGTTTGAGGGGCTTGTGGTCACTGGGTAGCGTGGAAGGATGACGCACAAGAAGAAGAGGCCCAATGCGTTGGACTGACCAAGTGTGAGACGCAACAGAACTACCCTTAATAGCTGCTTTTCAAACCGCAAAGTGCAGGGATAGATGAAGTGGAGTCGTCAGGGCTCTCGTGGGAGTCGCAATGCTTAGTCATGAGCTACACGACAGGATGGATGGATTTTTATGAATGGATGTGGTGAAATACAATATACATTCAAAAAGCATAACTTCGTGTTCTTGTTTTAGGTTAGTAATGATTTTTTATCAATATATTATTTTGTTTAATTGGTAACCTGTGGTGTCCACGACCAAATTGGTAAGACGCATATCTTCCAAAATTCGATCTCTGCTAGTACGAGTACCCGAGTTTCGAAAACCATCTCAGTTTATTTTTCATATAAGAACTCTTTAAAATATTTCTAGTTAGTAGGAAAATACTTCTACATGGCAATAAACTTACTCGGTATTACTTTATACAACGACAATGTAATACAATATAAGATTTCTCATTTGTTTACAAAAAATAAAATATTTTTACGATTATTCAATTCAACACAACAGAAAATGTCAAAATCTCAACATTTCTATGAGGTTTCCTAAGCCTCACTTCAGCAAATTTGTCTTGTTATTTCACTTCAGCAACGCCGGGTCCAGGCACTTATTCTTGCCGCGTTATTTATTGACCCTTTGCTATTGCTTTTTTTTCAAATTGGTTTGCTGTTTTGTAATGCTACCAAATAAATTAGTAAATTATAAGTATGACTCCCATTTTCCATTGTTTCAGTCAGTATATTTTATAAAGAAGCAGAGAAAAACAAACAAATCACTTTATTAGGTGGTCATTTTCACAAAGTCAACTTATTTCGCTAACATCAAATAAACCCTTAAATTGTTATGCATCTTAGTGAAACCCTGAAACTATTCTAATGAGTTTTTAATCTGCGTAATTGATTTCACCTACCACAACTTAAATATATCAATACGCTTTAGTTTATCTTTAAAAAAATAAAACTGTGATATTTGCAGAATTTAAAACTGTCAACGATAAATGCCATATGTATGTATATATGTTAGGTATATATAGGAAAAACCAACCATCGAAAAAAAGTTATGCAAGGAAGCCATTATCAAACCTGGATTGAGAACGGCTGATCAAAATAAAAGTTGTTATTTTGTCAAGTTGAAAAAAATGAAATTTGTTTTGCAATATTCAAGCAATAAATAAATTTAATTGTCATACTGGGGTAACAGAGTTGACACATTACAATATAATATTTTAAATATTTTCTTTCTTTATAATTTATTAAACCAGTAGAAATATGCTTGCAGCAATGTACATTGATCTATTTCTTATGTAGCTTAATAGTTCTCAGCTGATTCATCGATATTGAATGCTTAGTTCAAGTTTTCATATAATAATTTCCTGAAATAAAATTTGCAAAATGTGCATTTACATGTTCCTATGGTCAGAAAATTTCTAGTAAGAGTACGTTTTGCATATAGCAGATGTTCAAAGAACGATTAAACTGAAGTAAGTACTCGGTGAATTATTTTAAATAAATTTTACTTATACTGATGTGAATATTTCTCATCCTTTTAAAACAAGGCCCGTTTTAACAAATTTGCCCAATTTTCACGACCTTTAAATTAATTTGATAGATTTCTTTAATATTTATAATTTATTCAGCAAAATAATGTTTCAAGTGTTGAGAAATTAATCTCAAAATAAATAAATAAATAAATCAATAATTAAATAAATTAATCAATAATTAAATAAATGCCCAATTTTCACGACCTTTAAATTAATTTGATAGATTTCTTTAATATTTATAATTTATTCAGCAAAATAATGTTTCAAGTGTTGAGAAATTAATCTTAAAATAAATAATTAAATAAATCTCAAAATGTTGAGACTGGTGAAATATACTTATTTATCAAATATATATTCTAGCATTGTTTGCTTGCATATTTTATTGTTTGTAGTTATGGTTTAGGTAGTAAATATATTTTTGCCGGAATAAATATTAACTAAAAGTAAATTAATTAGATACAAACGAGTAAAACAATACAAAAAAGTAAACGAACCATTGGTAAAAAAGATCAAGAAATATATGGTTGAACTTTACTAATACATAGTTTAAAAAATTAAACGCGAGTAGTCTCAAAACTCGAATTAACTGTTAAAGGAGATGCCTCGAGACAGAAGAGGTGAAGGATGTATGTCGCATTTATAATATATGTTGCTCTGTCTTATCTATCTATTCGTACCTCGACAGTAAAGTTGTCGTCAGTTTGCCAACACATACGACAGCGAAAACCGAGTTACGTGACTAACTCTAGTGGCCCTTAACAAACAAACTCCATTAACCGTTGTCTCCCGCCAAATTCTTCTAGATGTCGGCATCTCCAAAGTGAATTGTATTGTAAAGTTATTAATATTATACAATATTAAGAAATTCCTCGAAACACAAGTAATAGTTTATGACCTGGGGTAAATATATACGAGACTAGTAAATTTAAGATGAATAAATGTAATAAAAAAAAACATAATTACTGCTTCTTTGGCCATCCTACATTTACCCAATTGAGTACAATGGTAACATGCTGGTATAAAACTTCATTTCTGTTCTAATAAATAAAGTATTTTTGTCAATTTTATAACCTGGAGTAAATATATACGAGACTAGTAAATTTAATATGAATAAATGTAATAAAAAACATAATTACTGCTTCTTTGGTCATCCTACATTCACCCAATAGAGTACAATGGTAAGATACAGGTATATAACGTCATTTATGTTCTTATAAATTAAGTTTTTTGTCAATTTTAACACTCGAACGCAATTAAGAGTGAAATTTTACATATCAAACGAGTTTGTGTGTTTAGATAAAAAAATCACTAGATACAAATTACCAAACTGATAATCATGATGGTTAAAATAGTTTCGCTGTTAAATTTAATAATTATATTTTATATCGTAACAAAAATACTGTAAATATTTTAAAATTAAATGTTCAAGTGAAAAAATAAGATTTTAAGTGTAAGTGAAAAAGTGCAAAGCGTATTAACTGAGTGTTTTGGTGGCTCGGGTTTCTATCACGGTTGATTTTATTTTCATATCTAGATGTATTTCACAATTTATAAACGCAGTATTGGGGCAAATATACACAAATTAGTGAAGAAAAAATATTCTCATCATCGTTTGATATAAAAGCGAGCAAAAGTCCTAACATTTTAAAGTGAATGATTTGAATAAATACGACTAAAAAATTAAACTTCTGCAGCCTCTCAGAATGAAACATAAAAAACTTTTATTATTCTTTACAATATAGAAATATTTTTTTAGATATTATTCTGAATATACTAAAAGTAAAGTTAAGAAATATATTAAATAATTTTAATAAATGACAATTCGTTTTGCTTAGTTTTCAAACCCTTGTGAAAATGTTTGATACTCTTTTTAAGATAGTCTTCAATCAATGTCTTAAGTCTTGCATGCTTAATTGATTATGTACTTATTAAGACTCGTTTCTGGTTCTAATATTATTTTTAGGTTAATTGTTTTTAAATATTTAAACTATTAAAATTATCAGAATCAAGTTTGACTCGAATAGCTCAGCGGTTAAAATGAAAAGGAACACAGATCTCTTTGGTCTCAGGATTCGATAGGTAATAATATTACTCACAGCACATCAGAGGAAAGGTAGAAATAATGAAACTCAGTAATAATTTAGATTTAAATTATTTATTTTCACTACCGGATCAAATTATCCAGGTAGGACTAGTTTGAATTTGAATAAGATTTTTGATTCTATTAGTTACACTTGAAGAGTTTAACTTTAAAAGATTAATATCCTTTGCAAGAGAGATTATCTCTAACGATCGCTTTGAATGCGTCGTAAAACAAAAGAAACAAGGTAATGCAAAATTTGAAATCACCAAAAGAATAACAAATAAGATAGAATCACAATACCTTTATTTATGGACGTAATTGTTCGTTGTAATGATGCAGCCGGTTTCGTCGACGTCTGCACACCACTTGAAGCGTGTTCTAAGAGTTGTGATTGAGGATCGAGTTCCGTAGCATCCCCGAAGCTAATCTTTCTTCCAAGTCTTCTGACAAACGCGTCTGAGAGCTCGTTGATGGATTTGAAGAACGTGAAATAATCTCGAAATATGACGCAATCTGCACGTGGCGTCTTTTGTAGAGAATAAATCTCGGTGATAAAATGGATTCTCGTTGTCTAAATTAAACAATGAAGTAATTATGTACTCTCTCTCTGGATTTCCATTTACAAAGAATATTATTCAAAAATCTTTCTTTGTTTTATTACACTAGAGGCTAGAACTGGTCTCGAGCCGTAATTGTTAATTAAAAGAATTACTATGAACTTTAGCAGATGACTGACACCTGTGTGCCTGCTAGAGGCCCGCGCGGAAATGGCGCGCTGAGCTCTGGCCCCGTAGCAATTGGAGAGCCAGGAAAATGGGGATGAGTGCGTCATGTTTGCACCTGCATCTTCGGGTGGCATCCTTGAAAAGATCTATTGGATTGCCGACAGCCAAAATATTACCGACAAATGCATGACGCAACTAATATTTTGATCACGTGAAATTATTTCGAGAACATCATGATTTCTATCGATAATTTAACACGTCCTAACTAAATGTACAGAAAACTAACGGCTTCTCCAAATTTAAGATTTTGTAAGACTGACCGTTCATATCAAAATGGAGTCTTCTAATACTTTTTGATTTTGCATTATCCACTTCACTATTCAAAATAATATACTCCTCACATACTGTATTATATTCAATTTTCGTTTATGTACAACCTGGTGCGGTGTTTTTTATATGAAATCTATTCCAACAAAGTAGAAATGTGTAAAAGAGACCTTACGGGAAAACTTGACTGAGTACTTTGTTGAAAAATATGGGTTCCAGTGAGCGTTGAGCCCACAACCCCTAAGCTAGAAGATAAGTGTCTTACCAACTTGACCACGGAGGTCGTCAAGTTGATTTTACATTTTTCTAACAATTAGATGTTAGTCGCATCGGATGAAACCTCGATCTGTAACGAATTTCAGTTCAACTAATACCTAAATAGATTGAATGATTTTTCTTTCATTGCCATTTTGTGCACCAATGTAATAGATCAAATCAATCCGCCATAGAAGTATTCGCCATCACCTACAAAGTAATATCGTAACCACCTGAGCAATTTAATACTATGGGTATAACTAACTCGATTTCAAAATAAGATTTGAAGATTTGTTACAGGAAGTCATCAACATCAAACAATATAAAATCGGCTGTTCTTACGCCATAGAAGAAATTGGAGAAAACCAAGTTTTGAATCAGTCAAGTCACACTTTTTTTTTTAATTATATCTTGTCATAACAAATATATTTTACATAATACAACATTTTATTTTACACTTTTTTGTTTGTTACATTATTTTGAAGCTGCATTGAGTATACTTTTGATATTAATCTTTGAAAAACATGAAAAAAACTCTCACTGATATTATTCTACATAAAACTTTTTGTAAATAAATCTTGACAGTGCCTACGTTTCGTATAAAATTTAATGACGCGCATCATTAAGTGACAAGAGTGAACCGTAACAAGGTGATTTTTAAATAAGGAGTGGAGGCGGGGCTACACTATGAACCTCAGTACAGAAGTGCTCACAAATACTGTAGCCACGGTGTGTCGTACAGATTCTGAAAACTCCCTGTACATGTTATGTGTTTTTTAAACTTATTCTTTTTACATACATACATACCATCGCACTATTTCTCTGTTAGGGCAGGCAAAGAGGATAGTGTTAGATTTCCTATCTTGATATACATCATTTTCCTCTTCTACATTCATACACCTTCTCATACAACTACTACGATCACACTGACTTTTAAGTTTGTTTTCTTTCAAAATGTCATTCACTTGATCCAATCACATTTTTTTGATCTTCCTCTCCCACGCCTCCACTCATATTTGTACTGCATACTTATTTTGTTGATCTTTCTTAATTTATTAGTTTCACGTGCCCAAACCATCTCAGAATGCTCTTCTTCATCTTACTTAATACATCTGCCTAAGTTTACATTCATCCCTTATCACTTTATTACGTATTATGTCATACATAATACGTAATGAAATTCTTCTTAATGCACATATTTATTCGGCTCCTATTAGTTTTTATCTACATCAAAGTTGGTACTAAAATATTATTATGGGTTGGGCAACTTAGCTGATTTTGATGCTCCATATACTTGACAATGATATATTCAAGACTGAAAAGGTTTGCAAAATATAAACCTCTTAGTGGAACGATTGCATTTATGAGGTGCCCCTTTCTCGTATTAAATTTAAATAAATGATTCATCATTAATGTTTATTTCATGTGTACCCGACTTATTTTACTTTTCAATCAAAATATTCGAGATATATGATTTGGATATGTAGAACGAATGAATGGAGAAAGACTAAATAAACCAATATATACAGCGAATGTGACTGGAAGGCGTGATATAGGATAACTAAGGAAAGTATAGTTTGATTAAACGAATGATATTTTGAATGAAAAGTCAGAGAAATCGTAGGAGTTTTATGAGAAGTTGTATTTATGCGGAAGAAGCTAAATATATGTGTAGATATCTGGCTCGCTGTTCTCTCTGCCTTCCCCAACAGGGAAACGGCGTAAGGGGATTCATGTATGATTGCTACTATATTAACCCCTTTAATGTCTCAGTTTACCTACCGTAGGTACTACCACATTACCATGCACTATATATATATATTTAATATTTTGATTGTTTATAACCCTAAAAGTCATCATTTAAAAATAAATTAAATAATTTTCATTCCGAATTCTGCCGGAAGTTTCTGAGTTATACATTGTAGACCCCAATACCAGAAAGTGCTAAAATAAAAAAAAAGCTGAATGGTACTTTCTTGCCGAATCCTTTTTTATCTGTTTTAGGTAATTTTAATGTAAAATTCACACGATTTAAAAAAAAAATTATACTTTTGAAACGAATTACTTTGCACTTTTTAATATGGTAAATCCGCATTTTATTCGCTGTATATAAAATTGCTCAAATAAATGTTTCCTTTTATTACTAGTAGATTTATCTTTCATTATTTTGCCAGTTATACAAAAAGTAAGTGAATCATATGAATGATTGATATTGATTTATATTTAAAAATCATTGATTTTATTGGAAGTTCTCAAATTGGTTCAAAAGTAATTTAAAAAAAAAAAATTTATGAATTTTATATACTCCATTATATAACAATACCAAAAATAAAAAAATAAATGTTAAGATAATTTTGATTTATCTATTTTAATACAGCTCGTTGTATCACTTAGAGGATATTTATGAGTCAACTCATGAAAATGATTTTCATATAACTCTGAATTTCATAGTTCTTGAGAATAAATGATCACAATATTTGTGAATGAAAATATACAAAAAGTTAATCACGTTACTTTCCTGACGAGGTAGGCGGAGATGAGACACCGGCCGACATTTTTCTATCGTACCATAGATATTTCGTCTCCCCTATATTTAAACACCTTCTCGTACAACTCACAAATAATTTTCTTAAGTAATATAAGTTATTCTCAAAACAATCATGTAAGTTAATGTAAGTTGAGTGGTCTGTTAAGAAAGTCTCTATTACCCATTAAGGAAGCATAGATCAACGTTCTGTTTAAACCATAGGTTCCCAACCTTTTTTGGCCTACCGCCCTCTTTTCTAAAACAAAATTACTCACCGCCCCCTTTTCAGAAAAAAAAACACACTGACTCCCGTTCTTGATATCAATTATGTAACCCATAGTTTTCCAACTTTTTTGGGTCATAGACTACTTTTTCAAACAGTGATTCGATGACACCCCTGTATTCGTGAATTTTCGCACACGTGATAAAAATGATTGAAATATATACAATAACAAAAATTAACCAATATTAAAGTTTACTTTAGTTAGTACGTGATTAGAGTGTTTTTTTTTGACTATATTTTTTTAATCTGCCCACGCCCCTCCGTGCCATCTCAACGCCCCCTAATTTTCTCTGGGTCTTCTACTGCCCCCCTGAAAGTCTGAAACGCCCAAAAGGTGGCGTTATCGTCCACGTTGAGAACCTATGGTTTAAACAAAGTCAAATCATTTCAGTTGTTTGTTGACTCATTAATTGTATTTAATTTATGATATTTCTCTATTTGTATTGTTTGTTTAAAATAATGAAGCTTAGAATATTATTTAATCCATAAAGAAACATAAGTCAATTGATTTATTCCTGAATCGTTTGAGCAAGTGCTGTTTTTTTTCATGATAGTTAATATGTAGATCAAATCATCGTTTACGTATGATTTATACGAGTATCTATTCTCGAGGGAAATATTGTTTTAAGAGTGAAAAACTTTGTGAGCTACGTTTAGTAGTTAATTGCGATAAGAAGCTGCTACTAAGGGACAAAAAAATTTGGTCACGCGCTATAAAAATGTTAATCATTGTACATTTATAGACTGAAATGTATCTTAAAATATAGTTGTGTTTATTTTAAGTTTTATTTGTTAAGTCGTTAAAAAATCATTTGCGTTCAACAAATAGCATTCACCACATTGTAAAAGCAAGAATTAAATTCAACCTAAAAGAAACCAAATGATATATAAAAACATAAAAATAATTCAAACGACAATCTGGTAAGAGGCATATACTCGTATATATATTGTCACTGTAAATAAAGATATAGAACCTATCCACGCCGATAGTTTGTCTGCAAGTTCCACCATTAAATTCACCTGTGGTACTGAACAAAGGACTCGAATTAATAAGACTACCATATAATTATAGCGAATGTGTAATGTGAAACTCTGCCAATCAACACCTGACCTGATGGCCATTGGATATTCAGAGGAATAACCTCATTTCTAGTAAAATAGTGTTAAATCAAAATTAGCATACGATCTAAATATTCAAACTATTTAAAGAAAACTGAGATAATTCTAATCGATCAGAAACGTTTGATATCACTCACAATTTTTATTAAGACTATACAAATTATACAAATTAAAAATTATCTTACTAGTTCAGTTAGTAAATGATGACAACTCCGATAGAAAAACTGTATGAAATGTTGGTTCCGAAGACATTATTGAAATGGTTATAAATGAACTACATTTGGCTCTTAAGCAAATGAAACATTGTAAATCACCAAGCAAGGATGAATGGCCACGCAGTTACGAACCAGACTTTCGTACGGAAGGTCGCCGCTTCGAACCACGCACTCTGCTTCTCCCCTCGAGTGATACAGACATTTTCCGCCCAGTATTCAGAGGTATAAAGATATCTATGAATTCGGTCATATGTATTCTTCTATAAAAAATATTATATACTCCTGAGATGTTTCAGACATCCAACAAACTATTTTTAAAAACCTCGTTTCTTCAACATATCAATCATATATCCCATCCCTCAGAAAGATGACAATGCCAAATCTGAAAGCTATCATCGCTTAATAAGTCTTCTGTTGTATAAATAAAAACTATTCAAAAATATATTAGGCTATAGATATATGTTACTTTAAATTGAACTTACTAACCACGAGAATGGGATCAATTTCAATCTGAATACGGTATCTGCGACCAACTATAAATCTTTAAACTTTTATTCTAGAAATATGAATATAAAAGTTAATAAATATGCTATATATGATGGCACAATTGATAATAAATAAAGTAAACTACTACACATTTATCGAATGGCAACATCAGTGAAACGCCACTATGAAAATACTGACAAATTCAATTTGGAGATAGCCCTTGAATAGTCTGCTCTAAACGGCGCTGTATATATTGTCGTTTTTATTATATCATTATCAGCAACATCTCAAATTCATCCACTGCAGAATACAGACCTCTCTAAATTGTTTCCAAGAAATCCTGTCCTTTGCGCATTGCTGCCACTTAAGCACTGCCACGTAATCGTTGTCCTCTTACAGGCCTAGTTCTGCTTATTGGGTTCCACTGGATTATTTCATACGTCTAACGATGGTCCGTTGGTTCTGGCGACGTACCCAGCCTACTTTTACTTCTGTATTATATAAAAAGTGTAAAACAGGGATATACTATATCACCAAAGCTTTTATTCTGACCCTTAAAAACATTTTTCACATTTAAAATAGGGTGAAAAATGTGTCATAACCTACTTACTCATCATCAAAAACATTGCTCTGATATCAGAAAACATTTTTGAAATTATTGAGCTGCTTAGCAAAATAAGTATCAAAATTTATTTGGGAGAACAAAAATGACGACCAATATTAATATGATAACCAAAATCTGCCTGTCGAGAGAAAAATAGTTATACATTTTTAATAGAATAAATAATACAATTATTTTAAATTTTGTATTCACCACTGTTTTATTTGAGTTCATTGCCAGTTTCACAGATATCCGTCTTCCTCGTCAGGTGAAGTTGAACAAAATTATGTATAAAATACATTTGATTCTAATTTTAATAGGGACAGGAGAGGGGGATGAGAAAAGTGGATAATAAGGGGGGGGGGGGAGTAGGTAGGCGTCAAAAGGATGACTTTTGAACGGGAAACATATTTAGCAGAGAACTACGAGTATTATGGAAATCAACTGGATTGTTTACAATGTTGAGATATAATTTAACGCTTTTTTAATCTCCCGAGTTTCTAAGTTGTCCGGCTACAATCTCCCTCGGCTGATGTGCGGAATCAGTAAACCACGATCGATATCAAACGAATGTTTTTTTTTCGATTGAGTGGTTGGCATACTACGAAAAATTATTGCTATTGAAATATCTCAAATGTTCTCTAATTCTATTTTCAGTTTCTTTTTGTTTCGCCTATATGAAAATATAATGAGTCATTGCATTTTATTGTTTGAACACCAGATAGGACCAGTTTACTTTATGTATCCTAATTGTTAACCAGCTAATTTTTATTGTTTGAACACCAGATAGGACCAGTTTACTTTATGTATCCTAATTGTTAACCAGCTAATTTTTATTGTTTGAACACCAGATAGGACCAGTTTACTTTATGTATCCTAATTGTTAACCAGCTAATTTTTATTGTTTGAACACCAGATAGGACAGTTTACTTTATGTATCCTAATTGTTAACCAGCTAATTTTTATTGTTTGAACACCAGATAGGACCAGTTTACTTTATGTATCCTAATTGTTAACCAGCTAATTTTTCAACTTATTGGCTGTATAATATGCTGGTTAAATATTTTTAGGCATTGCTTTAGATAGTGTGGGCCAAATCCTTATTTAAATAAATTATTCGATGCCATTGTTTCAGTTGTGTTTTTTAACTTGTGGATACAAATATTTACTAACATATGTTTATTAAATATTTTTTTTATAAAATGATTTTTTTGTTTGAAGAGTTTGAAGACTATCCATTATTTAAGCCTATTGTTTTTATTGCATTTAGTTCATGTTGTGTACATGTTTGTTTATCATAAAATGAAAGGGCAAGATTTTTTTACAAAAGGGTGATTGGATATTATGAATGACAATACAGACGAGTATCTGTAAATGTTTCTTTTCGATAAATATTAAAATCTATTTTATTTTTAATAAATTTAAGACTTAAATCTAACAAATCCGTTACGGCCTATTTCTAATTTGAATTTCATTTTTTCATGAAACGAGTAAAGGAGGCTTAGGAACATTTGCAGTTATCTCTCTGTGCCAGACCATAGGCAAATAATGTCGTCAACGTACCGCCTGTATAACAAAACATGTTTTAACAATGGGGATTTGCTTTTTAATATTTTCTCTTCTAAGTTGTTAAGAAGACTGAAAAATGGACAAAAAGTGTCCTCGAATGTCGACCGTGGATTGATAAGAGCTAACATGAACGTTTGCCTACACTATTAATGGATGGCATCGTTTACTATGTGGAAAGCATTCAAGATCGACCCGAATGAAGAAGGAAAGGGGAGGCCTACATGCAGCAATCGACAAATACCTAATAAAATGAGACTTTCTAATGCATTATGCAATAACGATAATATTTTGTACATAGGGTGTGGTATTATGAAAAAATAATTGTATTGCAGCGTTGTTGGAATTAGCGATTGGCTTATACATTATGTTACAAACCAGTGCGTGTTCTTTCAATTTGATTGCATAAAATGATTATCTATTGTGCGAATAATAAAGTGTTTTTAGATATGCACTAAAAAGTGAGATATTCAAAAAATCTCTTTCAATAGATCGTGGTTTCCTAAAGTGAGAGCGACCACCCCCTTGTGGGTGCTGGAGGAAACTGGTGGGGGAGAGGGTTTGCTAGCCTCAGTGGAAGTAGGGGGGGCGTTGAAGAGCAAGTGGCAATAGGAAGTGGATTTAGTGCGGTCGCAAGTCTTTTGAATTGAAAGAGGAACATACAGCAAAATGTTGACCGCAGAGATTTAAGGATACTGCTGACAAATATTGAACCTAATATAGACAAATTGGTAACACAACACCAGGCTCATCCTTCTCTTTAGTGATAATTTTAAATTTTACAAGTCAGATTTAATTAATCATAAATAATAGTGAGCAATATTGTGTGTTCCGAGTTGTTTTATTTCCAAACTATAATTTGGAAATTCAAAAATTACGTACACAGCTACGTAAATATTTTGGTGAAATAAAAAAAAATACAGACATGGCGGTACTTACAAATGTATTATTAGTTGAGGTAGAAATAAAATTTTCTCGAAGTTGTTCTGAATAAAAAAAAACCTTGAAAAGGGGGCGGGTAACCAAAAAAATCTTGGGAAACTCTGCAATATAATTTTTAAGCATAAATATGAAAGGAATGTGAATTTATAGCATTGAGTATTTTCAAGCAATTTTTAAAACTTCAAGAGACTCAGAAATTTAAACACGAACTGTAACGTGGCCAAAAAAAACTTAAAGCACTTGTAGATGAGTAATTAAAATGGAAATGAGAATAAATGGAAGGAAAATCACGTCAACCAGATACCCCTTAAACTGATGATACTCTTTATGTTGATCTAAAGTTGACGTAAAAAATATGGCCGGTTGGCAATTTTTCAACATGTTCAAGTAGGATAAACATGCCTTACATTTTTTCTGATGTTTGCCAGCCAGAACTGGTAGACTGAATTGTAGCTTTAATCTTTGTAAATCCTATCTACTCGCATATCTTTCTTATTTAACATATTTAATTATTTTTTTATATTTTATTTTACTTCTTTATTTTCTCAATACAGGCTAAGCCTAATTACATTGAAAAATACAAGAACAAATAATAAAAAAAAAAGATATATATATATATATATATATATATATATATATATATATATATATATATATATATATATATATATATATATATATATATATATATATATATATATATATATATATATATATATATATATATATATATATATATATATATATATATATATATATATATATATATATATATATATATATATATATATATATATATATATATATATATATATATATATATATATATATATATATATATATATATATATATATATATATATATATATATATATATATATATATATATATATATATATATATATATATATATATATATATATATATATATATATATATATATATATATATATATATATATATATATATATATATATATATATATATATATATATATATATATATATGATTTTTTGTTTGGTTTTAGCGAAGGGTTATATATGTTTATTTTAGGTTTCCAGTTACTTCGCGAACTGTAAATATTGGATTCTGACATCAGATCTACCTGGAGATCCCTCAGCAGCTTCCTTACAGCATTTTTTATTTTTTTGGCCTGGATGACTCTTAAGTAACATTGTTCTCTGTTTTGGATATACAGGAGACGGTATCAATTTTAATTGGTATTTTGTGGGCTTATGACCACCTTTGAAGGCTGAGTTAAGTGCTCACTTTATGCCTAGGCAACATTCCTCATTATACCATAGATTCATCTCTATACATCATTTAAATGTTTTTATTCATTAGGCCAAAAAAATAAAAAATGCTGTAAGGAAGCTGCTGAGGGATCTCCAGGTAGATCTAATGTCAGAATCCAATATTTACAGTTCGCGAAGTAACTGAAAACCTAAAATAAACATATATATATATATATATATATATATATATATATATATATATATATATATATATATATATATATATATATATATATATATATATATATATATATATATATATATATATATATATATATATATATATATATATATATATATATATATATATATATATATATATAAATATATGCATACATATACATATGTACATATATGGATATATACAAACACATATATTGATAGTCACTTAAATACGTTGATGAGTGTTTTTTAATGCCCCAAAACTTAAAGGAAATTTTCTTTTGCTTTTGGTAATGTGATTTGAAACATGTCAATTTCAAAAGAGTCAAGGCCCTTCCAACAGGCATAGCAGCTGAAATACCCGTTCTTGCGTATGTGATTGAGAACAGTTCTTGCCGGCGCAGATATAGTAATTGTTAGGCCGGCGCAAATCATTGCTAGTGTAATTGTTAGGAACATTTAACGCTAATCTTTGTATTAATGCTAGACAGCTCACAACTCTTCGAACGAGTCTGACAACGTGTACCAGGAGACGCAGATCTTTTCTTACACTCAAATAGTTATACCTGAACATGCCAAGCAGAAACTGAGTTAAAGCCATGGATAGAAGCCAAACTCACTCATATAGAGATATCGTAGATATTTTTTACAAATGCAAGCATTGCTTTTTAGTTTGCTACGGATAATTGAATTAAACAGAGTTTTGAGCACCATTTTGTTTTCAAATGATTTAGAGATTTTAATTACAAATCCTAGAGTTTTATAAGCTGAATTGCACATAAGTTAACAATACACCCAGATCTTTAATATTGCCTGTGCGGGGTACCAGTATAGATTCTAATGTACGAGTACATCTATGAAAGTTCAACACGTGTAAACGATGATACGACATAATTTTGTACTTTGATGCATTGAAATTTCATTAATTATTTTGACTCCACTCACAAACGTTCTTGAGATCTGACTGTAGGTCTAAACAGACAGTATAGGAACAAATTTTCTTATAAAGATTTTGAAGTCATCAGCAAAGAGAAGAAACACGGATTTTTCTATAAATCTACCTTTATCATTAATAAAAATAAGGTAAGTTCAAGATTAGACCCCTGAGAAATACCTGAATAGGCAGTGAAATAATCGGAGTTATATATTCCATGTGAAACAAAATGCTTTCTTTCTGTAAGATTATATGACAGCAGCCTTAGTAAGACACCTGGGATCCCAAGTTCACTCATTTTTTTGTGATTGATATGATCAAAAGCTTTTACAAAGTCATGGACGAACAATCAATCGGATTGCCACTATCTCCAGCCTTTGATACATAGTCGGCGAAGACCATCATATTGGATTCAGCAGATCTGCCTCTTCTGGAGCCATGCTGCTCATCAGTTTTATGATATATGGGTCCACAAACGACCTTAGTATGTGATCCATAAACATTTCTTGAAGCTTAGCTATTGAAGAGAGTATGGCGATAGGTCTGTAGTTGGTTACATCGTCTTTAGAACCATTTTTAAATATGAGAATAACTCGAGTTTTTTTACATTCACTAAGAAAAGCATGAACTCGGAAGACAAGATTAAATATGTAAGCAAGAGGTGCTGAAAGAAATATATTTAATTGCCCTAGTGTAATCTTGTCCTAGAGGAACATCCATTAAATTTCTCATAAAGCATAGCAAAAATCAATTAATGAGTTTTAATCAGAGCTTAAGATACAAACGTATAACTATATCATTAACTTGAATTATGAAATAGAAATTTTGCTTTTCAAGTTATTTACGCTCTTTTATTTACTATAAATAATAATGCTACCATAAACTGATTCTCAAATACATTCATACTTACATATCATAACGCCATTTCCCTGTCAGAGAGGACAGAGCGCCAGACTTTCATATCGCATATTTCTTTTCAACAGACTTTCCTATCTCATACACGTTTTCATACAATTTCTATAATTTCTCTGGATTTTAATTTCCATCTTTCAGAATCAAATTCATTTGAAACAACCATAATTTCCTTGCTCTTCGTCTCATTAACCTTCCGTTCACATTTGATTTTATATATGTTTTGTTAGTTTTTCTTCATTCATTCGTTCCACATACCTAAACCATCTCTAGCTCTTCTTCATTTTACTTAACAAATCAGTCTTATTCACATTCATCCCATATCACTTCATTCCATGTTCTGTCATATATTGTTACTCCATGTATTTAACACAATGTACGTACTTCTACAGCATTTATTCGTTCCCATTCAACATTTGTATGTCCCCAAATGACCTCTGTAGCTCTATCAAACATGAATTTATGTAAACATTGAACAACCAGAGTGACATACCGCATGCTTGTTTCACGCCTTTCGAAATATTAAACCATTTAGTCAAGGTAACATTCACTGTAACGAGTAACATTCACTGACGGTAATGACGGTGACAAAGTAACATTCACTGACGCAACACCGCGTATTTATTTATGTTCAAAACTATACTTATTCAATATTTTCCATAGCTTGTCTCTCCAATCTATTCTAAGTCCACAAATGCACAAAATATTTTAAATTTTTTTTCCATACATTTTCTCGAAGTATACGTAAAGAGAAAATCTGATCTCATTATCCCACACTTTCTTTTCAGTCTTTTTCCATTAGAATTTTTTTCATAGTATTTTATGTTTTAATAACATACAAAATAAGAACATTTCTAGTACCCGTAGTTCATTCAACAAAATGAGATCAATATTTTGCAATGATAAATTGAATCTGAAACTAAGGCAGAGAATGTTGAAGTGTTATGTTTGGTATGTTCTGTTGTATGGCTCGGAAACATGGGCGCTGAAGGTTCATACTATGAATCGGTTGGAAGCGTTCGAGATGTGGTTGCACAGGAGAATGCTTCATATACCGTGGACTGATTTGATCACCAATTTGGAGGTCTTGAGGATAACTAATTGCTGTAGACAGCTGCTGACAGATATTAAGGTCCGCAAGATATCCTATCTGGGTCCTATTTTCGGTGGAGAGAAGTACGAAATCCTCCAGTTGATACTGATGGGCAAGATCGAGGGGCAGCGTGGTCCTGGTAGAAGGTTAACATCTTGGCTGCACAATATAAGAGACTGGACGGGGATGAAGCGTGTGGAGGACCTGTTCCGGGTTGCGCAAGATAGATAAGTCTTTGCCAGAGTGATTGCCAACGTCGCACAGTATTTGGATTGACCAATCTAGAGGGACAAAATTATTTTTCATGTCATTTGACATAATAATGTTACATTTTAATAACTAGAGGCTTAGAAAATATAAACAAATGGTTTTTAATTTAATAATAGGTTTTTAATTTATCAAATATACAATAATACGAGTACATTGAGAATAAGACAAATTTAGAAACGTTAAAAACTTAATACATTATGAAAAAAATATACAAAAATAACTTTTTTTAATAGCATTAGAAAATCGCTTTCATTCACATGTTTATATTTTTTGGGTATTTTTCTAATAAGACTTATTTATATACGGATCAGAAGAAACTAATAAATATTTAAATAATCGTAATTTGTTCTAACACGCGAAGTTTTAAAAGTGTGATGTTCCCTAATTTCTTTATTTTTGGCCTATGATGCCTCTTCAGACATTTGTCCAATAGGAATCAAAGAATAATTGATGATCTCAGCACCGTGCGTCAATATTTTGTGCAAGGCTGCAGGCATATTGTACCACGAGTATAATGATATGTATAATATTTTTGTTTCCTTAGCGTAATTTTCAAATTTTGCTGTTCAAAATATATGTTACAATTATGCTCTCTACTTCTGGATAACAATTATTTTTTCTCTTCTAAAACCCGTTCATATGATGGATATAATTTGAAACCTCTTTCAGAAGCTTCCTGTTGGATATTTTTAAACTACATTACGGTAAATTTGTTTGCACTGAACAATGCTAAAGCTTCTTCTGGGGAGTAAAGATGTTATGTTGGAGTTGTGAAAATTGGTTTCTTGGCCTTTTTATAACTCGTTGCTGTTCTTGGTGATGCAGTCAACATATCTTGTATTGAATTTGCCCCATCACGTCTACCACTGACTCGACTACTAACTGCAGCTTCATATGTCAATTCTTCCTTCTCGTAGCTGGCAACCAAATCACGAACTTTCTCCTTTTTGATTCGGATGAACATTCTCGAAATATTTTAGCTGTATGGCCTGCCTTATTAATTGCCTGCATTGGAGAAGAAAAATCTAAATCTTCACACAACCAAAGTTGGTAGAGTTTTAATAACAAGTTCAAACGTCTTTGTTTTTGTACCCATTTTTGACGAATTCTCTCACATTCGGTTTTTACAAAAAAAAATTATCTTATAGCTTCTGCTTCTTTATCATCTTGAATATTGTAAAACGTTTTTACAAAATCATAAACACGCTGAATGCGGTGTTTCGAAAGGCTAGAACGCCATACTTAAAAAAATACTTATTCTCGTAAGTCTGGTCCCTATAACAAAAAAAATATATATTTAAGAAATCGCAGTAAATGGTAATACTTTTTATTTAAATAATATATAACATTATTTTTTAAACTTAGTTTCATAGCCTTGCGACATCTTACGCATAACATTATATCTTGTTAAACATTGAACTCAATAAAATGCATAGGATGAAATTTCATGAATTTGTTATTGTTATAAAAATAATCTAAAGTATAAATTAATTAATATAACTATGACATAGATAAATGAATAAATACCTGTAGAACACGATGCCATCACGAAAATTATTTTCAATCACTTTTTAAAACACTGTTAACATGCACAAACTTCGGAAGTCAGTAATGTACTAATATAAATATTTTATACCTGCGACACAAAGCGTCACTTTGTCCCGTTATAAAAAATAAAATAAGGGTTTCTTAAAAAATCTGGCAATTGCATCTTATCAAAATAGGTTTGTTTGACACACTAAAACGGCATTTTTTATGTGAAGTATTGATTTTCATTTTTAAGATTTTGTCCCTGTAGATTGGTCAATTCGAAAACTGTGCGTCGGGGGGACCTGATGGGGCACAAGAAGAAGAAATACTTTATAATAAATTATTCAAAAAAAAAAACAATTGAAATATTAAATAATTTACATATCACTTCACACTTTATAATCAAAATTCGCTAAAATAAACATCATGTACGTGTACATGTTATGTATTTTCGTCTCTACGAAGACTTAAAATAGTGTCAAGGCAAATTATTCGTTGATTTCTCGTTGTCATTTTTTTTGTCCTTGAATACCGCAAAGCTCTGGCTGCTCTCTCTCGTAATAAACAACCCCTGTTCCACAAAACAACATTTAAACAAGGTCCCAAACTTTGGGGCTAGAAGCTAGATCTTACTCCCGTCTAATACTATTATGTATTTATGCTAGTCCTACAAATTTATGATTGGTGTCAAGGTTAAGTGTAAGTGTTACTTAAATCATGTTACACTAAAAAAACATGATTTTTCACTGTGCAACTAACTTTCACATATTATATGATATATATTTTGAACTTGTGTACAAATTTTTCAGAATATATATAAGGGTGAGTCATACATTTTATAATATACTCCTATATTGATATATACATATAAGGAATGGTAACGATATACAATCTCTTGTGATCTCGTAAAATTGTCTGAGCATTTATTTATCATATGCAAAAAATGCATTGACAGTTTAAACCTCAAATCCTGAAAGCAAGGTTCTAAGACGATCAGCAGGTTTAGTCTACTGCAACCTACAGTTGGATACATTTTAAATGCGTTTTTTTTTGTGTTGCTCAATAAGACTTTTATGATAGGTGTTCAGATATATTGTTTTATCGTCTAAGAGAATAAAATCAGTCCCGGAAGTGAATCGATCAGGAATCGCATTCGAGATGCAGTCTTGCTAGTGTTAATGCTAACCGTAACACTACGGCCGCCAACAAAATCGAAACTTTTATAATTATTTACGTAATTGTTAAAAATCAAGGGAGCTTTGTTTATAACAAAAAAAATTATAATAAAAAAAAAGATGCGTGAGACTCTCGCGCAGTAGAAGTGAAACTTCATAGCTCCTAGGAAAAGTTGATTTTATGCATTGCTTTTTTTGCCATTTGTTAATGATTTTTTTAGGATTAGGAAATGGTTATGTGGAGAAAAGAAAATTTAAGAAGAGTTAAGAAAATCTCTCTTAATTAAATATTTTTTATTTAATTATTCATCAATTTCCATAGATTCATACTCCAAGAAAGAAATTATGGGTTTATGATAGCTGAAGTATGATACAAATAATTTAGAGTGTAAATTTTCTCGGTATGTACTTCTCTTTTTCTCCATTTCAATTTTAACACAGTGGAAATTGTTAGCTAAAAGATTAAGCTGTGTTTGTATAATATATAATATAATATGCAAGCGTCTACTGGTTGCCTTATGCTACGCATACACACAGTACACGCGGCGCATGCGCGTAGCGTGTCTATGATGTATGCGACGGAGAGAGTAGAAACGATTCTCCCTCTCTTTCCTCTCAACTGCCGACTGGAGTCGGAGAAAGAGAAGCGTCACGCTGCGCATACGCGTAGCCTACCACGTATGCGACCTGGGAAGCGTTTCACTTTTCGTGACGTTCAGGTCAATTTGCTCTACCACGCCTATAGAAGTTTCACTTAAAAAAAATCTATTGTTTTCAAAACCACAATAATTTTTAGCCATTAACGGTACAAAAAAATACGAGTTTACTTTTTCCTTGATTTTTTGGTAGCGTTGTGCGCCTAACTATGATATATTTATTCACTGTATAAAACCACCCGTCTACATAGTTCATCATCCTCGGTTTGATCCTTGTATACAAAATAATATAATCATCCGCCATCTTGTCACTCACATGATCTGTTGCCGGATACATCTCTAACATTTTTTAATATTTTTTCTCTTCTTTTAAATGGTTTATCTCTCAGTTGAATTTTTAGGTACAGCCTCAGTAGTAGAATCTCGTCCATTTCTCCTAGGAATGAATATATTGGACACTCTTTCACGATATGACTCATATTCTGGACCATTTCACATAAGCGTAACGGGAATCTATAAAACCTCACACATTCAAGCCATATTCATTTCAAACGTGGCAACACCGAAACGATCTTCATGGCAGTTCAACTTTTTTGGAGAAGTAACTAAGGATCTCTTGTAATGTGAGAATTACTGACTGAAGCCCGATTTCTCTGCTGCCGTCAGTTATCTTCTGAGATCACATTCTTCTCAACTAAACGAAGTATTTTGTTTCAGAAAGGTCGTCGGTATCGAAGACAAGTTAAAGTAGCGTAGGAAATAGAGCCTTGATGTTACGTGAAATCATGGGATTTATAAAAAAATCGGATGAATATTGAATTCCCCTGGTAAATGTACAGCGTTTTTAGTTTCATAAAAAATAACACCAGTTTTATTTACCGTTGAAGCTGTATACTTAATAAAGCGCGCATACCAAATAAGCTCGTGCTCGTATAATGTAATACTTGCTTTAATGGGGCACTCAAGTTTCCAGCGGTGGCATACGTCATTACATAATATATATAGGGATTATAGTGTGCGTTGAAGCATTAAGGTCGCATCTAAAATAACAAATACCTTTCTTATCAAAATGCGTTTCTGAAGTGTCAGTTTATTATTTAAATAGTCATTGTGTTTGTATGTACCTATAAAACACGATTCTTCAAAGTAGATTATGGCATTGTCCTGTTTCCATAATTGTCATTTCATGCCATTATTGGAGTAGCGTAGAAAGAACCGATTTCTTCTTAATTCGACCCTGGCTTACGTCGGTCGCGTCTACCATGTCCATCATCAAGTTTATCATACGTATTCTCCTATTATGAAGGCTTTTCACTCTTTCCTTATTCATAATTAAATTATTTTGGGTGATACAACCAAAATAATTGAATTCTGCTTTACAAGATTTTACCAAATATTCTTTTTTTTGTTTAAATGATTCATTAATTAATTCCTTGGCATACCAATGCCTGAAAATTATAAAATCTTTTTTCAGAGTATTATTATTATTTCACGTTAGGGCAAACGTTATCTAAGTGGAATAAAACATATATTTTCAAAATCTTTTATTCAAATTTATATATCGCCTAAACTAATATTTGATTTCTTCGGATATTCTAAAGACTTATTTTAAACATTGTGTTTCATTTACATAACTCAATTAATATATTTTTTAAATAAGTTCAATAAAATACACATTTTTGTGTTTTTAATTTTAGATCAAAATTTTATGCCAAAAAAGTTTTCAACAAAAAAAATTATACATATAAATTTTCTTTATTTTTTTTAATAATACGTCAACGCAATATAAATAATTAGTAAACCTGCGATGAATCTTCTAAAGATATTTTTCCAACATCGATGTTTCTTAGGTCTCATATTTCAATTAAGTGGACAAATTCCGTCCGTGTTTTGATTTGGCTTTGTTTACATTGTTATTTGGTTGTAAGTTTTCACGATATATTTATTCATTTATTTTCCACAATACAACATTTATTATTTAAAATAATTTAAACGGAAAGGCGAAATGATGATGAGTACGAGTAATTAAGTAACTAGCAATCCACACGCGTACACCTGCCGTTTCGTTAATATTGATGATGAGTATGAGTAATTAAGTAACTAGCAATCCACACATTCTTGCATTCGCATCAACCAATCCCAAGGTTCCACTTACACAATTCCAGCCGCATTATAATCTTAACAAGCGCGTCAACACAATATACAACACTATATCAAGGCCTTCATTCGCATCAACCAATCCCAAGGTTCCACTTACACAATTCCAGCCGCATTATAATCTTAACAAGCGCGTCAACACAATATACAACACTATATCAAGGCCTTCATTCGCATCAACCAATCCCAAGGTTCCACTTACACAATTCCAGCCGCATTATAATCTTAACAAGCGCGTCAACACAATATACAACACTATATCAAGGCCTTCATTCGCATCAACCAATCCCAAGGTTCCACTTACACAATTCCAGCCGCATTATAATCTTAACAAGCGCGTCAACACAATATACAACACTATATCAAGGCCTTCATTCGCATCAACCAATCCCAAGGTTCCACTTACACAATTCCAGCCGCATTATAATCTTAACAAGCGCGTCAACACAATATACAACACTATATCAAGGCCTTCATTCGCATCAACCAATCCCAAGGTTCCACTTACACAATTCCAGCCGCATTATAATCTTAACAAGCGCGTCAACACAATATACAACACTATATCAAGGCCTTCATTCGCATCAACCAATCCCAAGGTTCCACTTACACAATTCCAGCCGCATTATAATCTTAACAAGCGCGTCAACACAATATACAACACTATATCAAGGCCTTCATTCGCATCAACCAATCCCAAGGTTCCACTTACACAATTCCAGCCGCATTATAATCTTAACAAGCGCGTCAACACAATATACAACACTATATCAAGGCCTTCATTCGCATCAACCAATCCCAAGGTTCCACTTACACAATTCCAGCCGCATTATAATCTTAACAAGCGCGTCAACACAATATACAACACTATATCAAGGCCTTCATTCGCATCAACCAATCCCAAGGTTCCACTTACACAATTCCAGCCGCATTATAATCTCAACAAGCGCGTCAACACCATATCCAACACTCTATATCACGGCCTGCATTCGCATCTTTCTTTTCATTCTTTCTCTTCATTGTTCATTTTGTTAATTTATTTTAAGTGGTTTTTTATGTTTTAAAATAAATAGTACAATATATTTAATAAAGTACCCAACCCAAAGTGAATGAAATTATAATCAATTAAATTCAAATTTTCAGTACTCAATTAAAATATTTTTCTATTTAATACATTCACCTTTTTGAATATTTTTATGAAAATACATTAAGTACTAATATACAAAACAATTTGGTTGGCTAATCGTCCTTATTGATTTTTTACAACAAACCAAAAATATGTTTCTGGCATTAAGGGAAACTAAACTGGAAACTTTTTTTTCTAATAATCAGAGCTCTAACGGGAGTTAACTCCGCATTCCCTGGTTTGGAAGACATACGTCTTATCAACTAGGCCACGGAGTTTGACTGACTGATACGGTATCCTTATAAAAATAAATCTTCCTTTGAATATAATTGATCTGAGCTAGAACATTATTTAAAGAAACATGTAAAACTGTTATTAGAAATCAACATTACTTATAAGAAATATTCATTATGAGGTTTACCAAAATGATTCTTAAAAATGGGCAACACTAGTAGATTCAATGAAATTGTCACTAGTAGTAAGACAGCTTAACAAAGATATTTTAAAGATTAAAAAAAAAACACTACATTTAACTTTTATTAATGGAATCCATCGGTAGTTTTATCGGTAACTTGTTTTGTTAGCGGTTAGATTACTTACAATATTAAAAGTCCTTTAACTTTTAACAATAATCAAGATCTTTTTCAAGTATTTTTCTTCGTTATGTCTTGTTTTTACAATATAAATTTGACAGTTATATAATACCATAAACAACTTTTGTGGAAGTCAATTGTTGGTATATAAAGTGATTAAATACACTTATAATATTTTTAACAAAGTGAAAGACTTATATGAATAGTATAAAGAGGTCCTTCTTGTAGGAGGAGAACGTATGTAACAAGACAACCAATGAAAATGTTTACTCTGATCATTTACTTTATATTGTGATTGTTGCTGATATCTCAGACCCAGAGTTATAAACATTACATTTAAGTCTCAAATTTAACATTAAACTATTGCAAAATATACCGGAGCTACCCACTTTTTTACATATAAACTGAATTTTATAAAACTTGAAAGCTTTTATTAAAATAGTATAAATAATCGCGGACCTGCAGTATTATCTAGACAAGGGAATGTTAATTAAAAACCTTCTTTAGAATATGGTTCTCCTATCATTCAATACAAAATCTCAACTAAAGAACGAAGAGCCTTTTCTTTGAGAGGATTTATTAAAAAAATGCATAATTCTTTCAAGGTGTTATAATATTGTAGTTTTCTCGCTCTTTGTTAATATAATAACATTTCCGCTGAAATGCTGATGTAATATTGAAACTTTAATTTTGTATTCTTAACAATCAGAAAGTACATACATGGATACATTACATCATGCTCTTTCCCTATCCGGGTAGGTAGAGATGAGAGAACGCAAGACTTAAAAATATATTTCACTTAATCCAACCATACTTTCGTTGGTCTTCTTCAGCACGTCCTCGAATCACATTTTAACTTTATATTTATTTTGTTATTCTTTCTTCATTCATCGTTCCATGCGCTCAAACCATCTCAGAGTGATCATCTTCATCTTACGCAACACATCAGTCTTATGGGCACATTCCTCCCTGATCACTATATTCCGCATTCTATAATACATTGTCCCCTCCATGTACTCGTATTCTTCTAAGTGCACGCATTTCCACAGTATTTATTCGGCTTCTTTCAATCGTTTCCCACGTCGATGTTTCTCTTTCATACAATAAATTTGGTACTAGAATACTGTTGTGGACTTTCATTTTAGTTGATTTTGATTATCTCCGGTTCAAAAATACTCATACTTGAGACTTTATTTCCTATCGTTGCATGCCGACTGAGATCTCTCTTAGCTCTTTCATCATCTGCAAACATACCTATGTCACCTCAAAAATTTAACAAAAAAAAATCTATTAGCGTAAAAACGTTTTGCACCTTTAGAAACAATCATTATAACAGATCTTTTGCAATTGCTGATATGGAATAGTCTGCCTCTAAGTATAAGATATATGGCGGTGTCTATACGTTCCATTTTTAGACGCTTCTAAGAAAGTATAATCCATACGATTACAGTATTATATTAGACTTCTTTTGGGGCGTCGGAGCTCCCATTGAAGCAAATTGGCTTGTTTATTTCATATGAATCATCATTTATTTTTATGTATCAAACACAATTTTGTCACATTGTGTGGTGTCAAACGATTCAATTAAATAAGACCCATTGAAAATACAAATGCTTCGATCATATTGGTAAACTTTTAATTTAAATAAAATTAAATACATCGCTTGAGTGAAATAAAACAAAGAGAAAATATTTGTTGAAATACCATCATCTTTTGTTTCTTTTTATGATACATCTCTTCATCGTAAGTGCAATCATGTTGCCTTCAACTTTTATGATACATCTCTTCATCGTAAGTGCAATCATGTTGCCTTCAACTTTTATGATACATCTCTTCATCGTAAGTGCAATCATGTTGCCTTCAACTTTTATGATACATATCTTCATCGTAAGTGCAATCATGTTGCCTTCAACTTTTATGATACATCTCTTCATCGTAAGTGCAATCATGTTGCCTTCAACTATTATGATACATCTCTTCATCGTTAGTGCAATCATGTTGCCTTCAACTTTTATGATACATCTCTTCATTGTAAGTGCAATCATGTTGCCTTCAACTTTTATGATACATCTCTTCATCGTAAGTGCAATCATGTTGCCTTCAACTTTTATGATACATCTCTTCATCGTAAGTGCAATCATGTGGCCTTCAACTTTTAAACTCTTTAAAGTATCTTTCGCAATAATTATTGACCTTTTTGTACTAATGATTTGACTTGTTTTTTTTATCATTTTACTTAAAAAAATGATTTATATTTAAATATTATATATAATTTTCCATATCTTATTGCCAGGCGGCAATCTCTTCCAACCAACCAGACAAAAGTAAATGAAGCACGTTACGTGATCGCATAAATCATTCAAATGACTATCCACCCTCACGAAATCCAAAACATATACGTGAGCACACGCCCACGAACCCCACAAAGACGGACAGTCATACGAACATTCTTTTTCATAAAAAGTGAGATATCATCAATCAAAAGGAAAGGAAGGGTTGGTGGAGAGGAAAGGAAAATAAAAATCAGGAATGAAACACGTTATTTTACTGACTAGAAATTAAGAGGGTTTAAAGTCGCTTCTTAAAGCATGCCAAGGACGGAGCGAGTCTTATATTGGTTTGTAACTGATTCCAGAGTCTCACTGCATGGACAGTAAAGTACGACGTAAAGAAAGAGGAGCGGTGAACTGAAAATCCCAATAAACAATTTCTGTTTGAGCGTAGCGCTAATCCATGATTGAAAAGACGCTTTAAATTCTCGGCGAGATAAGAGGGTGTGGCGGGACAGTTAAGGATATTATACAATAGAGACAGTATGTGAATTTGGCGTCTATTTCTAACATTCGACCAGTTCAATGCCTTCTGGTATGAAGTTATATGATCGTACTTACGTAGGTTGAAAATGAATCTGAGGCACACATTTTGAAGACGCTGTAATTTGTCCAGCTGTCATAAGTGTTGAAGTACTCTTAAGTTAATGTGAAAATAAAAAAATGAAAGGTGACCGTCTGTGTAATTCTAATTAAGTTGTTTTTTTTTTAATAATTTAATAAAACTTAAAATTGCATTTAATTTTTGTGTAAACCTCTTAATGTAATGCTACTTTAAAAAAATATTGAAAACTAAATCAGACCACCAAAAAACCCCTTTGATTCCTTTCGAATAATCATAAAAAATAATTACTTAAATTCGAATGCAAATAATAAATATAATAGCCCATTAAAAGTGTTTCCCTGACGCGTGATTTTTATTTATACGTGCAATACACGAACGTGGAATGTTCGATATAGCCCTTACGTGTTTGGAAAGTCAACTTATCGTAGAACATTGAGCATTATTATGTAAAGTTAAACCACACATTGAAAAAAAATCATAGAAATTGCGACTTTAAAAGCATCAGGAAAAGGATACAATTTTCTGTGAGAACTACATTTAACTAACGGTTGCTGTATGAAAAATGGATTTCATTTGTATTGCCAATACACCAATGGAATATCCATAAAAGTAAAATTTATAGTTTTGGCAATGAATCGCTTCATTCGACATTTATCATTTTTTTGGAACAGTCGGACCGATGACAGATTTTACTTCACCTATTCACATTTCACGCCCACTGAAAAAATAAAAAAATACTACAAGTTCCAGCCAGCTCTTTCAATGCTTTTAAGGCAAAGTTTAATGGCTGTATGGGAAATAATATTTAATTTCAACAATTTCGCTATTATATTTAGATATTTATATATCTTTTATATATTTCCAATTGAAAGAACAGGATACGGCAAGCATGCTTTCTAGTAACTTTCAAAGTATTCCCTTGAAACCTTTATGCAATTACCAGATTTTCAAAATACAATATAGTATATGTAAAAACCAGGCATTCTAGTGACGACCATTTTTTTTAATATTTGTGCAATAAACATGTTTAAAAAAAACAAATAATTTATATCAGTTTATTTCTTAAATTTCAAAAAAATAAAGTTAATAAATGAAAAAATAAACGACGCATTTTCCATTTTAAAACACAGTCGAAATAGATTTTTAGATTTAAAATATAAATAACGTATAGTCCACGCAGCGTAAGGAAAGAACTTGTGACTGTATTGTACTATAGCGTAGGTACGCAGAGCATGTGATTGTGTAAGTCAACTCCTGTGTGCTGATTGGTCAGTTCCTAGTATTAGTGTGTCATCGTGTCAAAAAAAAAGTGTAACCATGATTTCTAGTAATAATTTGTTTATGGCATTGTTATTTTTTATTTCCGTGTATGTCTACGTACTTATTGTTACATACGATTAATATCGTTTTATACTATTTTCATTTTTTTAGAACATCGATGTTTTGGTTCTTATCTCTAAAGTCTCAAAGGCCACGGGAATATCACAAAGTTCCATAAAATTGGTTGTATATTCCAATAAAAACAGTGGGAAAGAAAAAGCCATCAAGTCACCAAAAGAGAAAAGGAATCGGCCAAATACAATACAGACCGACAATTTGATGAGTGCGTCGTTAGGAGATGCATTTATGATTTTCACGTAAATCAACGACAATACCAACATTATTACCAATTTTACGGGAATCAATACATTGGCTAACGGAAAAATTAATACCAAATTTAGATTCCCGGTCCGTTGTAGTTATAGACATTCCATCATAGCAAACAAAGTAATTAATCCTGCGCCAAATTCAAATACTAAAAAGCCGATATGATGCAATGGTTTACTCGAAAAATATACATTTTTCCAACGATATGCTGAAACCCGAATTGTACAAATTATTAACGTGTCATAAAAACAATTTTAAGGAATTTGCAATCGACAGACTGCTTCAAGAACATGACCATGATGTTTTGCGCCTTCCGCCGTATCACACTGATTTTAACCCGATCGAGAAAATTCGGGTCTCTGTCAAAGGGTATGTTGGTTCTAGAAATGTACAGTTTACATTGAGTACAGTGGATCAATTAGTAATAGAAAAAGTTTCATTGATGAACTCTGAAGAGTGGAGAAAAATATATAGCAACGTGAAAGACATAGTCGGAATATTGGGAAAGAGAAATCATGTTTGACCATATAAGTGAAAACCACAATTTCATAATAAGTTTAAGTGAAGCAAGCGATAGTGATTCATCATCAGACTGTGAATAATTTTATTTGTGAAATAAAATGAGACTGTTTCTTTTATAAATTTATTTATGTACAATAAATTAAGTTATTTTTGTATCTTTATGTTGTACTGTTATGTTTAATAAAATTTCTATAAAATTTCTATAATACGTTTCTCAAAAAACAAATAAACATTTCTATTTCTTTAAAATTTTCCATTGTGTATTTGTAAATAAAATTTAAGATTTGTTAGAAATAAATAAAACTTCTTGTTTCTTTCAAACTTTATTTTTCTATATCAATAAACAAATATTTGTTATAAACAAAAAAATCCACTTCTGTATTTTTAAATGAATAATAAATAAATAAACTAAATAATCTGAATATATAATAAATAAAAAATCATGGTCACCCTTCTACACTATTATTTCCTTACGGCGCGCGAACTCTAAACAAATAAACAATCACGTCATTTTCCTGATGAGGTAAGCAGAGAGGATAGAGCACCAAATTTTCATATCACGACATACATCCTTCATCCCTTTCACATCCATACATCTCATACAATTCCGTCTGATTTTGATACTTCTCACATTTTCATCTTACAGAATTTAATTCACTTGGTCCAATCATACTTTTTTCGGTGGTCTTCTACCACGACCTCTTCGTATGCTTGCATTACAATTTACATAACACATAAGTTTCAGACTCATGTGTATCCTTAATAATTACATATATTATTCTCTTATTAATTGAAATTGCACATGTTGGTATAAATGTAAAGATTTCCATTACATTTATTCAGCTCCTGTCGTTCATTCTCCATGACCTCATTTCATTCTTAGACATCAATGTTGACACTAATGCGCTGTTCTGCACCATCGTTTTGGCAGGTCTTGGTATTGGTAAGTTTAAGGATACGTTTTTAGAGCCCACTGACTTTATTGCAACTCGCCGTTCAGTATTCCGTTCTACCTTTTCATCCTCCGTTACAACATATTGTACTTCCTCAATTCTTCAACGCAGCAGAATTCTTCGATGTATTATATTATATCATTGTTCATCCAAATATCACATTTACTCTTCCTTTGGTCCTTTTCAATTAACATGATTTTGTATTTTGTAACATAGTCGTATATTCTCAGGTCTGACTTCACGTTCCATGTACATCTCAGTTATATGATGTAACTAATATTCGTTCCCACCTAACACTACCATGTCATCAGCATACATTAGTCCATATATTATATGAACATACGCTCCCGTTTGACTTGTTTAAATCACCCAAGGACCTTTGGAGATATTTAACACATGATTTTTTATAAATATTGAATAACCAGGATGACGTTAAAAAATCTTAATTCACTCTTTTTGTAAAATTAAACCACTCAGCACATATCGATGTAATATCGCGTATCGCCTTACATACATTTCATATTCATTAAATACATTCCACAACTTGCGCCTTATCACAGCCATATAATCTTAATCCTCGAATGTAGAGTTTACCTTTTTAGTTTTCTACAATCATATGCAAGGTAAAAATATTTTTCCAGGTATCCTCACCCCCCTTGAAAAGCACCCTAAACCCCCTCCACATTATTTACAGTCGATCAGGATTTCAACATTCCACTCTTGCACCTTTTTTTCCTTTTACATAGTGATTATTATTGCACAAAAAAAATGTCTCAGTTATTATTTTACTTTATTTCACCACTAAGCCATTTTTCTCTTTTTCATACCTCGTACAGCCATTCGTTCATCTTTCATACTAATTTTATTCACTTTTTTCAAGTTCTCTTAGTTTACTTAAGCTATAGTTTCCCGATTTTCACGGTCATCATCATTACTCTCAAAAACTCTTTAAAATGCTCATGTCATATCAAACGAACAAATATTAATTTGAGATTTCTTCATTGGTATTGAAAAAAATATTCATCGTTCTTAAAAATGTATGAACTACACGGACACTACAGGTACGAGTATATTAATTTTTTGTTTTATTTTGTAACCTTTTTAATATTCTTGGGCCGAAAATAAAATTTTGGATCTAGTTACTTTATATTACGAGTTTAATTGGGAACGTTGAAGTATGTATAGGTAATAATAATAATAATAAAAAGATAATTTCTATAGCACCGTTTAGAGATAACTGGAGATTGGAATTGACAGATTAAAAATAAAATAAAATAGAACGAATTGACAGATTAAAATGAAAACAAATCCCCAGCTTAATATTTCATTTTTGGAAATAAATGTACTCGTACTATACCATAACTTTAAAATAAAACGCACCTTCATTGTTTTGATAATATTCAATGATTTTTATTGTTTAATATTATTATCCCTGGAAACGGATCTATTATTCTGTATTACAAAAAAATGTTTCATCCATCTGTCAACCGTATCTTACATCTTGGCGTATGTTCAATATGTGGTTCAATAGTTAACGAACAATCCGTTTGGCCTGACGTGAACTGACTTCCGTCTATATAAATTATTTAAATATTTCTACCACAAATCCTACGAGACAGGATATACAGACAGAATCATGTATTCGACTTTTCCAATAAAAAGTATCACATAGCGTTGGAAAACCTTCTGAACAAAAAAAAATTACTCACCAAAATAGCAATGAAACATTTTATTTATATCGTGTTATAATTAAAAATACTTATGAATGTGTAATGACTTTTTTTACTGATATTTTCGATTTATTATATAATATTTTACATTGAAAACCGGATGTTTTTTTAATATTTAAAAATAAAAAATGACTTTTTTACAGTTTTAATCTGATATTCAAAATGATCAAACCATTCAAAACCTGTTATAGATGTTATCAACTTATGAACCATGTTAATTTCCTATGAATACATCGTAAATTTACTCAAATTAGTGTCTATTATTACCACAAACATATTCATACATTCAAAATTAACACGTTTATTTTCTTACTTTACCTATACTTTTTTTAACATAAAAATGTACATTCCTTTTTTTTTCATACCTATCACTGTTTGTAATATTGAAACATTATTATCTTTAGGTAGAAAATAATACAAAAATATAAAGTGGTCAAAAAAAACTTTCTTTCAAATATGGTTTTAAACTACGCCTAATGGGGAACCAACATTCTTAAAATTTGAAAAATTTAAAAAATATATATTTGAAAGTGAATATTAAATATAGTGCAAATTAAGAATTCTTAAACATGCTGTTATTAACTTTTAGTAGCAACGTTTTCATCCTTGTCATTGCTTTCGCTTTGCCTTCCACGTCAGGATTGATGTCTCAATACTTTAATTCCACACTTATTTGCAGAGAAATCACGATATTTATTTTTGAGATATTAAATTTATGCGAACGATCCTCAAAATCTAAGATTTAACAACTGTAATATTATAAAAATGAGGTTTACGTTGTCGAAAATACGCCCCGTAGGGACGCCCCAAGATACAGTTTTTCATCACGGCCATTGATGTGAATTAAGACATTATACGGCGTGCTATTACAGAGGAAAGCTACGGCAAGCTATAAAAGTGCCTTTATTAAGAACTAAATAACCCAGCTCAACTTGGCCTTAACTTTTATGTTGACTCAAATCATATTTCTATAACATTTCCTATTTCGTTTTGACTAAACTGCATTAAAAATATAATCTTCTTTTAGGCCTGTTGGCTTGTTATGGTCCTTCATCATCGTTTCCCTTTTATGACGTCGACTGCCAGCTGTCTTTCCATCTTTTGGGAGGTCGTCCTGGAGGTCTGCTTGCTTGGGAGATACTGTCCCTGGCCATTCTTACGGCTCTTGGTTCCGCCATTCTGGATACATGGTATGTAATCAATTTACAATAACTAATGTCAAGGATTCATCTAATGTTAATTAAAAGAAAAATCCTTAAGACGGAACCATTATCATTTTTACTTCCATATGGTACCCTATAATATATCCGGAATGATGATTTGGACATATTGAAGAGCGTGACTGGGAGAAAACATTGTTTTCTTTCCTAGTACTTGAGCATTTAGGTTAAGAATCACTGAAGTATGTTCGGTACATACGGTTCGTCATTGCACATGTTAGTAACACAACCGTATGTTACGAGACAACAACATACGCACACATACTCAAATCATAGAAGTATTGTTATCTGATGAACTCTATTGCCAGGCATTATTAGTACCATCGGGAATCAAACCCAAAATCCTCGGATGGAAGTCAATCGTCTTATCAAATAGGTAAAGGAGGTCGTCAATGAAACCATTAATTATCTTCGTAACCTAGTGGTAGTAAATATGATTTCCACTCAGGAATAATGGTAGATTTTTTAAGTTGACAAAAAAAGTATCACTAACATATTATATTTTCCCATGCGCCTTTCAAAACTTTCTGTTTTTTTGGATCGAATATAAACCGAATAAACTAATCAGTTTGTTCTATATTCAAATGTTTGTTATATTATATGTCTCAGAATAATCTATATTTGTTATTCTAGTTTAATAACTTTGTCTTATTAATTTTGGATTATGTAGGTTTACATTTCAAAACCATATTCCATGTAAATTGATATACGTTTATCAAGAGCTATCCTCTTTGTGGGTTTCCTATTAGTCGGACTTTCACCTGGTCTGGATTTCTTGATTGCGATAATCCTATATAGAGTTTGCCAAGTAAAAAACTTACGATCTGCACGTAAATACCAACGTGCCCGAATGATTGTCTCTACAACTTTTTGAAAGATATAGGATATAAAGAAATTATGGGAAATTGCCGTCTATTAAAAAAATTGCAACGCCAATTGGCAATCAATCAGAGATAAATCTAAATATCGTGGAGTAAAAATAATGTCACCGAAATCACACTCGAAAATGATCTCCCCTGTTATGAAGTTCCAATAACGATCAGTCGAGTTCAAACATATGATACATTATGTTGGAGTGAAGTGTCAATTTCCTTTGAAATACGCATTGAATTGATGTCGTGACCTTTTGGTTCTGAACGTATAATAAGAATATAATGAAGGAAGGTGATTTTTTTAAATTGCTAGTAATAATCAGATAATAATGACGAAATATTTTTTTCAATATGATTTTTACCGTTTCGTGTTGTCGCCGTGTTACTGCTTCTCTAAAGTCTCACTTACTCGTTGAGATTGACCCAATCGTCTCTTCCTTTCAGCATTTGCAGCTCTTATTTCAACTATCATATTTTTTTGATCCATTATTACAAGTCTGGGATACCTTAAATTAAATTTTTGTCTTGGTAAAACTTAAACATGAAGGTTATTTCTAATAAAATAATTTTAAGTTCAATCCGTTTTCGGAATGACATTGGAAAACTTGAATAATATATAAAATTTTATATGAAATAAGACTCATAAGAGTATATGTCTTCTTGACAGAAAACTAACTATGAACTATTATACTAACCAAATGAATTCATTTGCATACCAACAGCATAAAGTTAATGACTGGTACTTATATGGATCAATAATTGAGTTTTAGTATTATAAATATTAAAATAATCTAACACTCGTATTTATAAAATGCTTTCTCGTTTTGATATTAATATATCTATCTTCTAAATAAATACATTATTAACGATTGTTGTTTTATGTCTTATACTCAAATAAAGAGGTGACAGTTGGAAAATGATAGTACGAGTAGATAAATAAAATTGTTGAATGACATCAATTAAATAATAGCTAATAAACCGTTACCGTGATAATATTGTTCATAATGTTACGTACAGACGTAAGTACATCCGATTTCATCTTATTCGATGACTTTCTTTTCCTATTTCAGAAAACTATCTTTTAAAAATTATTTTCCAAAACAAAATTTTTCTCAGCTTTAACACTTCGAAATCGTTAGTTTTGTGTTTTGTTACTGTAATCATTCGCGGTGTTTTAAAATATGGAAAACCAAACTGAGAAAAAACGACGTATGAATAGAAAAAGGCAGTAACGATGGCGAGTTCGACAAAGTCAAGACATTTTGATTGGAATACTAGAAAGAAATGCTGCAAAATGAGAACAAGAAATTCCTCAAAAATCTCAAGCATATTGTGAAGCTGTGTTGTTAGCACCTAACCCAAGAGCGTCAAAATCAGACGGTTTGAGACGATGCAGTTCATTTTGCTGAGGCACGTGTCAACGCTCATAAAAGCAACGTAATATTGCATATTTGGCAAGATTATCTGTGTTGTGGATAATGCAGAGATAATAATCCAATGATTTTTTTATCTCGACGGTCCTAGCAGTTTAAGCAAAACTTTCCTATACAAAACATAAATGACATTTATTCTAAGCTCGACATTGTTGATGTCTTTATTTTTTATAATATAGTCACAAGTTTTAAGTGTCAAATTCAAGATCTAGGAGTTGTTAAGTATTATTTGCAGTAACAGGAATTGCTCGAATGAATGGCAATGATTTTGTTTTTAAAACTAGACGCCAGAAATTGCTGTTTTGGTAAAGCAAACATGTAAAATTTAGTTAAAAACAATTACATTTTTACAAATAGCTATTTAGAAAGACCTATAAAAAATAGTAGCTTATAATAAAGCCTTTTATTTTCATTCTTATTCTATCTTACGGTACTCCAAGAAATCCAAATTGGTAATTCGAACATATTCTTTTAACCGTTCTTATAAGTTTTATTTAGCTACTCGTAAGTATTGTAGCTTAAAAATATCAAGTGCCTGTACTCGTATGTTAGTCAATAGTAAAAGGTTTATATCAAGTGCATGTACTCGTATGTTAGTCAATAGTAAAAGGTTTATATCAAGTGCATGTACTCGTATGTTAGTCGATAGTAAAAGGTTTATATCAAGTGCATGTACTCGTATGTTAGTCAATAGTAAAAAGTTTATATCAAGTGCATGTACTCGTATGTTAGTCAATAGTAAAAGGTGTATATCAAGTGCATGTACTCGTATGTTAGTCAATAGTAAAAGGTTTATATCAAGTGCATGTACTCGTATGTTAGTCAATAGTAAAAGGTTTATATCAAGTGCATGTACTCGTATGTTAGTCAATAGTAAAAGGTTTATTTTTATCCTGATGTATTGTATTAGGAACGATGTTCTTGGCTCTTAATATTCTTAATTGTTAGTTTTCATTAAACATCTCAATCTGCCTGGTACGTCTACAGATTATACTACCTATAAAATCTCATGAGCTTAAGCATATTGTGATATACGAGTATGTATCAGAATATGCTTAAGGTCATGAAGCCATGAGCTTGCAAAATGAAGCCTTCGCGCAAGTAACAACTTGGCCCGCAGCAAAATACGAATTTCTTGTTAATTATTATTCGTTGAACCTACTAAATTAACCTTGTATCTAATTAAGCCGTTACTCGATATGAAGTAAGCCTTAATAACTCAACATTTTTATGCAAAGGTTTTAATGGAAAATTGTATTTTATTTATTTTGATTTCTTGTAAATTGAGAAAATTCTAGTTTATATTATATATTGGGTTGATGCAAAAGTTTGTCCCGTTTTTGGCGATAGGTGGCGTTGTATCGTAAAACCGAAGTGTTATTAACATCACATGTGTAAAGTTTTGATGTTGTTTGACAGAAGAAATTTACGCGAGTATTTGGGAAACAAATTATGTTATTTGTTTGGTTTTTTTTTTTACATTTTGTTAAGCATTAAAAATGGCCGAAAATAAGGAGCATTTTCGACATATTGTTTTTTTATTTCCGGAAGGGCAAGAATGCTTCGCAGACGCTAAAAAAGATACTCGTATGTGCTGTATAGAGTGAGGATGCCGTTGATGATTCCACGTGCCGTGAGTGGTTCAGAAAGTTTCGTGATAACAATTTTAATCTTAGCTATGCACCACGTTCTGGACGACCGACTGAGGCTTATGGCGACGAAGTATTGAGTTTAGTACCTTCTGGTACGAAGTGATATGATTTTACTTTCTTAGGTTAAAAATTAATCTCCGATGATAATTTTGAAAATGCTATAATTTGTCCAGCTGTTTGTCTATAATATCCAAATACCAAACACCCACATACTCCAAAAAAGTAAAGAGCAAAGATAGTACTAGTAATGTTTTGGTTTAAGTAGGCAGGAATCTTTGCATCACTTTAAGGGAATAAAGGCTGAAGAAGATCCTTCGGTTTACCTCATTTATTTGATATCGACATGAGAGTGTTTGTTTTCCATTACTACTTCTAGATTTTTAACAGTTTTATTTAATGATATGAAAGAGCCATCGATTAATATTGAAGGGAGTAAGTCAGTGTTGAATTGACTGAGAAGCTGAGGACTGATATCTGGATTTACTGAGAAGCTATTATAATGATTATGGGGTACCATGCTAATTTGAGGTGACACAGAGACGACTATTTCACCATGCGATCACGTTACGATCGCGAACCGGGACGGACCCATGCACTCGCGTTACAGTTAAGTCTCTGATGTAAGCCAGCGATATCCGACACGCATCCACTTATGGCGAAGTTGACTACGAACAAGCCCTGAGGATGAAAACTGCAACGTTTTCGAAATGTCAGCATCATAAGCCAAACCACATTCTTATTATTTCGTTGAATGGAAATCAGGTTAAATGGCTTAAAGACTAAAAATGGCTTATATTACACTTTCTGCATGACTTTCTTTTAAAGTAAGCTTTTAACTATAATAGAAATAGCGTCTATTTCAAGAATCGTATATTTCCGATCTCTGGTTTAACTGATCAAAATTAAGTAACTCCGTTTCATTTGACTTAATCAACTAAGTTGGCTCTCGTAAATGGTTTGTGATCAATCTTAATGGATAAGAAATGTTCAAAAGCACTTAGATGTCACAATAATAACAATGAATTAGAGCAATTTAATATTTTAACATTTTATGTCGGAGTGCGCAAATTATATCCATCGTTACTCATCTTGACTGGAATTTTTCTCTTAGTAATGAGATTATATTAAAAAAAACCTATATTTTTATCCTGCAGTCAATTTCCCATAAAACGCTTTTTATGTTTCACTCGGATTATAAAATATGTTTTTCCATTTATTTAATTACTTTAAATATGCCCATCAAAACGTCGAGGAATAATGATACAAATTTATATTCTAATGTATTTTTGTGAACATTTTGTAATGTGAAAACAAAAAAAAACATGTTTTTCAAATTATAATAGTTAGAAATAATGTTTTTTTAGTCATTAATATGAGAAATGTGTGAAACAGAGGTGTTTTATATTGCTCTAATTTTTCAACATATTAAATACGTAAAGTATAAGTAATCGAAAAATGTAGTGTATCAATACACTACGAGAGCAAAAACATTTATGAAGACGAAATTAAACATATGTTAGAACCATTATGAACATGAAAAGAAATATGAACAGCATACCCGCTGACTGTCTATAATAATAAGAACACTACTCATGTGTACCATCTGTATTGAGAATGATAATGAATAGAACTATGAAATGGTTAAGGAATTTTGAACAAAGCTAAATTAAAAAAAGGTCCTACAGTATAAATATTAGTAGATGACGTGAATAAGAATACAAAAACGATTCAAGAGTATAAATATTAGTAGATGACGTGAAGAGGAATAAAAAAAAGATTCTACAGTATAAATATTAGTAGATGACGTGAAGAGGAATAAAAAAAAGATTCTACAGTATAAATATTAGTAGATGACGTGAAGAGGAATACAAAAACAAACAAATAGAGTTGAAACATATCGATAACATTTTACAATAATAAAAAAGTATTGGGGCAATATTTGGAGGCATACAAATAGCTAAGACAAATGATATATGCCAAAATGCCACCAGATAGATATTAGTTAACCTTACTTTAGTTAGAAAAGACAACCTCCGTGGCCTAATTCGAAAGCCGCCTGTTTTCCAGCCCGAAGGTTGCGGGTTCAAATCCTGCTAGAACCCAGATTCTGCAAAAAAGGGTTCCAGTCTAGTTTTTACTGGTTGGTTGGAAGTGATTGCCACATGGCAAAACGCCCGCCAGATTGTACTGTAGACGATGAAAGTGTTATATAAAATACAATACAAAAGATGAAAGACTGTCAGATTTTTCGTCTTTATTTTTTGTTACCCCATAGCTTTTCGTCCCCGTCATCTATTCATCTGTATGCATAAACAGTTTGTTTTCTCTGATATCTTTTCAAAATGGTATTCTTTTACTCTACGTGATGTACTTTTATTCGTTTGGAGTGCCAAGCTGTTTTGAAAGTCTTATTTTTTTCTATATGCCAAAAACCTCTAAAAATGTTGTTCTTCATCATAAATTTAAAAAAACGATGACATTAAAAAAAACTATGGCAAAACATGATAGAACGAAGAAAAACTTCAAAGCTAATCCCAAAGATCAACTCTGGGAGATTTTTCGACGACTTTGGAATAAATGTATTATACAACTGTGTAGGAATCGAAAAGACAAATACTGTTTTTACCAACATTCAAATCTGTCAACCTGCAAAAGGCGGAAACGCCTCAATTATACGGGTGTTAAACCCTCGAGCAACTCAAGTAACTTCACATTAGATGTTATTTACCTTAACACACGTTTTGCAGCACCATGACTCTGTCTAGACACCAACACTATTCCTGAGCTCCACTTATCGAATTATGGAGTCATATTTTACTGACTATATCCACCAAAACGATGGATGACGACAATAGTCCGATTAAACGCATCTTCTTTATTATTGATACTATTTTTCTACTATAACACACATGATATTTTTTTATTTATTGCTTTCCTAGTGTGTGGAAGAAGACTAATTATTCCAATCTCGAAAATTGGCTCATTCACGCATGTTAAGGCTTTAGGCTCAAATCTTGCATACAGTATCAAAAATTATCGAAAAAAGAGTTCATATGCAAACTAACTATCACTTTAATAAATTTGAATTGATTAACCTCTTGCAATCGGAATTTGGTCCAGGACATAGGGATACCACTGCACGTTACTCAGAATTAAGAATGATGTGAGACGTGTAATGAGTTTTAAACAGCTGCCATTAAATGTATTAGATTTTAGCAATGCATTCAATACTGTAGACTTTGATCTGCTTCTTGAACATATGCGTTCATTACGATTCTCCGAATTGGTCGTTGTTTGTCAACAATCCTGCAAATACCAGGATCTTTATTTATCTTGACTGATCTCTCTGCAAGCGTTTCCCAATGTGGAAGTCTCTGTCCACTCCTCTTTTCTATATTCATCAACCTAATCACATCAATTTAATCCCAACTTGTCATCCATCTGCATGCGGATGACCTGCAAACGTGTATTCGTTTCGTTCCCAGGGCATTAAATGATCTAATTGCGGATTATAATCGATCTCCGAGTGGACTAATAAGCATGACTTACTCATTAATCCTACGCAGATTTAAGCGATCCTCATTGGCAGTCTTCAGCTTCTAAGTAAATTCAACGCTGACTTACTTCATCAAATATTACTAGATGGCTCTATCGTACCATAATAAGCATGACTTACTCATTAATCCTACGAAGATTTAAGCGATCCTCATTGGCAGTCTTCAGCTTCTAAGTAAATTCAACGCTGACTTACTTCCTCAAATATTACTAGATGGCTCTATCGTACCATAAAAAGTTAGGAGTGTTAATAGATAACACACACTCTTTCATTGCGACATCAAATAAATTAATTAAACCGAATGATTTTCTTTAGCCTTCATTCGCTTAAAGTGCTGTAAAAATTTCAGCATACTTAAACCAAAGTTTTGCTCGAATCTCTGCTCTTTCCAATTTTGGAGTATGCGGACATATGTTATTTGGATATTACGTGTTATAGGGTCTCCAAAATGTTTATCTGAGATTTATTTTCAGCCTGAGAAAGTACGATCACATTACTTTATACCAGAAGGAGCTGAATAGGTTGGCCGTAAGAAATATACGCAAAATTCACATTCACTGCCTATTGTACAACATCCTCAAATGTCCCGCCATCCCTTCTTATTTCACCTATAATATTCAGCGTGTTTCCGATAATGGACTAGCGCTCCGGTCAAATTGGGATAGTTTATTGGCTTTCCCGGTTCACCGCTTTCCTTTTTCACGACGTCAAGCTTGACTGTTCAATCAATGAAACTCTGAAACTAGTTACACACTAATGTTAGACTAGCTCCGTCATTGACTCATTATTAAAAGCGACTGAAAAAGTCTTAATGTAAAATTTGTAATTCGTGTTTCATTCCAGACTTTCTTTCCTCTCCACCACCCCTTCATTTTTCTTTGATTGATTATATATCATATTCTTTTACTATATACTCGTGTATATATATATATATATATATATATATATATATATATATATATATATATATATATATATATATATATATATATATATATATATATATATATATATATATATATATATATATATATATATATATATATATATATATATATATATATATATATATATATATATATATATATATATATATATATATATATATATATATTGTTCATGTACTTTTTTATTTAATTTTGTCTGGTCAAATGAAAGAGATTGCCACCTGGCAATAAGCCCACCAAATTGTTTTATACTGAAACGTTAAACATTAATAGTTCATTTCATCTGTCCATATTTTAAATTCTTCTTCAACACCTTCAGTATTCTGTTAAACATTATCACCGCACTTATTTTTCTCAGTGCTTGCAAATATGCATCATTGATCTGTCTGATCCTATAATTTTTAAATGTCATATATCACTCTAATATATCAAAGTTGGCACTTGGGTAACAATTTTTAAAATTTATGAATACATAGAAATCTACGGAAACTGCTTTATTTATTTTTATGCCACTGATTGCCTTTTACGCACACAAATCTTTAAAATTACTTAATAAATGGGCAACATAACACACACATGTAAGCCTATTTACACCTTTTGTAATATTAAACATATCAATTAAGGCACCGTTTACTCGAAATCAAACTGTTTTCTATGCACTGCGTGACCCAGAATTGTGATTCAACGTACCTTACGAGTATACTCGTAGAATATTTACACATTATTATAATGAAACATTCATCAAATATATTTTGTAAAACCTGCCTTGTATAATTTATACCGATTCTTGTTTTCCACCAAAACTATAGGAATTAGAACATTTTTTATCAAATCCAAATAATTTTTTTTAAATAATAAAATATTAAGAAGATTATGTTCGTTTGAAAAATTTCACCTTCGTTTTTCTATTTCAGAATATGTGACCATCTGATGAAGTTTTTTTTATTGCAGACAAAGAATCTAATCTGGCTTTAATGGGATTCTTTTCATTTCACTCGAATATAAATGTTTGTTTTTCATTTGGAATAGAATAATATTACCGCTTATTTAATCTCTCAAAATGTAACGTGTGGCGGAAGAGGTGATAACGAAATAATTTCGAGTTATTTAATTTAATTATTTGTGTTATTACTGAAAACATAAAAATTAATGATTGACAGTAAATATTACTGACGATCTCCATTTGCATCGGCCACAATCTTTCAATGTTCACAGTATTTAAAAAAAAAAGCTTTTATAGGCATGATTTGTAAATTTAAAAAAAGTTGTGTAATTGTGTACCATAAAAACTATAATTACAACATGGTTCATAAAAAAACGAGAACAAATTCATAAATTTGGTACACATTAAACGATTTTTCCTGTTCAATAAACTTCTACGCCTTGCACTGAAATCTGCCACCTCGTTAGCAAGTCTTCTATCCGAGAAATGTGGAGTAAAAAGAATACATTTTACCTTCTGTGTCGCTGGAATTGTTCAAAATGGTTTTCCGGTGAAGAGTGTCGCCTGAGAAGAAAACTTGCTCTTGAAATGAATTAAAAAAAAACAATTACTTACTCGAGTGATTACAAAAGCGTTCATTATATGATATAATTTCACACAACGGCGTCGAATAATATAAATTATTATCATGATGAAGTAACAATATTATATAAAATTTTCGAGAAAAGAAAATAAACCTGATTTTTTTATATTACACTATACCTTTCGAAATCTCAATAGTGTCAAAACTATCCATGTATCACACGCATCGATTGTGTCAACACGCCTTGAATATTAAATGTATATGTGTTTATCTTTGCCAAAATTTTTGTTGGCACAGTTTTGGAGATTTGAGGACACCGCTTCACCACTTCAATATACTATTGCTTACCATCAACGTTCCTTAAACTTTAAAAAGGTATTTTTTTAAATTATAAAATGTTAAAAAAAACTGGATTCATTCAAAATTTTAAGTTCAAATTAATGAGTGGATATTTTATAAATATTAAAAACGTTTGTATAAATACAATATATTAAATAATACGTAATTAAAATGTTGAATGTTAGGAACCATTAAAGGAAAAATAGCATCGACATATGATGGATTGATGGTAGTTGTGTTTTAGCTTGAATTTACAACACAGTTCATTAAAAAAACACAAAGAAAATTTTAGGTTATTCATGCATATAAACTTTAAAATAATATTTCAAATGGTTCTCTTGATGTGTGTGAAACAATCACTTTGCTGTTTTAATAATCAAAATATATTATATTTCAGATTGTACAGTGTTCTATCAAAATTCTAACAAGAAACTTAATCAAATGGTTCTCTTGGTGTGTGCGAAACAATTACTTTGCTATTTTAATAATCAAAAAATATTATATTTCAGATTATACAGTTTTCTATCAAAATTCCAACAATGAACTAAATCAAATGGTTCTCTTGATGAATGCGAAACAATTGCTTTGCTGTTTTAATAATCAAAATATATTATATTTCAGATTGTACAGTGTTCTATCAAAATTCTAACAAGAAACTAAATCAATGATACAATATATTTTTTTCTTTTTCAAAATGTATTTTACATGTGAATATACATACAAATCTGTATTTCGCCTTTACTTTCGTCTCAGTCAAATAATAATAATATCATAATTTATTCTTGAGTCCATTTTATCAAACAATACGAAAAAAATATTATAGATTCAATAAACGAGAAGTTTTGTGTAATATGAAAGCACCTTTTGTTTCCTTTTATTTAATCAAATTTAATGGAAACGTCATACTCGTAATAAAAATATTATTCTCCAAGATTATCTCACATAATAACATTTTTATAGGGCATGTTTGTGGAAAATACGTTCTTGCGTAATATGTTTGGGAAAAAAGATATGACGGTATCCATTTCCATGAGTCATTACTTTTTCTTTGTTCTAAAAGGTGAGCACCGAATACTTACCTGAATTAAAATTAAAAAATAGGATTGCTGAAAAATGTAATAAAATGACTTAAAGTTTATGTACGAGTATGTTATTATTAGTAAATCTTATAAAAAGTCAACCGATATTTTATAAAACCTTGTTGTCTTTTATCTATTGACTTAACAAGAAATTTGTGATAGCGGACAGCGCAAACATTTCTAAATATACAGCGAAAAAGTCGTTCAAGAATTTTAACTGACAGCTGGTAGTAAGCGTCTTTATATAGACGGATCATAATTGACAAAAGAAACTAATGTTTCTCAATTTTACGTACAGAAAAAAATACGATGTAAGTGAAACAGGGTTCACCTAAATTGAAATTCAACTAATAAATCGTGTCTATGTTTTATTTAATATAATATTTGATGGACATTTTTGTAGTATAAAATAAAGGGATTTTCTACTTCTGAAGATTGCCAAAACCTAAAAAAAACACAAAAAAATAAACTTGTGTTGAAGATCCAATGAAAAATAAACAATGACAAATAAAAGAACCCTGATAAATCTCCTTTTCATTTGGTGCAAAAACAAAATGTCCGCGATGTCAACTCGCCATTTGTTTTATTCTGTCCCCATTTTAGTACCATTACTTAATTTACTTTCGCTCTGGTTTCTTGCAAAACTTTGAAGCCAATGTACTATTTTTTTTCATTTCATATCAATATTTACATAAACCCATGTTTATAATCTTAAAAAGTAATCGTATCTTTCTTTTACATTAATAAAAACAAGTTGTTTTCACAATTTTACAAATACAACAATTTATAGTATTATACCACGCATTAGGAATTAGAGGGATTTTTTTCTAGCAAGATAGTACAACTTTTCATGACCATTGGAATATGAGGCCCCCTCAGATCTTTCTCTTCAGAGCTTCTCAGCCCTCACGCCAATGATTTTTTTTATTTGGATACATCTTAGCTAATTTTGATGAAAATATACCGGCAACAATTGAATTAAGAGCATCATTGAAAGAGAATGCTCTCAAATACCAAAAAAAATTCCTGAGGTTTGCGATTCAACCTAATCAGCAGTACATGGAACAGAATAGTCATCAATTGGAGCACTTGTAGTAATTAAAATACTCTGCTTTTGTCTTCATTAGTTTGAAGCTTTCATATTAGATGTATCTTTATTAATATTAATTTATAATCATTCAAATTGTGTTCACATTTTTAGGACCACCTACATAAAATTCATCAAAATATAATACCAATATAAATTTTATTAGATTCAATCACGTGTTTTCAGAGATATCAAAAGTTTTTTTAATTTGTTTCATTAAGCACCGTTTATTTCACTTTTTGTAACGGTATAACCCTACCGGTTTCAAGGCTTTCACCTCATCATCAGGGGAGCACAAACAAGAGCACAACAAACATACCGTTACAAAAAGTGGAATAAACAGTGTTCGATAAAACAAATTACAACGCCTTTAAACCTAGTGGAATAAACAGTGTTCGATAAAACAAATTACAACGCCTTTAAACCTCCACAATGTTAATGTCTTAACTATAAATAAGGTATAAAATTACATAACTTTGCGAGTTAATTGCGTTCTTACTTCCTTGCAAAGTTTTCAAATAAGCAAAATACCAAAAAGAAATCTTTCAAAATTGACTTATAATTTCAATGTTCAACAGAAAACATGACGTGCTGGATTTTTAATTACAGAATAATAAATTTTGGCTTTTTCGTTAGTCTCAAATAAGTTAAGTAACTTTTTGTTCCCCCTGGCTGTTTACTCGACGGGCCTCAGTTTTTTTTAAATAATATCGGTCTAATTGCTATGTTTTCCGTTTTTATAATTTCTCGTCTTTGTTAACAGTTAATTTTTTTTATTCTTATTTAATCAGCTGATGAACATTTAGCTATTTATTAAACCTTTTCAAGAGTTTTAGCTATTGTTTGCTCAGGTTTCAAAGTTGAATTAAAAAAGGTGAGATGTTTTACACTGAAGAAATATAAAACTGTATTATTTAGTCAGAAATTAATTTAATATTTTGGTTATTTTTTTTTCTTTCGATAATAAAGACATAAGAACAACTTTTCTTATGGATTGGTGGTGGTGGCTTTAATGATTCAGTGTTATTGTGATTTCATTAAACGTGCGCTGACAAATTTGGATGCTGACACCTATATTAGACGTATTATTGAATTAATGTTGGTCATCGTTGAGTATTATATTTTTGATGCGCAAGTACCGCTGGAGTTGACTTGTTTTGATCTCAGCTAGTCTTTTTATTTTAAATATGAAATGTGTAAGAAACAAAATTTTTGTTTGTTATTTGTTCAGAATATTGAGACGTAATTTTTTTTTATTACTTCAAAATGTTTTTTTTTTATCAGAAGTGGAGTTAACCAAATTATTAAAAAAATGTTGATTACTAATAAAATGTAATAACCTATTTGTAATCCATATTTTTCATATATTTTAATTTTATTCAATGGAATAAAAGTAAAATTATAAAGAAAAATAGCATGACAAGTTCTCTTTTAAAACCTTTGAATGGCTCTGTTACGGTAAAAAATATAGAAATAAAAATATGAGAATTTTTTTTTTTATATTTTAAAGTGAGATCACTTTGACGACGCATCATCTCATTTTGTGTAATTTCCCCCATACAAAAATTAAGTGATTGATTTATTTATAATACTTACTAAATTTTCTGTCGTTTTATTTATTTCTGCCCTGCTAAGGCTTAACCTGAAATTAGAAATAATACATTTGTAAAGTAAAACTTACATAAATCTTTTTACTACACAAATTTTAATTAAAAACATTGTTTAATTATGTATACATACATATTTAAAATTGCAACATAAATAGTCAGTAAATACCAATTTTTGGTTTTGTAATAGTAAAATAGTGATTTTAACTATACAATTGGGGTTAATTAAAAAAAAAAAGGTTCACACTTTTATTTTAAAAAGTATATGTTAACATACTCGTATTCCCTCTGAACTTTATAAAAATGTTTCCTTCTGTATCATTAAATGCAAGTGTTTTTGCGTTATATTTTCTACCATTTTACGAGTATTTAAAATGTCATTTTAATTTTATTATTCATGTTTTATTTCCGCGAAAGTATGTGTTATAAAATATATTAGAATTATAATATAGTTAACACAGCGTGATTAAAATTAAATTTATATTGAAAATTAAAAATCATTTGCCATATTAAAATATTCAATATCCTAAAACGATATTTTTATCTAATATTCCTTGGGTTGTAGAATACACAATCGTCAAAACTTCATTGTTAACACGATGTTGAGAAGGCGGAAAATTTTAATTAAATTTATTTTTTAAAACAATTACGTTTAGTCAATGAAATCGAGGAAAAAAATATGGAAAATCTATGATAATTTATTTATATGTATTGTTTTTAAATTTGAATGCTTTTTCTTAAAGCAATTAAGTAACTTTATTTATGAATAAAATGTTATTATAGTAGTATTAAGTTGTATTCATATACGAGTATAACAGTTATATTATAGGTATATGTTACAAATTTATTAATAATTTCAGGTTACCACATTCACTCCAATATTTAAGCAAACAAATGATATGTTTCACATTAGATATCTACTTTTTATCCTAATCATAACCTTTATGGCATTATTTGAGAAAATGGACATGTACAACTAACGGACTACATTAATTTCTGCAAAACAAACTTTTTATTCATTTACTATAAGATGAAAAAAATGTTATGTATTGTTATATGGTAATCACATGCCCTTATAATTACAAAAAATCCAATAATTTAGAAAAAGGTTTTTTTTAAGAATATATGTGACCGAAGTTATAGGTATCCTTATACCCTCGAACATTAGGCGAAAAAACTGTCTGTGTCGTTCGAGGGGAGTAGCACAGCGCGGAATTTGAACCGACGACCTTCCACACGGAAGTCCAGTGCATTACCGCGCGGCCATGCACCTCTTATAGTTTAATTACTACAAAGACTTTATAAGTGGTTTCTCTCTCAAAAAACTGAAGTATACCATATATAGGAACGCAAAACAAATAAAAATATATCTTATAACAAAACAATTGAATGTTTATATTCAGTTTAAAAGTAAGATTGTAAAAAAAAATATTCGACCCTATAAAGTGAACGTTCAGTGGAAAAAGTAATAAAGACGGAAAGAGTTTTATTTTTCTTGAGAGAAGTTAGCAACACGAGCCACCTGTGAATTTACTCTTTTGAATTCTTAAAAAGATACGTTTCTCATTTGGACCCATCGTTCTCTTTACAGCCGGAAAAAATAAAATACGTGAATTGAAGATATCTATTTTTCTGAAGTAAAACGTGCCTATATTTTTTATAACATTTTTATTTTCTTGCTTTTTTTTTTTTTTAAATTAAATCTTCTTGAACGTATCATATCATATTTGGGTATGATAAGACATACTCGTTGATAACATGAAATTGATACGTTTATTGAAACGAGTAAAAAGTCGTTCTATGAATACATTATTTTTTTTTAATTTTAGTTCGTACACAAATATGTGGGAATTACATAAAAACGTTCATAAGCTATGTATTTTCAACAATAATTCTCAAATTTTGGTGGAACATCAATCGATAAAAAATATAATTTTTATTTTCGTTGTGTTACTCAAAAACCCTTTTTATTAAATAATGAATAAGCCTTTTGACCATAACTTTATGGTAACTTTCATTTTAAATGTGGCATAAAAAAACGGCAATTCTTTGTCAATGTGCATTTTCATAAATCACTATAGTTATTAATCATTCTTTTTTGTGAAAAAAAGGCTGATAGCATTAAATAAAGAGGGTCCTGTGAAGAAAAATTGAATCACTGAATCATGAATGATATCCGACATTTTCCACGTGAACATATGGGATTCTTTTTACTTTTTTAGACCCACAACTTTTTGGTAAGTACACCATCTATACAGACACTGACAAATGAATAAAGGTGCTAAGGTTTGGGGGCATATTTAGCTGGGTGACGTGTACATTTATGGAGTTACGATACACTACGGTAATATACGAAAAAAATATATACATAAATATCACTTAATTATTTATTGTTTAATTTCAATTGAACCGCGCAATCTTGTTGACTTAAATACAGTAATTAAATTGGTTTTCAGGAGTCCACTGTGGTTACGTTTGTAAGTTGCTTGTCTTCCAGCTCGGGATTGCAGGTTCGATTATGTTGGAACCTAGTTTAAAAAGAAAAATTCCAGTGTGGTTTTCACGTAAGGCCTCTTTAACATTTTTTTGGTAGGGTGAGAAAGATTTCCTCATGGTTATTAGCCCGCCAAGCTCTTCTGTGTTCAAGAAAAGTGTAATACAATAAAATTGTCTGGAAGAGTTTTACATTTACACAGCTAAACCACGTTTTATTATTTTTTATCATAAAATTGATTTGTATACATTTTTTCATGACATGTACAATTTAATTTTTTAAAAATATAAAAATTCTTCAAGTATCAGAAATAAAATAATTCACTAAAGAAAAGGCTGTGTTTACTTTAAAATTCTAAAAGTAGAAAAAAAATAGTAAACGGATAACTAGAGCAGATTTTAAGGACATCGGGTAGGTACTATTATTAATTTATTCTGAACTGCAGTTTATTTCAAATATTAGAATTTTCAAATAGAATTTCCCCATTATACTCGTACTTAATTATGAAAAGTTTTGTTATACTTTTACTATAGGAGACATAATTTAGAAACATGTTTGATTAACATTTTTCGAAACATATGGAACGTTTTCAAGATTCCAATAAAATAAGGAAAAACTTATAATCCGACATTATTATCCAAACCACAACGCGTTATATAAAGATATTTCTTCTAAAAATATGTTTAAATTATGTTTTTTTACTTTAAGATATTTATTATTTGAGATTAAAACATTTTTTATCATAATAAGCTTAAAACACGCATGCGCATAAAAATATCAGACTTGGGTATTCATTTTATATAATGGCAGGCTCTCACATGGTCTCCACGTGGAGGAACTGTGCAAATCTGCTTATTGAGACTTATATAATGGTAGGCTCTCACATGGTCTCCACGTGGAGGAACTGTGCAAATCTGCTTATTGAGACTTATATAATGGTAGGCTCTCACATGGTCTCCACGTGGAGGAACTGTGCAAATCTGCTTATTGAGACTTATATAATGGTAGGCTCTCACATGGTCTCCACGTGGAGGAACTGTGCAAATCTGCTTATTGAGATTTTTGATAGGAATTTCTAAGTCTTTTATAGGGGGAGTGGTTTTCAGATATCTATAAAGTGCGCTGGTACTTAGCCATGTGCGCTGATATGTGGGTAATATGTAGAGTATTAGTGTGGACCCCTTAGGAAAGTTGTATCTTTCAAATAGTGTAGAAAGTCCATTTTTTAGTAATATCTCTACTTACGGGAGAGAGATTTCTTCCCGTAGCTCCCTTTCACAAGATTTTCTCGAGGCATGCTCGGACACTATCTTCTCATCGTGTAAAAGAATGTGAAATTTTTTTCCTTCATTTTCAGGTTGCTGGCGGATACCATCAATTCTATGTCGGAAAAGATATGGTTTTATGTTCCTGATAACCATCTGAAATTAAATAATTATTTTGTTTAGAGGGGCAATAAACATAACTTACTTGCCAAGTGGTCTTGTTTTGGTTCGCGGGAACTATCTTATACCATAATTGAGGCTTCGCAGATTAACATTTCATAAAACGTCTTCAAAATTTCATAAAACGTTTCTAAAGTATATTGAGATTTTTTAGTAAAAGAAACTAGTGTTTAAGGCGATATAATTATTTTTTGATAATATAAATATTTTTTTGTACCTTATGTATCATTTGGTTAAACCTTGTGTATAATTTGTTAAACGTGTAAGCAACATAAAATAAAATAAAAATTCAATATGTCCTAAAAAACAAGATGTAATTAAATACACTGTTAATATATATTTAACTATTTTATTTAACCTACATAATTTGTCTCTATTTGTTTACCAATTTATCAAAGTATCGAGCTTGTGAATGTTTATTTTGTGGGTAAATTTCACCTTGATATATCACATTCCGGATGAACCCTTTACTGCTTGACGATACTCGTACGTTTCCTAAAGTTTCTGTGAGCAGGTGGAATTTATTTGCATTTGTTTTGCATAACTATGTCCAATTCATCTATTGTTTCACCCGTCAATGATACTTTCCTTGGAGAAGAGTCATTCACTAAAAAGAGAAAATGTTTTATTTCAAAAATAAATTTTCAGTACTTTAGGGCTATATTTCATCGAAAGTGCGACGGAGGGTAAGGGTTACTTTTTCACCAAAGGACAAATATACGGTCCTGAACTTACCAGGTTATGGATCGAGACTCGACATAATTTATGACTCGCAAGGAGGATGCTAGGAAACAAAATGTCAATTTGTAACATCTTTAAATATATGTTTCAATTTGATGTGTGTTTATTAATTGTGTGTATCTTTTAATAAAATCCTCGTTCTAAAAATGTTTTTTTTTTGTTAAAAGAAAAGAAGCATTTAAAGATAATTATATTAAGATTTTTATTTAAAAACATTTATTTTTTGTAAAATAAATATAGTTCTAAAATAAATTACTCGTTTTTAGTAACGAAATATGACGAGATTTTCATGTTAGTCATTCGTAAAGAGCACCCTTTAACACATCCGAATTGGTTAAGCAGACATGTTGAAGAGTGTGGCCGGAAGACAACATTGTCGTCGATCCCATTAATAGCCTATTGATGTGTGTTATTTTGTAGAGCTATATATTAATTGTAATGGTTAGTCAGCACTTTAATATTTCCGATCTTGTTACACGAGACAGGAACAAGAACATTCAAGACTGATCACCAAGAATAGGTGCCTTCGAGATGTGATATTAGCAACGTACATATACATATAAGCCACTACATCCTGAAAAAAACCGACTGATAAAATCGACTTAAAATATGCTTCCAGTGAGTATCACATAGTTAGTGTTCCATAAGAGAGAAATAAATGCAGATCACCGAGTCACTGGAAGGATCGAGTAAATAATCTAGCATGTGATTTATGTATACACCCTTGCAGAAGGCAGAGAGTTGTATAGGTCACCAGAGTCAGAGTTACCTGGAATAATTTTAGTACTTTATTTTTTTATCGGAGTATATCTCAACACTGCTGATTTATTCGAAAGCTTATTTATTTTAATAACATAAAAAAAACAACGTTTGCCAAATTATTATATATAATTATGAAAGAAAATTGTTTGATGTGTCTAGAAGAATGATTTTTTAACAGATAAAGTTTGCTCAACAACATTGAAATTTAAAAAGCAAGTTTTCTTAGTGCAAAAATAATCTTATAAAAATGTACTAAATTAGATTTTACTTTGTTTTTTAAGTCACATAATAATAAATTCTTAAAAGATATTAACCGTAAAGAAAAACTTTAGAATATTATATACAATTGAGGATTATCAATATGTATAACTTTTTATACACAAGAATTCTAATTCCCAAAAAAATAAAGGAAATGCTTTGAAAAAGAGCCGAGTAAAATGTTACAAACAATGACTTAACATTTTCCGTGGACGTGGGTTCAGAAAAGAAATATTAAAGAGAAAATTCCGTTCTTCTTCCCGTTCCGTAAACATTGGACTGATTGGTTTAGTTTATTTCTTTATTGTTGGAAATAAATACATTTTCTTTTCAAAATGTGTTTATTAATTTCTTTTAGATTATTTACTTCAAATAGATAACTTTATTTCACATTAACTGTGCTTTATCATAAATCCGTTTTCCTCAAATAATACAACCTTATGACTGGTATGATGCCGTTTTGAAACACGCAGACCAGAAAAATGGAAAGAAAGTTAGAAATCTTTTAACCACCAGAATAATTGAGTTCCGGTTCCGTATTTTCACATGATCGATACCTCTTTCAAAAACGGTCATATTACTTACATCAAGGAAATATTTTTGAATACAATTCAACGTTTTAATGACGGCCCTCTGATTTCTGATTCCTGATTTCTAGCATGAACAATATCCTGGCCTATACAAAGAAAAAAATGTGAATTCTGACGTCTCGTCATCAACATGCAGTGAAGTGTCAAATGCAGATTTTGACATATGAATTTGGAGATCAACCACAGTTTCCGAGTTCAAATAGAATAAGGAATTGCAGGATCCTCCAAACAGGTTGTCATAAAATGTGTTGATATGTATTCCATCAACTGACAAAAAACCCCTTCAGAACTTACAAGGCATGTGCTAAGCATAAAAGGTAAGTGAAACCCGGTACATGTGTAAAGATTGTGATGTAACTCTCGATACATAAGAAAATGTTGATAGAATTACCACATTTTACGAAATTATAATTATATATTTTAACCAAATATAGTCTCATTATAATATTCTTAATATTTCCTCAGATATGTTAATTTTATTAAACCCTTCACAATAATCAGAATCCCACAAAAACAAGCCGGGCACTGGGAAAGGTTGTTTTGATTTCGATCGGGTCCCAAATAGTTACAAATAATTGTGTCCGCCGGGTAGTGGATCAATTAGGAACCAAATCCGGTACATTTAGATGTTAAACTGGCATGCTTACCACTACGTCACCGCCAAAGAATAAGCGCCTTCGAAATGTGGGTTGGCAATGTATCTATGTTCTGGATCCTTTGAGCCGTAAGAAGAACGAACTACTACAACCTGGAAGAGTTGTACTAAAAATACTGGTTGTCGGCGATAACCTATCTATGACTAATATTATAAATCTGTAAATAGCAAATGGTTGCTGTTGTATAATCTTTCTCAGTCAATTTTTCATTACATTAAATTATTAACGAAACAATATTATTGAATTTTCGCAATTTTATTTTGACGTTTCGCACGTAAAAATATTTATTTTCAGTGAGTATTTCAGCGAGCGAATTTATTGTGGCAATTTAATTCAATGAACCAGCTTTTGGTTAAAAAAATATATGATTTTGAAATCCATTTCCCCGTCCACAATTCAAAAAAAAACAATTAATGGAACAAAGATAAAACTCTATAATTTGTTTTTTATGATAATCGTTGTTATTCAATATAAATTGAATATGTTTGAATAACCTTATCACTTAAAAATCTTTCTTAAATACATTTTAATCTTTCTTAAATACATCAAAGTTTTACTTCAATTAATATGAAGTTCAACTGCCTGGGTCTAAAATATTTAAATGAATCGATAGTATGTTTTGTCGTTAAGTTTTCAACACATGTGTAGTTATGGTTTTTAGAGCTCCGTTTTTACTAATTTACGAGTACGCTCTATATTTAAGTCGATAATAGTATTTTTAGTAGCGTATCTAGCACTTACAACTTGGATACTTGAGCTTTCTCGAAAGTATGGATTCAAGTGTAATGCCTATTTTTAACATCCAATAAGTATAAGAAAGTATTTAAAAAAAAGGTAATTAGTATCATTAGAGTTATACTGGGGTGATCCGGAATGCAGTTTCCAATTTCTCGAATAGATGTCAGTAACACAAAATGTTTCCAAACGTGCTAAATGTATTATATATTATTATAAAAGGCAATAGTTTAGCACATTTTTTCGACACATGTTTACCCAACGTGTTTGAGTGGCATTTTGCGTCATTTTGAAGATGGAACAAAATTAATTGTTACCGCAAAAGATAAAATATGACGCAAACCAAAAAAAATATATGCACGGCGCATGGTGACGATGTAAAAATCAATAGTGTGTGTCAAATGTAGTTTAAAAATAATGGTAATACGAAACTTGAAAATGGCATCCGCTTTAGAACGCCAGACCTCACGTCGTTTGTAGACCCGGCAAAAAATGGTACAACTGGTCTAGTATGTCGTAGACTACGAGTATTATCCTTATTCTATGATTCTCTGATTGTCAGTTATGCCGGTATCTATAGAACTCCCTTAAGAGGAAGAACTCCACTCGAAGAAGAAAGTATTATCCTTATTCTATGATTCTCTGATTGTCAGTTATGCCGGTATCTATAGAACTCCCTTAAGAGGAAGAACTCCACTCGAAGAAGTATGTCGTAGACTACGAGTATTATCCTTATTCTATGATTCTTTGATTGTCAGTTATGCCGGTATCTATAGAACTCCCTTAAGAGGAAGAACTCCACTCGAAGAAGTATGTCGTAGACTACGAGTATTATCCTTATTCTATGATTCTTTTATTGTCAGTTATGCCGGTATCTATAGAACTCCCTTAAGAGGAAGAACTCCACTCGAAGAAGTATGTCGTAGACTACGAGTATTATCCTTATTCTATGATTCTTTGATTGTCAGTTATGCCGGTATCTATAGAACTCCCTTAAGAGGAAGAACTCCACTCGAAGAAGTATGTCGTAGACTACGAGTATTATCCTTATTCTATGATTCTTTGATTGTCAGTTATGCCGGTATCTATAGAACTCCCTTAAGAGGAAGAACTCCACTCGAAGAAGTATGTCGTAGACTACGAGTATTATCCTTATTCTATGATTCTTTGATTGTCAGTTATGCCGGTATCTATAGAACTCCCTTAAGAGGAAGAACTCCACTCGAAGAAGAAAGACGCGAAATTTCAGGAGGATGGAATTTTAAAATTTCCCTAAAGATGGCGTAAGGTATTGGAAGAAACTGGTGCATGCATTTCAGAAGAAAATTACATCTATCATAAGTATTACATATTATTCTTTTGACAAGAAAATACGAAATTACTATCCAAATCACTGAATATAATATGTAACTGTTTTTAAAAATTCTTAAATTCATCTTTATTTAGTATTGTATTACACTCACGTTGTATACAATACAACCTGCCAAATTTGTCGTTATTTGATCATTTCTTTCAACTAACTACAAATTTGTTACAGAGGTCTTAAGTAAAAAACAATTTGGAACCCTTTTAAAAATAATATAGACACTAACTGAAATTGAACCCACAATCCTCAGGTTGGATACATGCATCTTGCTAATTAGCTCATGGTCGTCTTTATCATTATTTCCCGTTTTAATGATGATTATGATTTAGTGACGTTCTGCTTCCCCAAGGACGGATATCTTCTCATGTTAAGGAACGTTTGTAACTTTCCTCTAAAAGCATGGATTATCCTAAGTGCAAAGCTCCATAGCATCCTATGCCACTTAACAGGTCCACAAAAGTTCCTTTTGGAAAACTTTGACTTACTAGCCCCGTTAGATCGATGATCCGGTTCATCGCTCAGAAGGTGGATGTCAGAGCTACATACGGAATATATACGAGTATGTAAGTATCATATACGGGAGAGGCATCCTATAAACAGAACTCTGAAATCTAGTCTAGCACTTATTTGTCACTCATTTGTATGGTGGTAACTTTTTACCATATTAAAATTAATGATTAGGAGGTATTAGAGAACGTTGCAGGCAAACAATATTGCCTGATTCATAGAGCCTTCGGAGCCCAGCCTTCGGGCTTAAAATCACAGGATTAGGCACGAAACTCAGGGTTACTCACAAAAAAACTGTGAATATTTCCACCATATGAACTGTTTTACCAGACAAGAACCTTTTCTTTATTTTTGGGTACCATTGAGAATCAAACCCAAATCCCACGGAGGTGGTCATGTTACGCTAGATCATAGGCGTCATTCTCTTACGCCCTTAAAGATCATTTGGCAAAATTTTCATGTAATTAATGTTCTTTTATCTACTTAAGTTTACGTAAAAGCGCCCGTTATCATTTTTTCTTGAAATATTTTTATATTTCTCAGTACCTAGTATGGTTAAAATCATTAAATCTTAAACTTCATTTAAGGTTCGATTTTTTTGATCGAGTAATTTATAGTCCACGCATATTTTGAGCCAAATATTCCTTATTGTAGTCCCAATGTAATATACTGTATTAACTCGACTTTAAAGCGAGATTTTATTTGAAAAATCTGAAAATGTGGGTATCGCCTTATATTCGAGTCTCAAACTAATGAAAAATAAACTCACTACCGCGATGACCGAGGTGGTTATATTGCCTCATATACTACATGTATATTTAGTAAGTGTGTTTAACACACAGCATTGTTTACAAATTGTCAGCGCGCGGTTATTTTTTGAGAGATGTTTTTAATATTTTTGATGTGCTACTTTTTTCATATTCTTACGAGTATATCCTCAAGAAGATGATGTGTAATCAGATTGAAACGCGAGGAGCTCGAAAAAATCAAATCATTCTTTAAAAGTGGCAGGAGCTACGATTCCAATTTTAAGGTTATGGTAGAATGTGCTGCAAAAGTATAAATAAGTTAAATGTTGGCAATCGCAGAAACAAAACCTAATGAATACATATTCGATAAAAAAGGCATTCCATGTGCCTTAAAGGGACACTTTTATTTGGTAAAAGAGAAGTGAATGATTTTTTTAATATTAAAAAAAATTGAGTGGTCCTATTGTTGAGCTAGTACGATATACAAAAAAATAAAAAAACATTTGCAGCCTATATTTGAAAAAAGATCATCATTATTTAAAATATTGAATATTTTTTATGTTTCCGATCTAAGATCAAAAGTACTTCTACTGCATGGTACATTCGAGTTAATAATCAAATTATATTTATTTATCTTAGTAATATTCATTCAACATGGACTTCAACAAATTTATTAAAAGTCTTAAATTAGTTTCTTTCATAAACTCAGTCTCACTAAATCTAAATTATATTCTATGAAATTTAAATATGCCAAGATCCAGTTATCATTTGAAAGTGTATTTTTAATATTATATCAAACAGTAAAAAGAATAAGTCTTAGCGTGTAAGAGGCATTTAATTTTGCTTAAACTGAGCAACCACAAAACCTTCAAAGGCAATTTAATTATATTTATTAAAATTCCTCGTTTTCACAAAACATTTCTTAGAAATAATACACAATCATTTATTTTCGAATATAAAAACGTTTAAAAAAAATTATAAATTTAGTTGAATTTATTTAAATTACTGTTGTTATAAATAATCATACATTTTTTTTAAACGTTTTCAAAACAAAAGCTATAGAAGATATTGTTCACAAAAACGATTGATTAAAACACATTCCAAAATTACAATATTAATTTCTCATCAATAAAAAAAACACTTTTTCTCAAATAATTTATGTTTTCCATCTAACATCTATAAAAAAGATGCTAAACTGTACATTACTTATTGAAAAAACTTTGTTTCAATTTATAATTTCAATGAATATGTGGATGGATCAAATATAAACGAGACTTTTGTTTTAGAGCGCGTAATTTTAAATGGATCGATCGGCCGCCACGATGACTGTCGGCCAGCCTCGGCAGATTTCGTCATGATGTATGAAAAAGAGGTGTACCCGTTGATTGCGCAACGCATAATTATCAAGTTTCTCGCTCGTGAGTACATTAAACCGGACGGAATTATGCGGAAATTGACGACACAGTTCGGAGATCAAACACTGTCCAAGCCCCGTGTGTTTGCCTGGCATAAGGAGTTCACGAAAGGCCGTGAAGAGGTTGAAAACGAGAGCCATGATCGTGCCCACGGACGAGCATTACCGAACATAACATTTACGCTATTCGTGATCTTCGGAAGGCGACCGACGTTTGACGGTTTCCGAAATTTGTTTTGAGATAACTACGAGTATGTATAAGTTATGGGAGCACTCAATTCATAATCACAAAGGACCCAGGATTCCGTAAAATGTCTGCTCGATGGGTCCCACGTCTTTTGACTACAGAACAAAAGTTGGTACGTTTGCACGTCTGTGAGCGGCTCTTGGCGATTTTTGCACAAAAAAGGAACGCATCGTTACCTGCGATGAAATTTGGGTACACATCTACATGCTCAAGTCGAATCAAGCCAGCATGGAGTGGAGAAAGAAAGATGAGGCAGCCCCTGTGAAAGCCAAGACTTGGCCGTCAGCTTATAAGGTGCTTGCGACCGTTTTTTGGGACCGATGCAACATTTGGCACATCAATTTTTTTCACGATCGTTGCACCATCAATGCGGCGTACTACTGTGAGCTTTTGAGTGAAGTTAAACTTGTTAATCGATGCAAAAGACGTGACCAAACGATGTGAGAAGTGATTATTCTCCATGACAACGTGAGGCCTCATACTGCAGCTGTAACATGCGAATCATCGGAGGAAATGCTGTCACAATGGTGACTATCTTCCTGCTAATTTAAAAGATGATAGCAGTAGCCTCCAAGTTTTTCAAGAGTGAGGTGTTGAATATGATGGATAGTGTCTCGTCCTTGATCTTCTGTTAAATGGTGCAGGCAATAGAGAATTTTAATTCCAGAGAAACTCGTCATTACGCTTATCACACGAGTTGCTCGATAATCTCGAGATAGATCACAGTTTTCTCGAACTTAGATGTTCAAAACGCGAGTTTGCTCCGGGTTCCGATGATAAGTCTCACGGCGGCGAGTAACTCACTCTCTCCACCTGAGGTCAAGTTAATTGGGTGTGGGGTTGGGGCTTGGTTCGTGGTAAGCGAGGGAAGGGAATAGGGAGGGGACCATTGGAGAGGCTGGGGGGTGAAGTAGTGTAGCTGAGACTCCACTGGTTACCTGGCTCCATTGCTCCACTTCCAAAAGGCCGGAACAGTGCGTCTCTTGTTGGGACTAGATAGGAATTGCCGATGGCGGGAGCACCCACCATAGTTGGCGGGGTGAGCATCCTCGCAGCTACAACAGGCCGCAGGGTTGTTCTGCTTTTTCTTGGGACAGTTAGCTGTGGCATGCGCCATCAGACACTTCACGCATCGGACTTCGTGGTTACAGTTCGCTGATGCGTTGCCAAGGTTTTGGCAGCGGCAGCACTGGGTGCCAACACTGCCACTGTTGTTATATTTCTCCAGGCGGACACGACAGTTATTAACCACCATCAATTCTGACCGAATAGCCTCGATGTTTGTGGCGTTTGTGAAGAGTATCACATATAGCGTGGTACACTTGGTCTTCATTCTAATAACCCGGAGGAGCTTGTACCATTGGGCGGCAAAGACATCCGCGATGTCATCTGTTGGGAGCGCCAAGAGGCCCCTAATTATGGTTCGCTTGCTGCGCTCCTCCTCCGCAATGAACGTGTGGAAGGGCGCCTGGGTCTTCAAGAGTTTTGGTGTTCTCCAGTGTAGAGCAGGTGATAGCTGCAACCTCTATAGGAGAGTGTAATAGCTATCTTTGCGAGATATTTAACCAGAGCATCTGGCTATGGTTGGGAATATAATATTATAATTCTTAGAGTATTTAATAGAATAGTGGCCCCCCTGTCAGAATCTACGGGACGATTTTGGGGGTCTTCTTTTTCACAGGCGCGCTTCAAGGGCGTCTCAGACCTCTGGTGCCCCAAAGGTTTTGGCTTGGTAGAGATTGAGCCGGAACTGGGGCTATTGGTTTTACTTCATGTCTAGATTGATCCACGTGCTGGAAATGCTGGTGTTAGTGATGTTGCTGGTGTTCGCAGGACTCACCTTGGCGGAGAGGCTAGGATTCTTCCTCGTGGTGGTGGCCCGCATCTTGGCATCTATGCTACGGGGGGTATTGCCTTCCGACGTTTTAGTACTTTTGCTCTAGAGAGAGAGCTCCCCATGTATAGATTTACAACTTGTATAGGTTTACAAGAAATAAGTGTGTACCCTAGAGGATAAACCACGGGAGTCACATTTTACCCCAGAGTATAAACGACAAAACCAATAAATAATACTTAGTTTGATTATATTTTTTTATATATTATACATTGTTCATTTAACTGAATAAAAGACGTCCTAAATATCACAGTTATTAAAGGAAATGATGTTAATGAAAAATATTAATTTGATTTATGAATAAAAAGACTATTATTTATTTAGTACACCTTGAACCAAAATAAAAGAACTCAAGTTAAACGTACAACCGATCAATTCTCAAATGTGTACTATTTCCAATAAATGGTTCATTATGCATAATTTTCGATTATTTTTGAAAACGTAGATGTTTGTTAAAATTAAAAAATTATGTACCAATTACGTTAAAATTTTAGTGACGTTATATTTTGCAACAATTTCCTTTAAACAAAGGCAACCGACATCTGTAACGAATTGAAAAGTAACATTTTAAAGGCTCGCAAAAAGGAGAAAGTTTTTATCCTGACGCTTCAATGACATAGATGTTCATTTCAATATTCAGGAAGAATGTGAATATTTAATCTTCGACTTTGAAGAAAAAGGCTGCTAACACATTTTTAATCAAAAACTTTAACGACAAACTGTGACTTTACTCTTCACGCGGAAAATAAATATGAGAAGAGAAAAATAAACTTCCTTTTTGGACGCAACCGCCTTCTAAACGTTTCTCCGGTACTGAGTCTCGGTAAACTTTCAACTTTCTTAACCGAATTAAATTTGTTTTTTAAGTGGAATGAAAACGCTCATAATTTACACATGCTGAATAAATTTATGATTTTATAAAAGTAAAGAAAGGATTTACATAGAGAAATTAAATACGAGTATAACCCTAATTTCACAATTTTATTTAAAATTAAAAAAAAAAGAATTCTTTTTACGGCGAATACAAAAATGAAAATCACTTTGAAACTTACAAAAAAAGGAATAAATTATTGGGTGTTGTGTCCGTTTTTTTTTTCAATTTAAAAATGAGCTCCAAAAGTAAAACAAAATGGTAAAGGTTATACGTCATTCAAAAGAAAATTTTCTGCTCTACAAGATGTTGTATTTGCTTTTACGTTACATATATTATTTTATTTGATTAAAAGCCTTCAAAATGGAATGTCAAGTAGACGAAAGTGAGCATTTTCGACACCTCATTCCATTTTGAAGGCTTGTAATCAAATAAAATAATATACGAGTATGTAACGTAAAAGCAAACACATTATCTTGTAGAGCAGAAAATTTTCTTTCGAATACGTATAACCTTAACCATTTTGTATTACTTTTGGTGCTCATTTTAAATTGAAAAAAAAAAACGGACACAACTTATGTTAACACCCAATATAAAATAATAATATTATCTTCGTCAATATTCATGATATCAAAATTAATCATATTTTTTTCAATTAATTCACTGTATTTTCAATATCTTCGTTATTTTCAAGCGTTTTTATGACTTCTTCGAAATTGATATTATGTCTTATAATGTAACATATATGAAAACAATTCTGTAATATTGCGTTTCATTTTTATTTTTTTTACATCGTTTTTTTATTCTATAGGAATGCGCAACAAGAACTGCAATTTTAAATTTAAATTCAGTTTTGCAATCGTGTACCGCTGCAATATTAATTTATACGTTACGTATACGATATATGTCAATTTTAAATAGCGGCAAAACAGCTAAAAAATAGCGGCAAATTTATAACTTTCGCCACTCTATGAAATAATACCTTCGGTTAATGAAAATCGATATCGTGACACGATTCAAACTGTTTTGGCATCAATTGAACGATTTAAGCATCGGGATTGTGGTTGGTTTGTTGGTGTACACCTTTCCTTTTAAGTACCCCCATAGGAAATAATCGGGGGCGGTCAAATCAGGGGATCGTGGGGGCCAGTCGATAACACTACTTTTTGACATTATTTGGCCGGGAAAAGTTTCTCGCAAAATTTGCATCGTAGTACGAGCTGTGTGTGATATTTAATTTATTTATTTTACACATGAAAAGAAATATACATAATTTGCGAAAAAACAACAGGTAATTTAATTTGGACACACAATTTCAATGGATCTGGGTTTGTTGCCTTTCATTTGTCGTGTCCCCAGTAAACTAGGTTTTTGCCTATATCTCACAGAGGAGAATATGGCACCGTCCTATTGGAACCAAATGTGCTGAAGGTCCAATTGATCCAATTCGGACACAAGAAAGTTTACCGACATGTCACTATAGCGATCACCAGTAACTGTTACAGCGTTGCCTCTAGCATCCTCAAATAAATATGGCCCAATGATGCCACCGGCCCAAATGGCGAACCATACAGTCACTCTACGAGGGTATAATGGTCGTTGGTGTATAAATTGAGGATTTTCAGTGCCCCAATAGTGGTATTATGTTTATTAACAAAGCCAGCCAAGTCGAAATGTGCCTCGTCGCTCATGATGATTTTTTGCCAAAAATGGTGGTCGTCTATACCGACCTGTAAAACCCGAGCACTCCAATCTCGCCGCCGTTTATGGTAATTTTTGTATAGCCCTTATGTCAATTAAATTTTAAACGGATAAAAATGAAAATCTTTTTTTGATAATTTTTAACAAGCGTGATGGAGACATTCCCAATTCTTGTGCACGGTGTCGATGAGAGGTGCACAGACGTTCACCAACACTCTGCCTCACTGCATCAATCTTTTCTGGCGTACATTGGCTGTGTTAGTGCCCAATGTATGCAAATTTTCCAAATTATTCATTACACGCTGAAGGGTTGACTTGCTTGGCACATGATTAAAAAAACATGCAATTTTCTTCGCGTATTAACAATTGAACAATTATTTAAATAAAATGTTTTAATAACTTTAACACGTTGTTGCGGAGTTAGATGCTCCATAACAAAGTGTTATTGATCATTTTTCACGACTGTTAAATATGAACTAACAAATAAAAGCAAAATCAAAATGGCGGCCAAACAAAATCGACCTGGAACATAAAACGCACCCTGTACAAGTGTCAACAAATATTTCTTTTTTTTTATTAGTTGTGTGAGAAGTTTATCAATAGAAAAATTAAAAATAGATATGCATTCAATTTTTTATTAAGTTTTCATGGACTATATTGCAGTATTTTTTTTATGTTTGTTAATTGTCTCTTGCTTACTTTTCTAAGAGCATAGCTTTAGATTCTCTCTTAAGGCCTTCCACTGAAATCCCCTAATATGGTTGTGTGTTTTATTACGATCTCTACAAAAATAACAATTAAGACGGTCTTTAAGGCGTCAAGAAATTTCAAAAAGATCTTATTTTTTAATGTATTAAAATCAGTTCATAATTACTATATTCAAATAAGTGTGAAAAGTAAAGATTCTTCAGAAGGAATCAGAAAATGTACTAGGAATAAAGGTTGTTTCGATAACGTAGCATAAATACACATAGTAAATATTAGAACATAGACATGATTGTACCATAAAACCTGGTTTTCAGATTTTAATGCAAGGGTGGGCAACCCAAGCCTATGAGGGTCTGCAATCTAACGCACGATCTGCTTTACATATGAAGGTCAATTAATTTTTGTAATAATTTTATTTTTGTTTGTTTTCGATCTCAATGAAATTAAAACTTCTGTTTTGATATACCACATTACGAGAAGTACGCTGTGGGTGACATGTTTTTATATACCAAATTACGAGAAGTACGCTGTGGGTGACATGTTTTGATATACCACATTACGAGAAGTACGCTGTGGGTGACATGTTTTGATATACCACATTACGAGAAGTACGCTGTGGGTGACATTTAAAAAATATTATCGTGTACTTATGTTCTTTATATATCGATGGTATAATTTTGATTAATTATAATCATCATGTTATTTTTTATATTTTCTAATACATTTCCCAATTTTTTACTATTATTTATCATCCAATATGTATTTGTAATAAGGAGTTATATCAGGTATGTTTTATTTGGAATGTCATTGATAAAGTTTCGCCACCCCTGTGTTAAAAGGTATGTTAAAAAAGTACAGACTGATGACAAAAAAGATATATAAGAATATTTTCATTCAAATGCAATAAAACAAACTTTAAAAAAATGGTGCACTTATGAGTATTAAGAGGCATATTTTAGTCAATCATAATGTTTTTTTTTAAATCATGTGAACTATTCAACTAGGGTTAGTTTTGTTTGTTCACCATCAGAAATCCAACTTAAATTTCTTAAATAAGGAATCAAAACGCACTATTATAAGGTAATGCAGATAGTAATTTATCAAGTTAGTCAAGCAATGTTAATAATCTGTTTTCATGACGTTTTTATACCACCTGTTTATCATATTATCTTCACTTATTTTTTTAAGTTAAAAATCCGTCAGGGAAAGTGAATGAGAAAAGAAGTTTTATTCTTATAAAAGAGCTTTACAAAGTATTTCTATCAAAGTCTTATTTTGATCTGCCCATCGCCACAAATATTTTTAATCCTTTGTTCCTCGCCCAAGTTGAAGGCAAGAGCGAGGCTGATTTGAATATGAAAACTTGGGAAATCTTTTGATTTGATAAAATTCCAAATCTTTCCCCGTCTTAAAAACATAAAATGCTTCAGAGATAAATAATGTGTTTTTTTTTACGATATCAGCTTCGAGTGAAACACTCACATTTTCAAAGTATAAACAGACTGTTCGATCTTATAAACATATTCAAATATATAATGCGGAAAAATATTTAGGTATTCAATAAATATGTGTGTACAAAATATTTAGATATTAAATAAATATACAAATAGTGTATTTTCCCAGTACTCACGTATGGCTGTGAGTCATGGACGCTTACAGTAAATAACACACAAAAGCACCAGACGGCGCAAAGGGGCATGGAGAGATGCATGTTGGAATATACTAAAAGAGACCGTTAATGAAATCCCTGAATTCGCAATATAACAAAGGTAGAAGACGTAATAAATTTGTGCCAGAAAATGAAGCGGCAATGGGCAAGACACGTAGCCAGAATATCAGAATCCCGATGGACATCCGAAATACTCCAATGGTACCCAAGATACATTAAGAGGCCCAGAAAAAGACCGAAGGTCCGCTGGATAAAATCAGAAAACATGACAGCATCACATGGCACCAACGAGCAAAAACCGAACAATTTGGAATCAACTTGGGGATACCTTCATTCAGCAGTGGATCGACCCAGGTTGACAATGATGATGATATACTTTATAAAAAAAAATATTAATTTTTGTGAAATATTATCCCCTGCAAACCATTTAAAATACTCAAAAAGATCATTATCCTTGATTACCAATACCTCAATACAAGCCATGAATTTTATGTGAATAAATTATATTTTATTTATTTCGCTTCATAAACGCTTTGTATTTTTATCTGAAAAAGTAAGTCACGGACCAATATGACTTCTTTTATTTCAGAACTCATTTTGTCACTCTCACGTAAAGTTTTCCTGAGTTTTGAAACGTATTATTAAAAAAGCTTATCGCTAACACCACGCTAGGGAAAGTTCTGGAAAAACATCTCAAAAGTTCGCTTTTGGTCCTCTTTCATCATCCTTCTCTCTCTATATTTCTTACTCTCCCGGCAATATGACAAATCGTCGAATCAAAACAAATAACGTGAAAATCGAAAAGTAAATCTGGTTTAACGTGCACGATAACTGATTTCATTTCCTATTTATCAAAGAGAATACTTACTTATTTGAGCTCAATAAGCCTACGTCAAAGGTTTTAACATTACTTGGTAAAATATATATTTAGGAAAAAAAAATGAGTGCATATACGAGGGTGGATCACATAAACGAGACTTTTGTTTAAGAACGCGTAATTTTAAATGGAGTGCGCGGCCGCCTCGATGAGTTTTGGGTGGATATATTAGGAGTGAAGAAAGCGGTCGGCCGACCTCGGCAGATTCCGTCATTAGTATGGCACACGATGTCTGAAAAAGAGGTGCACCCCTCGATTGCGCAACGCACAGTTATCAAGTTTCTCGCCAAAGCCCCGTGTGTTTACCTGGCATAAAAAGTTTATGAAAGGCCGTGAAGGGGTCGAAAACGAGAGTCATGATCGTCACCAACGGACGAGCATTACCGAACAGAACATTAACACCATTCGTGATTTTTTGGAAGACAACCGACGTTTGACGGTTTCCGAAATTTGTTCTGAAATAGGAATACGTTATAGGAGCCCTCAATCCATAATTACAAAGGACCTTAGATTCCGTAGTGTCTGCTCGATGGGTCCCACATCTTTTGACTGCAGAACAAAAGTTGGCACGTTTACACGTCTGTGAGCGGCTCCTGGCGCGGTTTGCACAAGAAGGGAATGCATTTTTGAGTCGCATTGTTACCTGTAATGAAACTTGGATACACCACTACACGTTCGAGTCAAAACAAACTAGCATGGAGTGGAGAAAGAAGGACGAGGCAGCCCCTGTGGAAGCTAAGGCTCGGCTGTCAGTTGGTAAGGTGCTTGCGATAGTTTAACAACAAAAATTAATGTAAAATCATCTGATTTGTGAAACGAGTATTATGGTGTTTATTTGATGTGTCGTTACAGATTCAAAGAATCCGCGTTAACAAATCCTCTAATTTATTCTGAAATGGCTAATCATTGTCACCGTGAAAATCATACTTTTTCTATCGATTATGCCAAATTCTTACATATCAGTAGTAACGGAAATAAATTGGACAGATTAGAGGCCTTAGAAATTTCTAAGTCAGTACACCGATCCGAACATCTATTGAACAGTTATTTCCCAAAAATCTCTCCGCTCTTGGCCGAAATTGTCCCATGCCTCCCTCATCCCTCAGCCCCCAACCGTTGAAGCGTGTATATCGGTACCAGTTTAAACAGCATTTAGTCTTGTTTGCGCTCCCCTGAAGATGAGGTGAAAGCCTTGAAACCGGTAGGGTTATACCGTCACAAAAAAGTGGAATAAACAGTGTTTGATAAAAATAAATTACAATGTCTTTAAACCTCCAAAACGTTAATGCCTTAACTATAAACAACAATATACTTTTTGTTGCATAATGTTTACGCCTTGTCAAAAATAATAATAACTTGGAACTAGTTAATCTTACCTAATGTTCTTCCACAGCAATAAAATGTACATAATTTTTTTTAAATAAATCTGTCATATTTGAGTACCGAAATATGAATTCTAAGTAGAGAAACCGTCATATGAGACATTTCCATTACTGTCCAGACGTAGATTAGGATAAAGTAAGAAGTAAATTGACAGTTGGATATTTCGTAAATATATCGTATATGCAAAAAAGATCCAGCGCACGTTGAGATATCTCGCAAAAATATATTATGAAATGTGAATTTTGCCCAAAATAACTGTTATTTTTAGTGAATAACTTTATAATATTATCATCACCAAAAAGTCTACTCTAGATGTATATTTTTATCTGCAGAATTTCCGACCCCTCAGTTTGCATCATTCATCCTCTACGGTCAGGTAACTATAGTTCTCCATCACAAAATACAGCCACCTTAGTGACGGTCTACCTAATATTATATGCCCAGTGTGTCGCTGAACGAGGTATTTTTACTGAATTTCTGTGTTGCATTCAGCATGAATGCTCTATAACATACATGCACATCCTAATTTAATAAAATACGTAACTTACTGCATGGGCTTAGGGGACAATTTCCGGTACTTATTAAAAAAAAAAGACAGTTTAAGTCTACTCTTCACTTTAAAATCTTCTATTTGGTTGAAAGAGTTCTATATAGCAATATAATCCCACTAGTTTGTATTGTATACAACGAAAGAATAACAACAAGAAGAAAACATAAAAACACTTAATCATTTGTTTTTTTATATATTTTAAGATTCGTTTAAAAAACGTTTTTTAAATTTCCATTTAGGAAATCTTCAAAATTTATTCTTTTTTCCAAGAATCTCTGAATGAAATAAAAGAAAGCTTTTTTGAAGATAATTTTGCAAAGCTCATTATTTTTTGTTGAATAATGTATTATATTTTATATACCTTATTATTCGTTCAAATGACAAATCATTACGTTATGTTTTTAGTATAAATCTATTCCATGTCAGGCATAGGTGGTGTGTACCGGCAGGTCTAACTTTTTTTGAGATTTTAATTTTGGTTTAAAAATTTTCAAAGCGCTATGATAAGTATGGAGTTGATTAATCACGGTTTGGCGACATTCTGTTATGTTTAATGCCCGTTTTTTGTAAAATTCAATTATTTTTTACTGTCTCGAAATTAAATTCAGGGTTTTTGCTTCACTAAGAAATGTTAACTATATAACGCAATGTATAGGTTTATACAACATTTTATTTTCATAATTATCCCAAATTAGTTTCAAAAGTTCAAATAAATTTTATAAAAACACTTTCAATTTACAGACAGACATATTTTTAGTAAGATTCTTTAGTATGATAATTTCGAAACAAGGGTCTGCACAAAGAGGGATATCGCACTGTTTACAACTACTATATGTGAAACGTTTTTCTCGTTATATTCTGTGATACTGGCAAACGGCATATTTTTTGACAGAGTGACATTCTTTTAGGCGGTCTGTTGAGGTAGCTTTTCTTTTTTAACATTTGGTTGATGAGCGTATTTGTGTGTTTCAAGCAGTTATATAATGACTTCTGAAAATCTGCAATTGGAGTTCGTATCCTAGTCTTTTCCATAAATATAATGTACGGAATTAGGACACATAGATACACTAAATGAAGTAATATATTATGTTTTTTTGGTCGAGTGGACTAAACAGAGTATAATGACAAATGCATCAACTGCTGTTTCGACTGTACTAATTGCACTGAGTGGCTTTTCTATTTGTTGCTGAGATGTTTTATCCACTAAAGAAGTTTTTTTTTCATAATATCTGGATGCATTGTGGTCAACACAGTTACTTTTTTCTCTTTCCAATTGCGCAGACACAGTATTTAATTGAAATTATTTAACTTCTTCTCGATTTAATCAATCTTCAAGTTTTGGCATATGTTATCAATTTGTTTTCACTGTGCCACCGGTATTCGTATGATTACACTTGTTAACAAGGTTTTTGTCACAAGGGTGAAAATGGTCATTTTAGGTAATTTTTTGTACGCTGATAACGAATATGAACTTGAAAATGTTCTATCACGTACCTAGAAACATGAACAGTTTTTAAAGTACTTTGCAATGAAGAATTCTATGTGTGTGTGTTAGGGTGTCCCTTTTATTTCCGACTTCAAAAGTTTTGAACGCTCACCCTCCAATTTTGTTTGAATGACTCTAAAACATGTCTACAAAAATTTTTGTTGTGATCGAAGCATTATAAACTGTGCCGACTTGAGCGCGAACTCGCATGAAGAACATGGCCGAACTTGTCACGCGTCAGGTCTCTAGTACGTGGCACGTGCAGTGCATTCAGTTCATTATCTGTTATCAAGCGTGTAGCATGTGTTTTTGGCTTGCTACCATAACATTATGTCACATCAATTACGCAGTGCCAGGGAACGTGTGTTTTTAATAGGATATATAAAACACCAAATAACAGGGAACAAGTTACCAACAAATAGACAAGTGATGGAAGTTTTATTTTATAACATATGGGAGGTAAAATTAAGTTTCAGTCTAAGTGCTAATCTTGTGGTTCGTGAGTGCGTGATATTTTGGGATAAAGCGAGAACTACGACAAGATCTGTTCAAAATTGTTCACAAAAACGTATTAACTTGCATTCGGAGTGGGGAAAATTGCAAAAAAAGGCAAAAAATTCTAAAGATTTTTTTAAGCGCCGTGAAGGGGAGTTTAGAAATAGTTTGGACAATTTATTTGATATTGCACATGACAATGCTCTACAAACATTAAAGTTGGAAGAAGAAAGGAAGTTTTTACTTCAACAGAGAGAGCCTGGACGTAATGGCTACCTATCAGAAGTAGACCGAAAACTCGCGGATAAAGAAAAAAGGGCCAGGCAAAGAAAATAAGAAAAAGAGAAAAGGCAAGAGAAACAACAATGTGCAGCATCTACAATACATCTTCTAGTGTACCTCCTATTCCATAATCTGAAGATTCAGATAAGACATTTTCATGAAATCGACGTTGGTGAGTCTTAAGAGTACATCAATGCAGAATGCAGCGAGGAGAGGTACCACTGATTTTATTACTACAAAATTAGTGGCTGATTTGGATAGATGTCAGCTGAATGTAAGAGAATCTGTATACATCCTTCAGGCAACAGCAGAGACACTTGGCCACAATACCGAAGAGCTATCTATTAATAAATATTATATTCATCGAATCAGCCAGAAGAAGACAAGAAAACGTTCTGAAATAATTAAATCGGCTTTCAAGAATAATATCCCTGCAATTCTTACTTTTCATTGGGGTGGTAAATTGTGGTCCGCATTAAATGTCAGGGACCCAAAATAAGAAAGACTTCCAATCGTTGATACATTTGGGGACAGTGAGCAGCTCATCGGCGTTCCAAAATTACAGAATGCTTCTGGTCAAGAGCAATCGAGTGCTGTTTGGGATGCAATAACGTATTGGGGTAGAGAAGACAATGTACGAATTCTCTGTAGCGACACAACTGCCTCAAACATTGGCTGTTTTAAGTGGGCATGTATCTTACTTGAACAAATATTGGTCAGAGAGTTGTTTTTTTTCCCGTGCCGTCATCATACTCGTATATTTAACTTTTTTTACGATGTGTATTTGAATGCAAAGTACATGATGTAATAAGCAGTCCTGACATACCACTTTTTAAACATTTGAGGGAGAGCTGGAAAAGTGTCAATGCAAATAATTTTCAAAGTGGCATAAAGAATGTGGAAGTATTATTCAATGAGTCGGAAATTAAGGAAGTGTTAAACTTCTATGAAAGTTAATAAAATAAACCAATACTGAGAGGCGATTGCCGCAAACTCAAAGAGCTCTCTGTAATTTTTTGGGAGGAGACTGCAAAAAAACTAAAATTATCTTCATTTCCGAGAAAACAATAGATGACTTCTTGTCAACTAAGAGCAGAGATCTGTTCTCTCGCCTGAAGATGGGTACTAGTTTTATTCAAGAAAATCCTTCAACATGGATGAGCAACACTTCACATTAAGAAGCTAAAATGATAGTTAAAGAGTTAAAAGCTGTTAATGACTGTTGAATGACGTGTTAAATTAATGCAAGATTTTCATGGACTATTGACAGTCGATGAGGAGCAAAAGCAATTTGTGTTGCGTTGTGTTCAAGAACATCGTAGACCATACCCAGATTTTAAGAAAGAAACACTGAAAAGAAAGTATCCACAATAATACATTAAAACCATAGTGCACTCTAAAGAGCAAAAATGTATTGAATTAAAAAATAGTTAAATATTATCCATTCATCAATAGTTTTTACACTGACTTAGAACTAATAAACCTATAATTCCTAACATTCAAATTTGGCGCTCAAGTCGGCACGGGTTAACGTCATCTTATTGAGATAAAATTTTGTTTTTGAGTAAATCAAACCAAATGGAAAATATTTAGGGGGTGAGAGCAAAAAAATTCGCAAAATTTTTTTTTTGACCAAATAAGGGACACCCTAGTGTGTGTGTATAAATATAGATGACTTAATGAAATAACTAGATTTTCAACACATCGCGGAAGAATAGAGGTTATTCATAGATTCTTCCAAAGCAAGTTTAAAAGCAGTGTTGTTGTATAATGGACATACTAAACCATTAATTCCAGTGGCGTATTCAGTGGATATGAAGGAAACTTATGACAATTTGTCAATGTTATTAGATCCAGTCCAATACAAAAAGTACTGCTGGAAACTACGGAGATTTGAAAATCGTTGCCTCAACATATTGCTCGGACTTCAGGGTGGGTTCATAATATACTGTTGTGTTCTCTGTTTGTGGGACAGTAGAGCGACTGAAAAACATTGCACAATAAAATACTGGCCTCCCAGAGAAAGCTAAGTCCCAGGAGAACATAATATAAAGTATGCTCTTTTAGTGAAACCAGAAAAAGTTTTGCTCCCTCCCTTACATATCACGCTTGGTTTAATGAAGAATTTCGTTAAAGCTATGGATAAAAGCGGAGAAGGTTTTGCATATGTAAGGAATCAGTTTCTGAAACTTAGTGACACTAAAGTGAAAGAGAGAATTTTTGTTGGCCTCCAAATCAGAAAACTTTTGAAAGTTGAAAAGTTCGAAAAAAAATTAAGTGTTGAATAACTAGAAGCTTGGAAAGCCTTTGGAAGAGTTGTTAGTGGTTTCCTAGGTAATAATAAAGCTGACAATTATAAAGAGCTTGTACAGGAGCTCTCGCATAGTTACCAGAAGCTAGGATGTCTAATGTCACTGAAAATACACTTCCTGCATTCCCATCTGGACTTTTTCTCAGAGAACTTTGGAGCTGTAAGTGATGAACAAAGGGAAATATTCCATCAAGATATTCACAGAATGGAACAACGATATCAAATAAGGTGGGATTCTAATATGATGGGGGACTCTGTTGGTTTTGTTCAGGGAAGGTGACACAAAATACGAGAGGAAAAAAATGCTGTAAGTATTTCATATTTTAACAAAAAAATGTTGCTAGTTATCTGTATATGGTATGGCTGTTGACTGTAATGTAGGGGCTCCTGAGTTATCTTATTTGAGTTTTCATTCAATTTAATATACAATCTCTACAAAAATTGTTGATACGATCAAATGCATAAAAAAGGCTATTTTTGAACAAAAAAATGTATATAAGGTTAATTTTTCTTATAATAATTTTTTTTTTATTCTGCTTTTTTATTTTTCTATGTAGCAACGTTGTATTCTGTGTCTAAATTATATTTCAGGGATTTATTTATTTTCATTGTTGTAATTACGACTTTTGAAGTGCGCAAAAACGTATTTATTTTATTAAAACCCTCCCCCTTCTGTCACATAAAAATCTTAAGTGTTACAAACTTTTCGCTGCTTTCGTTGGGAAAGTAAGGAACTATATCAGTTGTCAACATAAAATGAGTATCCATTACATGAATATAAAATAACTAATGATACAAGAAAGAACAATATTTAAAACTCACTCAATGTCGTAACAACTGTATCAAAATGAAACGTTTTCAATAGATTAGTAACAAAATTATCAAAAATAAATACGAAGAAATATAGCTTACACATACGAAAATTAGCCACTTATAGAAAATACTACAAATTTATAGGTTTAATTATTAATTTATACATAAAATTATTCGATTTTGAGAAAAATTTCACTTTAACCCAGAATATAAAGTTAATTCACATATAAACGAAAGGTAACTATGTACGTGAAAGGAACATTTGTTTATGTTGTATAAATAAAAATTGAAAATATAAAAAGAAAAAAAAATTGGCGTTACAATTCAAATTTTTAAAGAAACTTTTTCGACTTACTGTATAAATGGTGCCAATAAGTATTTCAACACAAATAATCACAAAATTAAGAGAACTGCTCTTAAAATTGTTAAATAACTATAAACATAAAAAAATAACTATTATCGTGCCAATCCTAGCGACATGCAACAGCTGTCAAACGGATTACTTTATAAAAAAATACAAAAAGTGATCAGAAATCATCTTTACAAGTGATAAAATTAACTAACTATTCATGACCTTCGTCGGAGATAATAAAATCTGTATTTATTATAAAATATAGCCAAAACATATATCAAATTGGGCGTATAACAAAAAATAATTCAAAATTATCTGATTTAGAAAACGAGTATTATGTTATTTATTTAATGTGTCGTTACAGATTCCAAGATTTACTGGTACTGGATGAGAATTTTCGAAGAAATTGTAAGATTAGTCCAATGGAAGCAAAAAAGTTAATGTGAACATGCTATTAATTTCTAACTATAAAGAGTTTATTATCAAAGAAAAATAACATAACTCTAGTAAGTTGCATAAGGTTTTTCGGAGTATTTTATCGCGTGGTTTGGCATCATGGTGGCATCATAAACCAAATTACGCGGTAAAACCTTATCCAATTGATACGAAGAACCGCGAATGCTTCATAAAATATAAAACTTTAGTCTATTGTATTACATAGTATACGGATGAGTCTGGCCCTACATCAATTAGTAAGTAATATTTATAAATTATATTGCAACTAGCTGCACCCAGCGTATCATATGCATTTGAAGTAGATGTTTAAGATACAATAATCAAAAAGGGAGAAGGTATTTTAACACAATCAAAATTTATATAGTTCGATAACATCAATGGTTGAATTGATGGTAGACAATATGATACTATGTAATAATTACATGTCATTTTTACTTGTTCTTGAAATAGGTGCATTATGTCGTATTTTGTCCAACTCTGAGGCTTCCGTAAATATCATTCGTACTTGTATGTTGGATGTTTATTACTTATTTGATGCATTTATCTATGACTCGGAAAATAGATTGAGATAAAATCAATGCTCTCTGAATTGTTACTTCCGGTTAAAATCCTTGAAAAATATCTGCCGCCCCTCTATCAATGACGGCTCCTCCACTACCCGTCGCTGCAACTGTACGGGATCCCACCCCTGCCGCACAGGACTACATCGAACTGCTGCACTCACTGGCGGACCACAGCGCAGAGCCGCTCTCTTTCTTGGGCTGCCCCGCGCTCCTAACTGGGCAACCGACTGCTAATAAAGTTTGCAAACATTGAAGATCATGAAATTCATAAATACCAAAAAAAGTCATAATTGCTCCTCATAAATCATATGTTTTGAAGTTTAAAACGATGATATTTAACACAGAACAAAATAAATCGGATACATTTTATAGTTAGACAGTATGCCTAAGAGCACTGTTATTTAGACAGTATGCCTAAGAGAACTGTTAAATATTATATATAGGTAGATGTATTCGAGTTAAAAAATATATTATGTCCTTCTGATAAACGAATGTTTTATAGTAACTTTATTATTTTGTTAATTTTTTTTTTTTTGTAAAATCGCCAAGAGCCGCTCACAGACGTGCAAACGTGCCAACTTTCGTTCTGCAGTCAAAAGACGTGGAACCTATCGAGCAAACACTTTACGGAATCCTAGGTCCTTTGTGATTATGGATTGAGGGCTCCCATAATTTATTCTTATCTCAGAATAAATTTTGGAAACCGTCAAACGTCGGTCACCTACCAGATGATCACGAATGGCGTTAATCTTCGTTTCGGTAATGCTCGTCCGTGGGCGTCGATCATGGTTTTTCGCTAAATTGCCAAGAGCCGCTCACAGACGTGCAAACGTGCCAACTTTCGTTCTGCAGTCAAAAGACGTGGGACCCATCGAGCAGACACTTTACGGAATCCTAGGTCCTTTGTGATTATGGATTGAGGGCTCCCATAATTTATTCTTATCTCAGAATAAATTTTGGAAACCGTCAAACGTCGGTCACCTTCCAGATGATCACGAATGGCGTTAATGTTCTGTTCGGTAATGCTCGTCCATGGGGCGTCGATCATGGTTTTTCGCTAAATTACGATAAACTAAATGTAGCGATAAACTTGATAAACGTGCGTTGCGCAATCGACGGGCGTATCTCTTTCTTAGACGTCGTTTGCTAAAGTAATGACGGAATCTGCCGAAGCCGGCTGACCACTCTCCCTACTCCTTATATCTCCTCCCAACACTCCTCGAGGTGGCCGCGCGCTCCATTTAAAATTACGCGCTCTAAAACAGAAGTCTCGTTAATATTTGCTCCACCCTCGTAGTTTATCTCAGAATATTATATTGGTATTACCTAAGTGGTCCTGAATTTTTTTACAGGGTACCGAAATCCCACTTAAGTTTTCCTGTTTAATATGATGTCCTTGTTTCCAGCCCCTTTTAACAATTCAGTATAAATTCGTGCCTAGATGACTTTTCTAGTATGGATCACTATTTCAATTGCTCATATGAAATCTGACAAACTTAACTTCTCAGGCAAATAATTCTGTTAAACAGGTCTTAAAATTCAGATTACCCAAAGACAAACATTTTATTGTTATCAAATCATAGATACAGATCTTATCGTTAGGCCGGTGTGCCTCTGTTAACCTAATACCATCGTGATAAAAAATCTTAAACTTAGATCTGGATGTTGAGAAAAACTATGAATTTTAAATGACCTTGTTTTGTACTACGTCCATCAGCGGAACTTTTTAAAAATATGTAATAATGCAGCTCTATCTGTCCATTATGTAATGATGCAGCTCTATGTAATGATGTAACAAAATATGTAATGATGCGGCTCTATTTGTCCATTATGTAATGATGCAGCTCTATGTAATGATGGGACAAAATATGTAATGATGCGGTTCTATCTGTTCATTATGTAATGATGCAGCTCTATGTAATGATGTAACAAAATATGTAATGATGCGGCTGTATTTGTCCATTATGTTATGATGCAGCTCTACGTATTGATGCAACAAAATATGTAATGATGCAGCTCTATCTATCAATTACGTAATGATTCAGCTCTATGTAATTATGCAACAAAATATGTAATGATGCGGCTCTATCTGTTCATTATGTAATGATGCAGCTCTATGTATTGATGCAACAAAATATGTAATGATGCAGCTCTATCTGTCGATTATGCAATGAGGCAGCTCTGTATAATGGTGCAACAAAATATGTAATGATGCGGCTCTGTCGATTAATAATTTAAATGTTCTTTTATTTATTGATTATTGCAAAACTTTTGTAGTTTATTTCCATGTTATTTAATTCTTTGGGTATTGCGTGATCATGAGAGCGTCAAGATTAGTTAAATTGATGAAAAAAAAAATCAATTTTTTTTTAAATATTAAGAATTTTAAAATTACTTATAAACCCAATAGAAATTATCAATATTAAATTAAATTTACTAATATATATTTTTTGATGAAATATTTTGAATCACAAAAAGTGAATATAAATATACATAATATATATGCAGTCATACTTTTATTTTTATTTATGAACGGAATAAATTCGAATTCCTTAAACCACCAGAAAAATTGTTCATTCGGAACAATTTTGTCGAGAGAAAACTTATTAAATGATTTATAGAATATGATTGCAATAAGTTAAGCCCCTTATAATCGATTTATAAAGGGTTTATCGGCCACTTAACACTATGAACCCCGAAATTTTTTTATTAAAACACAATAAACTAAATATTACATTTTTATTTTACACCGAGAATTTTTTTCTACAACGTCCTATCCCCGAGGCGTTCATCAGACGTTCGAAGCTCATTTAGTGGAATAACAAATATATATCTCGTTTATTGCAATGTTGAGTCCAATAAAACTGAAAATGAAACCTTTGATAAAAAACCTTCAACTGATTGAATTTCAATTAAATTTTTTCTGGATATTACGAATTTATGGAAAAAATATTAGAATTCAAGATTTTGTTGGGCTAACATTAATTGTAATTCCTAGAACTACATGTAGAAAATAAGATTTTTATCATTTCATGTTCTCGAAGTGTTAAAAAATCATTTTATATTACTTTATTTTGATATACCATACATTTCATATTAGTTTTAAATACTATAGAATAATAAAAACCGACATGTTTTTTTATCATTTTATTTTATTATATTGTAGTATTTCAAATACTTTTGACGTGTTTCATCAAATCAAAATAAGTTTTTTTGATTACTGAAATGTTTATCAACGATTTTTCTGATAAATAAAACATATGTTTATACACAAAATATCTTGTAAACAATATCTTTGACAACACTAAACAAAACCTGTTTTCTACTTTATCATGATTCAATCCCTAATAATTGCAATCTTAAATATCAACTTTTTGTATTGCATTTTTTGGTCTGTTTAGCATTTTTTGTTTTTACTTTACAATTTATTGTATTGTTCAAAGCCTTGATACATTGTTTTTATTTTATTTTAGAAATAAAAACTTAAAAGTAAAAAAAATAAAATGTGACCAAGTCCGACAACTTAAAAAAGCTGAAAATAAGTATTATCTTTTTCCGACGAAACAAAAAGATTTTTACCAAATTTATAATACTCATTAGTTGCTATAGAAATAAAATCTCGAAACAAATATATATTCTTTGTTTTTTTTTCATTACTATTATTTAAATGGTGATCAAAGTATTTTTCCCAATTTACTTTGGTATATTACGCAATTATCTGTCCACCCACTTTGTCACAGTCGGGATATGCAAACTTGATAATTTCAAATAATATATATACCCACATTTTATCCGTTTTGATATTTTGAGCATCACAATACTAGGTTAGTCAAAAAGTTTTGAAAGCAACATCTATGGAGCTGTAGAAAAACCAAAATTTCTACGCCATTTTAATATTTCATCTTTCATAAGAACGTACTCAAAATTTCATTTCGATCTGTCAATTCATTCTTTGTTTACAAGCCATTTGAAGTTGACGTGTCAGTGTATTTTTTAACAATGGAAAAATCCGAATATCGTGCAGTGATTAAGTTCTTTGTTTTGGAAGGTTTATCGGCTACTGAGATCCATGCAAAGATAGTGAAAGTATTAAAGGAGTCTTCTCCTTCATTTTCAACCGTTCACCAATGGGTTTTGGAGTTTAAGCATGGCCGTACAAGCGTTGAAGACGGTCCACGCTCAGGACGTCTAAAAAGTGCATCTACACCAGAAATCATAGCGAAAATACAGGATATGGTTTTGAAAGATCATCGATCGACTGTGGATGTGATAGCTGACACCACAGGCATCTCACATGGAACAACATGGCATATTTTGGCTGAAGTTTTGGGTTTCAAAAAACTGTGCGCACAATGGGTGCCGCATTTGCTAACAATGCAACAAAAACACGTTCGAATGCGACTTTCTGAGCAACATTTGGAGCAATTTCGAAAGGATAAAAAGGGTTTTCTGCGTCGATTCATCACTATGGATGAGACTTGGGTCTACCACCATGATTCTGAATCAAAACAAGAGGCTAAGGAGTGGTGTGAACCAGGCACTTTGTCCAGAAATCGGCCAAGAAGGTGTTAGCGTCAGTTTTTTGGGATGCAAAAGGAATTTTATTGATAAATTATCTCCAAACTGGTAAGACAATCAACTCTGATTATTATTGTGACCTTTTGGACCAGTTGGATGAAAAAAATTGTGAAAAAAGACCCGGTTTTCAGAAGAAAAAAATCATTTTTCATCAAGACAATGCACCTACTCACACAGCTCAAAAAACCATCGCGAAAATCAGTGAATTGGGGTACGAATTGTTGCAGCATCCACCCTATTCGCCAGATTTAGCTCCCTCTGACTTCTGGCTGTTCTCACACCTCAAAAAATTCCTTCGTGGAAAGCATTTTTCATCAAACGAAGAGGTTATAGCCGTCGTAGAGGAGTATTTTGCAGGCCTTCCAGAAAGTCACTTCTGTGATGGGACAACAAAGTTGGAAGATCGTTGGACCAAGTGTATAGATCTTATGGGAGACTATACTGAGCAATAAAAGTGATTTCCCCCCAAAAAAAATGTATTTTCATTTCCGCTTTCAAAACTTTTTGACTAACCTAGTACATGCACATTTATTAAGAGGATTTTTTTAAATACCGAATTTCCGATAGAAAAATGTTTTGTTATGAATGTTGAGATATTTAATATAGTAAATTGAAAAAAATCTTTCGTGGTTTCGACAATGTTTTTACATATTTATTGCATGTCTGAAAATCGAGTTTCACAAAAAAATATTTAATCGTTTAGACTATGTTTACAATTATACAAAAAAATTATATAGTTTAAAAAAGAGGAAAAAATAAGCGCCTTATAACCTTTTCCTATCAGACACTGGAAGTCAGAAATAATGCTAAAAGTATTAAGGTCCAACCATTTTATATACCTATCGTAATAGTGATTATTATACAACATTATTAAATTATTATCAAATAAAAGTATTTATATTGTCAAAAATATACCCTTTTGTATTCATGGTAGGCTAGATATTTTTACCATTCGAACAAATAATTGTACTGGCTTTTAAAAGGTACGTTACATATAAATAATATATGGATCAGCCGTACCTTGAATACACGTTTTGCTTTATGTGCTGTTTATTTCATCCAGTCTCGAATTAATTCCATATACTCGTAAAATTCACAAAAATATATCGCATCGATCGTTCTTCTACGCAACGTTTCACCGCAATATTCGTTAAGAATATCGCATTTTTTTATACCTTTTTTTACTCCATCGATTGACTTGATAAAATATTAAAATCATATTTCATATTATAATAAAAATTCTTTGGTTAAACTATAGTAGAATACTGGCACTAGTAAATATCATAACAGGCAGAACATTCGCTTGTCAATACTATTTACCGCTGCCGCTTACATCAAGCACTGCATTTTTTTCTTATTTACTTAAGTACAATTATGTACATGAGCAAATATATTTTTAGAATATTGAAAATTTTAGGCATGTTAATTTTCTTTCATTAAATCCAAAATCTATTGTTAAGTTCAATAAGTTCTTTCCAAAACCATACATGGAAGATACACTGGATAAGTTTTCTTACGATAATTATGAACGATTGAAACACGTTATCGCCTTTGGTAAAAAAATCGTGATAACAGAAATTTCGTAAATGCGAACAGAATGTTGCAAAAGTTTATTTGTTTGGTTGTGAAATTTCAGTCTCAATCTTATATAAAAAATGTTATTGAATGCTTTTATGGAAAAAAATTACAAATTTATACTATAAGCGTGTTTTTAGTCCTTAATTTAAGCATACATGTATATTTCCTTTTGTTTATTTTCAAGACAACGGTGCTGAAGGAGTTAAAAACTAGGAAAAAGGCAGCCGGACGTAGAAGTCTATATAACGGGCGGTGGGGGCACTTACGGGGAAGTGACCCGCAGTGAACTGCCAGCCGCCCCTTCACGACATCGCTACAAGCTTTACGTACTCTTTAAGGGCCGTGTCAATGGCGATCCAAGTTGATCGGCGGCCATCAAATGCCCCTGTATCGGTTCTGAGGTTTACTCGACGTCAAATCTTAAAAAAAAACTAGGAACAATTTTTCATGAGAGAAATGGCAACTTACGAGTATAATAGTAGAAATGTAGTTTTGAATCTATTTACATATTAAGGAACCTGTCAAAATAAGCTATATTCATTGAGTAATTTTTTTTAAATTATGTTTAGTTCTACATACACCAAAAAAATATCCAACTCGAAAAAACATTATTTATGTTATCGAAGGTGCATACATTTTCTTCTTCATATCAAAACTAAATCATTCATGTGGTAACCCTTCAACACATCTGAATTGGTGATTCTGGAATATTAAACATTGTCTTCGACCCGATTAATCGAGCCTATGAGATTATAATCCCTGAATTAGGCCCGGAATTCACGTTTCATTATTTGTTTGGAATGCTACCCCGCACGGGAAGTGGCGGCACAAATCCCCAACTAGGACCGTTTTTTATTGATATTTTAGTGCCACCGAGAATCGAACCCAAAACCCTGGGGTGGCAGTCAAGCGTCTTGCCAACTAAGCAAGACAGTTCGTGAATTCTTGAATATAGATCCAATTCAATGTGTTTTTTGTTTAATTAAATTTAAAAGAAGTGTTTCTTACAAATGAATGATACATTTCCTCAAATAAAAACATTAAAATTATTAATTGTATTTTTTTTAAATATAATTTCATATAAATTGACGCATAAAATTATTATTATCCTTCAAATAAGTGGGAAGATTTCATACTAAAAAGTAAAATGCACTCACTAATAATAAAATGTTAAATTTTGTAAGTTTATTGTCAACAGGTAATCTCTTTCAACCAACGAAAAAAAGTGGAACAATTTTGTTTTCAGTGTTGATTGAATGGTTTACGTTCGAGCTTGATAAAAATATACAATACATAATTGTAAGATCAAAAAGAAGAAAGAAATCGTTCGACAATTTCAATATAACAATTACATATGCGGCCACAAGAGAGGAGGAGATATGAAGAAAAATGACAACGGGGTAACCAGGAAACACGATACGTTACTGAAGGAAAGTATCGGGTTGTCCGGAATGCTATTTAGTATTTTTTTATTTAAATTAAACGGCAAATGTTCGTGGACGGTCGTTTGCGATATTTTCAGTATCTTTCTCTATCAGCAATCTCTCGCGTCATAGAGCGCTGGTAATTCTCGATAAAAACCTTGATTTGGTTGTCATTATGGTGATCGGCCTTTGAGAGAGGACACAATCTTCGAGTGTCGTATCACCATTACGGATTTTTTAAAACCATATCTGACACAGACGATCACTAGCAGTATCGTTGCCATTCGGCATTTGCTGTAACAAAAAAACTGCTAGGTGGTACCGAGAATATATCCACAGGGTCATTTAGTTGGTTCAATATATCTATACCACGCGTGATTGAGCGTTTAGCCATGATATTCGTTCTGTAAGTTGATATGTAGGTGATTCCTTGCACGGCTATATTTGTTAGGTACATAATACAAACTTAATGCTTCTAGAATCACGGGACAGTTAAAGCAACCTCGAAAAACATTTAGTAGCTATATCGCAATAGATTCTTGCCTTCTTGTTTCGAGGATTGTATAGTCAAACTCCGTGAGAAGCTTGACATGGTGAGCATATTTTAGGTAATCGCCCTTTGTTTCTTTCTGAGGATATCTGAAGCCTTTTTTTGTGTTTGTTCTATATTGTTTTTATATTTAAGCTGATGAGGAGCCCAAACTGTAGATGCATATTCTAATTTGGATTTTATTAGATAATTATATAAGTTTCGAAGGATATCGGTACTGTTAGATTCTCTTGATATTCTCATTATAAAACCGAGTAGTTTGCAACAGTCCGATGTCAAATGCGAGACATGGTTAACGAACGTGAGTCCGACATCAACGGTTACGCCCAAATCTTTGAATTCAGAAACTCTGTTTAATACTACTCCCTGTATAGTATACTGAAGGTGGATTGGTGAAAACAATCGACTATAGGATACACAGACACATTTATTTATGTTGAACAAAAGATGATTTTGCTGAGTCTAGGAAACTAGAGAGTCTAGGCCCTGTTGTAACTGTGCAGTCGTGAAGTGAATTAATCTTTTTGAAAATTTTCAAGTCATAGGCGAGCAATAAACACGTCGAATGACTTATGGAATTTTAAATATCATCCATTAATATGAGGAATAGCAAGGGACCTCAATTAGATCCTTGTGGTATACCAGATTTGGCGATGAATTCCACAAAAAACTTGTTCCGGATTGTTACGTATTGAGATCTTTCTTTTAGGTGTAATGCAAATCATCCAATTAGATTATCGCTGAAACCAAGGTTATGCATTTTCTTTAGTATATCGTGATTAACTTTGTCGAAAGCTTACTGGAAGTCTGTATATATTACGTCTGGAAAAATTCGTCTAAATTTGACGCAATCTGCTGTATGAGAGAGAGAGAAGGTTGGTAACAGTCGATCGTTTTGGAAAAAAAACATGCTGGTTTCCAATAAGCCGTGATAATACTTAGTGGCTCAATTGGTTGCAGAGTACAGTTTCGAATTGTTTTGGAAGTATAGAGAGAACTGTTACAGGTCTCTAATTAAAGTCTAACGGGTCTCCCGAGTTGAAGATAGGGCAGATCCTGGTTGTCACCCATGTTTCCGGGAAATGTATTGGTGTTTATGCTTAAGTTAAATATGTAGCAAATGGGATCACACACGTATTCCGCACAGACTTTGAAAATGTCGGCTGATAAACCATTTGGTCCGATTGTGATAAACTTTCTTTTTCCTACTGTTGGGTTTGTTTATCATTAATCTAATCAAGTTCAAGTGATCCTAATGTTGATTCTAAAAAAAGGATATTTACAATACTCAATCAAATAATTCGCGAAGTAATTTACGATTTGGCGTAAACTGACGTTTACGCTGTAACTGAGCTTTGCGGATTGCTCACCAGCGTCGCTGGTAGTCGCCCGTTCCAACGGAAGGCTGCGCGCGTACTGTAAGCGAATGTGCAATTCCCCTATGATTTTGGTAGACAAGTTAGACTTTCGTAACCAAATTTCAAACTTCACAGAATAATATTTCAATAAATACAGTAACCCAACAACACGATAATGAATGCGTACTACCCTTATTTATTAGCTCAGCTGGTGTAAATTAGACCAGTTATCTTAATATCTTAGGAGTTCGATGAATTCTAGGATCTTTAATAACTTACGTTGACACTTGAAAGCGGGAACTTGGTAATAAAGAAAACGCATATATTATCAGTTAAACTTATATATTTTAACTAGCCTCATTGGGCATGTCCAAAGGACATATAATAAAGGAAATGCAATTTTGATTTAAATTCCACACATCGTAGGATGTCTGGCGGATTATTCCTTGATTTAGTATAAAAGGGCTGGCCTCGCGGATACGCGAGAGACCCCAGCACAAATACTCGCACACAGGGTGGTGACAAGGATAATATAATTTACACAAGGGAAATCACCACCATAAGAATATCAAGAAGAAGTTACCACAATAAGATGATCCAGAGGAAATCGCCAATAGAGTAAGTTAACATATGAATATAGATATCTTAAGTGGAAATTCTCAGACCACATCCCTGAACATAATTTAATTAATAATAGCTTCGGCGTGTATTATGCATGACGTCATGACGTAGCCAGAAGAAGTGATATAGGCCTTCAGGAGCTCAGCGACCAGGAATATCCGATGACGGCGTGATAAATAATGGCCAATTGGAACCTCGTTCAGAAGGAGAGTTCCAGAAGGTAGGTCCAGCACTGGACGAAAGATATGGATGTTCTAAGTAGAATTGTCCAGAAGCAGTCAGCGTCAGAGAGCGTTCTCTCATGCAACAAAGTCGAATAGACTGGTATCAATGGACGCTTTAATTCTTTAATTACAGAATTCTCCAAATAACCAACCATTTAGAGCGCGTCTATGTTTTTATAGTGGCTTTCGGAGATACGTAGAAGAGCGTAACAATACTCTAGAACAGTGCTCCGCAACCGGTGTGCCGTGGCACACTGGTGTGCCGTGAGCCGGATACAGGTGTGCCGCGGTTAAATTCAATGTATTTGACATTTAACAATTTTTCATTATGTATTTAATATACAATGACAAATTATTTTTCATAATACTGTCTATTTTTCAAAATGTAGTATAGAATAATTATTATAACTAAATAATTTTTCAATGGTCCCCCAGCACCTGGTGCTAACTGTTGAAAACTGCGTAGTGTGCTTTGTACACACCATGGCCGCACCAAATTAATCATAGACAAAGAAAAATGACCCTCATGCGCGTCGCTGAAGACTCATACGCATGCTTAAAAGGTCTTGACCAAGAACTTCGGATTGCGCTGTCAAAAATCGAGCCGAATATAAAACTTTTGTGTTCATTGAAACAAGCGCAGGTATCACATTAATTAATTATTATTTTATAATAATTATTAGGATTGCGTAAAAATAAATATGTTATAGTTTTATGTATGTATACTTTTCAAATAAAAAACAAAAATTTATTGTAAAATTTGTTGGATACGGATGAAGAGTTGTTGCTATCTCCAAAGCTACTGGGCGCATGAAACGGACAATCCCTCATCCTGGGGCGAGTAAAAGCTTGTAGAAGAATTGGGATGGATAGCCCTGGCGGTTGCTTCAAAAAGGTCATACACGTGTTTGCGGCGGTGACGGTCCGCGTCCTCCGTGACTGGGTCGAGTCAAAATTTCTGGACGTATGCAATGGATAGCGTTTGCGGCGGCCGCGGACTGAGCCTCATAATGGCAAAGTTGATTTCGATAGGTCCCGGGCGAGATATCTAGGTCACGCAGGTGAGACTTGCGCCGATTTGGGAAGATAATCGAATGTACTTATTTAAGGACATTTGAGCTATTATGGCACATATTTGTTGAATCGAAAAAAAAAGCAGTCGTAATATTATGTCTTTGATGGCAATTATTTAGAATGAAAAAAAAAACATTCGTAACAATTGCTTTGCAAGAAGTTTATGCTTTTCAACACTTCTTCCTTAGAAAAAAATGGAGCAATATACTTCTGCTATCTAATGAACTGTTTAATATTTATTTTTAGGTCATATTTAGCCGTCGAGTCGAGGTTAACTGATAATATTGCAGATAACTGAAAGTTTTCTGCAATATTTTGGGGGTCTTCGATTATACTGTCTCCCAGTTTCATGGATTTGAAGCAAGTTTTGTTCGTTTTTCTATTTTTTACATGATTCCAAAGATTCGAAGGGTTGTTTCGGATGTCGGTCTCTATCTTGGCTAAATGCTCATGGTGTAATTGTTTTATTTGAGTTTTTAATTTGGCTCTCAGCCTCGAGCATTCTAAGTAATTCGCCTGGTTTCTGCTTTGAAGATAATTATTATGAAGTTTGTTTTTATTTTTGAGATCTCGGATTATATAGACATGGAACAAAACTGGATAATTGGACCAATTTGGTAGATTATGTTTCTGTGGGACGCAGATATCTAGCGTTCCATAAATACCACTATGGAAGTAATTTACAGCTTCATCAATATTATATATACTATCCATACAAATGTCTCGAAGAGTCACTGATTTTTTAGGAATCAATGAAATGAACAGGATTAAAAACTAAAACCATCAAACTGTAGATATGATATTTACTAGTGAAATCAAAGGTTTAGTTACCCAAATAGAAGATGAACTTTACCAATAATTTATCACTATCCCCCTTAAACATAACTAACACGACTGACTTTGAGACTATGGTAAATTTTCTAAATATTACTATAAATTTCATCGAGAGCCTTATACTGATATAACATATTATCTCAACACATGTGACTCGGATGCTCTCAACTCCAGAAGCCTAAACGAAACCATTTATTCATCTTATTGTTACATTAACATGGATAGGAAAGAAAAAATCCTCACAAGATGATTATCTAATCTAGGTATCCAAAGCAGTTTAAGAAATATGTGATAAACCTTATAATAGGAAAAAAAGACTACAAACAAAATATTTAAAACATCCATAAATATCTTAGACTAGACATAATTCAACGAACTACGCAAAGAATGTAAGAATCTCTCTAAAAATGTTTCTTTGAATTTGTAAAAAAAACGCGAGAATAATATCAATAACAACTTGAAAAGTTCTTGGAATGATGTCGATTCATTGCGAAAAAAATACTGAAACATATCCAAGTTGCACGTATTACGACCAGCCATTAGCTGATTCGGTTGGAGGGATTATGAGTTTATTTGCAGACTTCTTTAAGGACATGAAAAAGATTCACACTGACAAAGTTATTCGAATGTGAAAACACAATTTTAAATTCGTTATTAAACGGAAAACGAGTGGACTCAACTAACACCGATTTCAGTAAAGCATTTGATCAAGTGTCACATGATATTTTGTTAAGTAAACTGAAATCTGTATGAATAGTTAGCCCACTCTTAGACTGGATCCAAAGCTATATTAAAAAACGAACACTTTCTACCAAATTCAACGGTTCTCTTTTTAGCCTTTAATACTTACTACCGGTGTACCCCAAGGATCGCCCCTACGACCAATTTTATTTCTCTTATTTGTTAATTTTATAGTTGATACATTTAGTTATGTTGAGATTTCACTTTACTCAGATGGTTAAAAATGTTTAAAGCTAAGTTAAGTTAGTCTCCTAAGTTAGTCTCCTGATTGTCTTTAATAACAAAAATGTTTAAATAAACTACGAGAATAATGTACCACCAACAAATTGCTCTTAAAAATTTGAAAATTCTCAAAAAGATCAGTTCACCTCACGACTGTGCACAGTTACAACAGGACCTAGAATCCCTAGTCTCCTGGAGTGAGCAAAATCATCTTCTGTTCAACATTAATAAATGTGTCTGTGTATCTTATAGTCGATTGTTTTCACCAATCCACCATCAGTATACTATACAGGGAGTAGCACTAAACAGAGATTCTGAATTCAAGGATTTGGGCGTAACCTTCGATGTCGGACTCACGTTCGTTAACCATGTCTCACGTTTGATATCGGACTGTTACAAACTACTCGGTTTTATAATGAGAATATCAAGAGAATCTAACAGCACCGATATCCTCCGAAACTTATATAATTATCTAATTAGAACCAAATTAGAATATGTATCTCCAGTTTGGGCTCCTCATCAGCTCAAATATAAAAACAATATAGAACAAATACAAAAAAAATCCTCAGATATCTATGGTACAGAACAATGGGCGATTACCCAAAATATGCTCACCATTCCGAACTTCTCACGGTGTGTAACTATAGAAGCCTCGAAACAAGAAGGCAAGAATCCATTGCGATATTCCTTATAAAGGTTTTCCAAGGTTCCTTTAACTGCCCCGCTATTCTAGAAGCACTAAGTTTATATGTACCCAATAAATATAGCCGTGCAAGGAATCACCCTCTGTTCTACATACCAACTTATAGGACGAATATCATGGCTAAACACACAGTCACGCGTGGTATAGAGGTATTGAACCAACTGAATGACACGGTTGATATATTCTCGATACCGACTAGCAGTTTGAGAATAATCCTGGCTGATATTCTTCCTAACGAATAAGCTAACGCTAGAAGCAGACCCTCTTTGTGTAACAGGAGAAATCCGTGCAAGGTGGATAAAAAAAAAAAAAACCTAAGACAATGTGATATAAATAAAACTCCAATTAATTGCAATTATTCGCTAAATCAATACAAATTAAAACCGGTATCTTCTATAAGAGACCTAGGAATTATATTTTGCGATTGCTTTACATCTGCTTTATTATACCTTCATATGAGTTTTTGATAAACTTTTGTAATTTTATAAATGATTTTAAGTATTTAAATGAACTTGTCTTATGTGCATTTGTTTTCACGTTATGTAAGACACTGTTGTGACGTTAGTTAATTTTATTTATAAATATAAAAATAAAATTTCTGCGTCACAAATGCAGTGAACTTTTACTTGATTGAAAGTACAATGCATAGAAATAGTTCCCTAGACTACACATTTTCTTCCATAATATTACACCGTTATATTTTCATAAATAATAAAGTTTTTTCATCGAAGATTTCATGTTATATTTTTCGGACGGAAATTAAATATCTCAAATTTATTAATTAAGTGTTTTTAAGAAAGGTATATTTATTTTCCCCTTTGGTAATTAAATAAATCCTAAGTATCTTGATCCTTTATTTGAGTGAGTTTAATTTTTCAGAAAGATTTTATTACAGAAATAATTAAAATCCCATTTTTCTACAGTTTAGTTTTCTTAATTTTTAATTTATATACATAGTCTTGAAAACTCCCGATCCGAAAAAGTAATCTGATTTTCATTCTCCAGAATTCTTAAGTTTTTTCCCTTTGAAGATTTAAATTTTGTTCAATAAAAATTTAGTTCTTCCCATTCAAACGTTTACTCAGAATAGTCACTTTTCTCACAATATGATATACGAGTAAATATGCAACAAATTTAGTTATTTATCTTTTAATTGACATTTTATTATTATATATTTGCAAGTATTATTTAATTTCAATTTGTAATAAATTATTGGCAAACTCATTTGGTTGACTACGATATAGAAAATAAAAATAATTATATCAAATTTATATAAGTGCATGTCACCACGCCGTGTCCCTTGCGGAAAAGACAGAAATAACATTCCTTTATAGCTTTCTAACATGCACACAACTGTTGCTTCTTCCTTTTTATTTGTTGTATGTTACCATTCTTTCAATGCCCCTTTCAACTTGCCCATTACACATGCACATAACTCATCTACCTATTCAAGTTTCTTTGAGTTAACTCATACACCGAAAACAATTTTACCACGCTTTTTTCAATAATCATTGTCATAGATAACATTACACTTTTCTTAAACCTTTTACAAGACATCTCTCATACAGCTCACTTATATCTCTTAAATCGCTTTCGTTTTCGAATCACCTCTACAAATAGAAGTTCTCATATATTTATTTCACTTATTGTTATACCTATCCCATAATCTTTTAAATCGTGTATACACGTAACAATCTACAAAGTAAAGAATCAAATAGATATCATCGGATTATTATAAATCTTACAAGTGATAATAACAATCCAGAAAAAAAGTAGAGAAATATAGGTACTCGTATGCAGACGCGGCAGTATTTTGGAACATACCAACGCAATTCTTTTAATATCGAATTACACGAGAGACTCAATATGATGTTAGGTTACTTTGTTTATAAGATATATAAATCTAATATGATATTATTTGAAATGTTCTCAAAAAATCGTGACAATATTTTTATAAAAAAACTTTAAATGTGAATATCAAACACGTTTTTCTTTGAATTTCATTTCAGTACAATTTAATATTAAAAAATATATATTTCATAAAAGGTTAAGATATAGCAGGCCTTTTTTCTTGACTTCCGAGGCAGTCGTTCCAAAACCAAAAACACCCTCCATTGAAGTCGTTACACGGCCGCTTTTCAGCATCGTAAAGGGCAATCAACCGGGGGCAGGGGGTGTACAAAAATAAACATATTCTTTTCATCAATACGAGAGGGAGGGCGCATTTTGATGCCGAGCCATAATCTGTAATGGGCCTTTACCTTTTGTGCTGCGTCCCTAGACTATAGGCCTTTTGAGCCTCTCAAAATCAAAACTTTCAATCTCCAAAAAATACACTGCTTTCAAGATAATGGTTTAGAAAACAGTTACAATAGAGATTTTGGACATAAGCTCCGCTAAAAGGGTCACTTGTTCTAATATCACACTTATAAGGCATTGGCATTTCTATCTTATTTTACTTATAAGAATTAGAAAATACACTGCTTTCAAGATAATGGTTAAGAAAACAGTTAAAATAGAGATTTTGGACATAAGCTCCGCTAAAAGGGTCACTTGTTCTAATATCACACTTATAAGGCATTGGCATTTCTATCTTATTTTACTTATAAGAATTAGAAAATCTATTAATTATTTTTGATTAACTGTCTTATAAAAAAGTGCCCAAATAATGATTCAAAACGATATTATGTGTAGAAATGAATGCATAATTGCTGTACAAAATTATTTATTGAGAAAAATACACGAAGAGACAATGTATGACAGAATATGGAATGAAGAAATAAGGGATGAATGCGAACTTGAGGCTGATGTGTTAAGTTAGATGAAGGAGTTTGGGCATGTGGAACGAATGATTAAAATATACTAATAAATCAGACATATAGTGCAAATGTGAGTGAAAAATGTGTGATAGGAAGACCGCGGAAAATATGATTGGATCAAGTAAATGAATGATATTCTGAAAGAAGTAAACATAGAAAGTCAGAGAAAACGTACAAGTTGTATAGACGTAGAAGAGGAAACCTCGATGTTTCCCGTTACTCTTCCATCATCAGAGAAATCGTACAAGTCGTATAGACGTAGAAGAGGAAACCTCGATGTTTCCCGTTACTCTTCCATCATCAGAGAAATCGTACAAGTTGTATAGACGTAGAAGAGGAAACCTCGGTGTTTCCCGTTACTCTTCCATCATCAGATAAATCGTACAAGTTGTATAGACGTGGAAGAGGAAACCTCGATGTTTCCCGTTACTCTTCCATCATCAGAGAAATCGTACAAGTTGTATAGACGTAGAAGAGGAAACCTCGATGTTTCCCGTTACTCTTCCATCATCAGAGAAATCGTACAAGTTGTATAGACGTAGAAGAGGAAACCTCGATGTTTCCTGTTACTCTTCCATCATCAGAGAAATCGTACAAGTTGAAAGACGTAGAAGAGGAAACCTCGATGTTTCCCGTTACTCTTCCATCATCAGAAAAATCGTACAAGTTGTATAGACGTAGAAGAGGAAACCTCGATGTTTCCCGTTACTCTTCCATCATCAGAGAAATCGTACAAGTTGTATAGACGTAGAAGAGAAAACCTCGATGTTTCCCGTTACTCTTCCATCATCAGATAAATCGTACAAGTTGTATAGACGTAGAAGAGGAAACCTCGATTTTCCCGTTACTCTTCCATCATCAGAGAAATCGTACAAGTTGTATAGACGTAGAAGAGGAAACCTCGATGTTTCCCGTTACTCTTCCATCATCAGAGAAATCGTACAAGTTGTATAGACGTAGAAGAGGAAACCTCGATGTTTCCCGTTACTCTTCCATCATCAGAGAAATCGTACAAGTTGTATAGACGTAGAAGAGAAAACCTCGATGTTTCCCGTTACTCTTCCATCATCAGATAAATCGTACAAGTTGTATAGACGTGGAAGAGGAAACCTCGATGTTTCCCGTTACTCTTCCATCATCAGAGAAATCGTACAAGTTGTATAGACGTAGAAGAGGAAACCTCGATGTTTCCCGTTACTCTTCCATCATCAGAGAAATCGTACAAGTTGTATAGACGTAGAAGAGGAAACCTCGATGTTTCCCGTTACTCTTCCATCATCAGAGAAATCGTACAAGTTGTATAGACGTAGAAGAGGAAACCTCGATGTTTCCTGTTACTCTTCCATCATCAGAGAAATCGTACAAGTTGTATAGACGTAGAAGAGGAAACCTCGATGTTTCCCGTTACTCTTCCATCATCAGAAAAATCGTACAAGTTGTATAGACGTAGAAGAGGAAACCTCGATGTTTCCCGTTACTCTTCCATCATCAGAGAAATCGTACAAGTTGTATAGACGTAGAAGAGAAAACCTCGATGTTTCCCGTTACTCTTCCATCATCAGATAAATCGTACAAGTTGTACGTAGAAGAGGAAACCTCGATGTTTCCCGTTACTCTTCCATCATCAGAGAAATCGTACAAGTTGTATAGACGTAGAAGAGGAAACCTCGATGTTTCCCGTTACTCTTCCATCATCAGAGAAATCGTACAAGTTGTATAGACGTAGAAGAGGAAACCTCGATGTTTCCCGTTACTCTTCCATCATCAAGGAAAATGCTACCTAAATAGCAGAAATCCTTAACTTGCTTTAATATTTCACTATTCCCTAATATATCGCATTTATTTTCTCTTTCATCATGAATTTGGATTTCGCAATATTATTTCTCAGGTCTTCCTTTTCCCATCTATTACACAATAAACTTATCAAACTCTCTTATTTAACCACATTCTCTGCTAACACTACCATGTCATCAGCACACAGCCATCTGCATACATTCTCATTTGACATTTGTATGCTACTCATTGACCTCTGTAGTTCTTTCAGACACAAGCCTATGTAAATCAGGGATACGCAAACTTTTTGCGGCATGTGCCATGGACTGCGCGTGAGTTTTTGTTTAATTAATATGCATGTCAAAGTTTTAGTCACCGAAATTAAGATGACGTGCTCCTTACGACGCTCCAGAGAACAGCATTAACTATTAACCCTACCACAAAAAAAACTAGAAATCGAATTGAACTAGAAATCCTTGGTTCGTGAGCCTAACGACTTAACCACTGACACATGAGGACCGATAAATGGTTACATTTATTTTTTATTGAATAAAAATACATTATATGAGTGTCATATTACATTAATACTTAAATATTGTCGCTTTTATTAAACAACTTTATTTCAATGTTATTTATATCAACAGCTCGCGGGTCGCACAAAATACCTTAGCTAACCGCGGGTCAGTCATAATGTAAATATTCAACAATCAGGGTGTATACATCCTCGCTTTCATCGTTTTAAATATTAAACAACTCAGTCATGCTCTACTTTCGGCAAATAATGACGCAATGTCGTGTATTAATTTATATTCAATGCCATATTCATTCAACACCTCCATAGCTTGCCTCGTATCATAAGGTCATATGCTTTTCCACAAACGCACTTTCTATATTTTTATTTTATACCATATGCTTTTCCACAAGGATACATAAATAGAAAACCTGATCCACTAATCCACTTCAAAAGTGATCTTAAGTATACCACACTTTTCAGTCGTTCCTCTCAATTTTTCAATGATTTTTTTTCTGTGCAGTTTATTTACTTCACTCAGAAAGCTAATGGCTTTGTAACTTCCACACTCAATTCTAACACCCACACTTGTGTACAACGGAACAATAACTGCACTACTCCAGTATAGTCAGTTTCCTAAGATTTGTTAGAAAATTGTTTTAACCCTTCGATTATTCGCTCATCCCCACACACTTTTAGTTTTGTGCTAACTTCACCATAACCTTACGTTTTTATTTTTTTTTGTCTTTTACACCCATTCATTCTTATTCAAGACTAATCACGTTTGCATTTTCCAAACGCTCGTCATTCTCAACTGTATCAGATTTGCCCTTCTTTCTAATACTATCACTACTGTTGGACAGTTATTTGAAATATTCCTTCTATCTCGAACGAACCATTAATTATTCTAACAAAACCATTTTTATCCCCACCCACTCACACCTTAACTCAATTCCTTCAAAATATTTTTATATTTTTCTCCGCATTCATACTCAGCATTCTAACTTATTTATCTGTAAGTTTCTTTTAATTTTCTTTACATAGTCTTTTTCTTTTCATCTTCCATTCTTTTTACTCTCCCTTTTTTATTGCTTCAACACTATTTCCTGTTCTTGATTTTTAAAAAATACTCTCGATGCTCTATATCCTATTTTAAACAGTGTTCAACTTTCTTGTCCTACCATTCATCTCCTGTTTTACACCCTTTTTCGTAATGCCACAGACATCTTTTGCTGTGGCCACCAATATGTTTTCCATACTAATTCATTTTCAAGTACATAATATTTAATTCATTACTTTTCATTCATATTTTTTCTTCCATACTCATTCTAAAGTCCTTCTCTATAAAAAAAATTGCGTCATTTTGCAGTTTCTCACATCTGATTCTCATAACAAGTGCTTCTTTACATATGAATGATCACCACCCTCGGAATATACGAGTATTTATTCTCTTCACCACAAAAAATGGTCTGATCCAATATCAGCTCTTCTAAACACTCTTGTATTGAGAATTAGTTTTTGCAGTGAAACATACTTATTCAATTAACGATCGTTCATTCCCTCTTTTCCACGTATGCGTATGATTCTTTTTGTGTTAAAAACACGTATTTGATACAAAAAGATCGTTGCCCAAACACACATCTAGCATTATATTATTTTAATTTACCCGTCTATTACCAAACCTACCTATCTCTGATTCAAACCCATTACTTTAACCCTCAACCCATGCACTTAAGTAATTTATTGTCATTCTTCCTCTTTTTTTTAATAACTCTCATATACAGTTCCGAAATACTCCTGTGCATTTATCAGGTTCATTATTGACCGGAACATATTTAAACACAAGCAATATACGCGTTATACACATTTTAAATCTTATCCACATTACTTTAGGGCTTATAAATTCATATTCTTAGATACATTCTCGCAGCCCCCATTGCTTCCCTACCCTACTTTGCTCTTTCATTAAGGTTCATACCAGACAACTAGCCTTACACTCCTCGTAACTCTTCAGACCCAAATACCATATACATTAAAATATTTACTATATATGAGGCTACAGATATTTAATAATAATAATAATTAAAAAAACAAATTCTTATACGCCATTTAGAGAGAAAACTCTCGTCAAGGGAGCAGAGTCGGGAACCGAACCCATTCTTATTGACAGATTAAAATTGTTACAAAATATAAAGTAAGTGGAGTATATAATAGGAAAGTGGTGGTTAAAACCATAAGATGGTGTACTTCTCTCCATGTGAATATATTTACAGAAACATATTTTTTAACCAGACTACTGAACAATTACCAAGGAAAGTCATTTTTGTAAATCAGTAAGTTTGTAATTCTGAAATCCAAAGACAACGGTAATATAGCAAAGGAGACTGGAGGCCATCATTAATTAAACTTGTACAATTTTTTTCGAATCAGCTAATTATTTTTACAAAAATATGTTGAAATACTAAAGCTTTAACCCGCTTAATCGCAAATCGTTGAGTAAACAAGGGTTTGTTTTTTTGTAAATGGAAAAGCATTGTGGCTTCCGGGGTTTCCTTTTGTGGTAATATAAATACGATTACGCTGATTTATAAAATTGAAAAAAAATATTATTTATGAAAAATCAAAATAAAGCTTGCGATTGAGAAAACTTTCAATGTTTTGAAATAATTTTAAATTTGTTGCTTTATATTAAGTAATATGAGTTCATGTTTCCGTCTTGCATAAGCTTTTTTAATTCCTAATTTTTTTGTTTTAATTTTACGTTTCAAAAATGTTAAACGGTGTTACGAGTATAACCCCTAGCCTATCATACTTGTATAATGATGCGATGGGAATTTTGATAAAATAGAGTTGGTTTATTTTGAATTCAAGAGGTCTACTCGTCGTGGCCATTTCGTCCCTAGCCGCAGAGTCTCTTCCAACATTAACCGAGCTAGAAATTCTAAAATTTACACGTCCGATAAGACCCTAAATTCCGTAACAACCGACGAGAATAAGCGTTATTTTTTAATTTAAAAATTTCTCTCAATTTCGCATTAACTTGGTTGAAGGAAGTTTTTAATTTTTATAGCATATCCATAGAATTTCTTTAACTCAATTGCTAGAATGGCGTTGACAAGATACCTGTTCATATTCTAAGACAGCATAGAAGATCTCAATATTTTGATATATAAGAATCTATTATTAGTCATGTTGCTCATGTCTGGGCGTTGTGGTTCTTCCGTGGTCTGGAGCGGATAATTCGCTTCCAATCCTCCCTGAGTGGATATTAACCTCCGCTCTTCCCGGTTCTAAGCTACGATAAATGTTGTACTCAATGAGTAACCAATAATCTCTTAAATTTGGTCTATCGACTTAAAAACATCGAGCATATTTGTTTATTTTTCCATTCCAAATATTGCTATGGAATTAACCAGAGTTCTTTCATTCTCAATCGTTCTTTGAACCATTTTTGTATTATATTCGCGTTTATCTTTGCAGAAATGTTTGCGTAGCATTTTATTGATCTCTAAGAAAGACGGCCATGTTAACGTAAGCTGTGTAACTGTAATGTTTTTTCGTTTTTTCATAAGATCTTATTTTTCCAGCGATCATTTTTGAAAATAAGAGCCACCATAGTTTGTTGCACTTTGTACTATCTGTTTTGTTATTTTTGTAGTTGAGTCTTGTATTATTGGAAGCTCTGGTTCACCAGGCAAGCAAAGCGAATCTCAAGGGAAGCGAATCACCGATCGAATGCCGATCTAGTTATGTCATAGCGTGACGTTGTTGTGTCACGTGATTCTTCTATGTGGCGTCTGGTGGTGGAATTTCGTTCATTATTATGTATTGTTAGGACATCAGGGACGTAAAAAATAAAAATACAAATTCAACATAAATGCTTCATAAACTCACATAAGGTCATACCACAGATTTCGAAAAAAAATCCATAACCACTACAAATTTTACAATAGCCAGACAAATTCTTAAAGCAATATAAATAACCTATACAAGGTCTATCCAATGGGAAAGGTGATTGATTTTATTTTCGCGTAACCATCAACGCCATCTGTAGATAACTAAATAAATAATTCAATAAATGAGTTAACTAGCGACACATTGCAACTAACTTCCGTAAAAGTTTCAAAGCTCTGGCATTGCTGATTCATTCGTAATGATGTAACGATTGATAGTACCTTCTGAGTCTCGGTCGGAAAGGGAACAATGGAGCAATGCGCCAACATTAAATTTCATTTTAAATTGGATAAAAGCGCCACAGAAACTTTTGAAATGATTCAAACTGTTTATAGTAATGAAACAATGAGGCGTAAGGACTGCAATGTGGTATGCAGTATTATACTTATGTTAAGTGGTATGCAATATTTTGCAATGGTAGAAAGAGCATTGAAGATGGTCCCCGCCCTGGACTGGACATTGACAGTTTAAATTAATGAAAATGTTCAAAAAGTGGCTGAAATTCTTCGAAATAGTTGTTGAACGTCTACTAAGCTCATCGAAGAGCTCACTGGAATTCCTAACTCCGCTGCTCATCTCATTTTAATTAAAAATTTGGGCAAACGAAAGGTCGCACACTGACTGATGTTTAACAAGTTTGCAGAGTGTATGTAGCACAGCAGAAATATGAAAAGAGCGACTGATATGGATCCAGACATCATGTCAAGCATTGTGAGAGGTGATGAAACATGGTGTTTTTAGTATGAGCCACTTACAAAGCGCCAGAGCTCGGAATGGAAGGGTCAACAATCACCGAAATAAAAATTAATTATCCATAAGGGATTCATGCCAGAAGGTCAAATAATGAACGTCAATGTATACTTGGGTGTTTTGAATCATTTATGGGCCAGCATTCCTCGAGTTCGACCCGAATATCAGGAACAAGGAGCATGGTATTTGTTGCACGAAAATGCACCGGCACACAAAAGCAAGATTGTACTTTCGACCGCGATTTTGGAGGCAATTCCGAAGAATGAGTTTCAGGAATGTTTGAGAAAATTTTACAGCCGCTTCGAGTTTTGTATTGACTCACAAGGAGTGTATTTTGAATAAAAAGTAATGTAAACTTAAAATAAACAATGTCTTGTATTTAATTTTCCATTCGTCGCCTTTCACATTGGACAGATAGTGTATATTCAAAATCAAATTTTAAACGACCTCTAGGAACTGAAAACACATCAAATGATACGAAATTCTACCACTAGACTTCTATTTTTTTTCAATAACACTGTGTTATATTGTATTATCGTATAATACGAGGGTCATCTAGAAAGTAAGGTTACAAGGGCTTCTGAGGCCGGGGGAAATTTTTGGTTTCGAAGTTGGCGCACCTGGCGTGTAGGGGGATCCTAACGGTCAGCTTGTTTGGTCCCGCGTGTTTGTCGGCCATTTTGTTCAGTCACAGTAAATTCTTCCGATGGAGAGGTCGTCGCGAGCTCCCGCCACAAAACGTCCGTGCGAGATCTGCGCGGTCATCCGTTTTTTGACTTTGCAGAACAATATCGCCGCGAATATCCATCGGAAGCTCGTGGAAGTTTATGGTAGTGATGTGATGAGTCGACAACATGTCACGAAGTGGGTAAGGTTGTTCAGAGAAGACCGTACTGATACTCACGACGAGGCAAGGCAGTGATTTCTGACGATCTTGTGCAAAAAACTGAAGAACAAGTGCGAAATGACCGACGTGTGACGCTGGACGACCTTCACGAAGAATTCTCTGACATTTCTCGAAGTCTCCTTGGTGATATTGTGTCGGAAAAACTTGGTTACAAAAAGTTGTGTGCGAGATGGGTGCCCAGAATGCTCACACCGGATCACCGTCAAAATCACATGACCACCGCGCGTGAATTTTTGGATCGTTTTTCACAGGAGGGAGAAGCTTTTCTGGACTCTATCGTGACGGGGGATAAGACGTGGGCGTGTCACTACACCCAAACAATTTTCCAACGATTAGGAGGTCGAGGAAGTTGTGAAGAAGTGGCTGAAAGAGCTGGCGGTGGAGGTCTATGACACTGGCATACAAAAGCTGGTGCCCCGACTACAGAAATGTTTCGATCTCGACGGAAATTACGTTGAAAAATAGTTTAATATATTTGTGAAATATCCTGTGAATTTCAATTAAATACAAGCATTTTTCGATCTTACATAAATGTTGTGACCTTAATTTCTAGATGACCCTCGTATTTTCGTTGTATTATTTCATTTATAATCTTTTTGCAATCTCTTCCAATAAAATAGAATGATTTTTACCAAACTTTGAGTGCAAACATGACTAGAACCTTTTTATAATAACGGGAATCAAACTCACAAACTACGGTCTGGAAGACAGGGCTTTTGCCTTATACTTATGGCATATTGTCTTATGGCAATCTCTTTTAACCTAAAAAACTTATGTTTATAAAGCTTGAAGTGAGAACTACAGTGCAACTTTTTGTTTGTAAAACGAGGCTACTTTGTTTGGTAATATATATATATATACAAATATACACGGTAGAGTGACTAATCCACAAAGTGATTTGATTATCTTACTGGTCCGGGAAGTTTTACACATTGCATTTGTTGTGGATAAAACCCCGTTGAGAAATTGCTACGAATTAGAGGGTTTGCATTTGATGGTTTATTTGTTTTATTCCTGCTCTAAGCTATATTACTCTAAAACGACCCTTAAACGAGCTCCGCATGAGTCTGCTTAATTTTAAACATGCAACCTCTCTGTATTGATAATATTGGCCCGCCCGCATGAGAGATCATTATTATAATCTGAGGCCAGACCGCTCGCCATTATTTGGCGTTACCCTAATTATGCCTTGAAATGGAACACTGATTAAGTAGGCAGTAAATTAATAATTACCTCGCCTCTCACACATTCTCGTGATAACCTTCAATTTACTGCCGTCTGGTGACATTCTAGGCATAATTCTATCTTAAATTTGTTCCACTTTAGTCTTTACAACAGTAACGCATGACGAGACCTTTTCATAGGGCAAATATAAAGAGTTGATATTTTCAAGTTATACGTTGTTTACTTATAAATGTTTTTATGATTCTTTCATAGTTTTATGAATAAAATGAAATGATAGATCTTTAAAAAAATAATTGAAATAGCCAGAGAAATGTTGGGTCTTGATCACAAACAACTGACAACATTTAAGCCATTATTATTTGATTACATTTGCAGAATATGATTGTAGATGCTCAATAACTAGTGCACTTGTAACATATTCCTTTTGCAGAACAGAGTTCATTTGGAAAATACCAATATACTCTTGCGCAATAGAAAACTTTAAATCCAGTAAACCCTAGTACCTGTAGTATCCATGTAGCGAGCCCCAGGTGACGGTTTACAAAAAAAAACTGTAGCCGCAGGAGATAGTTATGAATATTTTAAATATCTGTAACCACACAGCTTAAGGAAAAAAACCTGAATAAAAAATTCTGGTACTTCAGATTGGGGATTATACTTTAAGCTAATATGCAACTGCTCGTATGTAAAAAAACGAGATTTGGAATCAGGACTCAAATATCTATGGATAACAGTCGGGCAAATAAGACACAACAAAGAAATACTTAATATTTATGGAGAACCCAGTGTTGGATGGGCAAAACATGTTCAAAGAATGCAGAAAGTATGACAACCAGGTGGAAGAAGAAGTATCAGGTAACTGACTATAATAAGTTAATGAAGTTAAGAAGGATGCTAGTGTGCCAATTTGTTTTCCGTTGAATTTCATAGAATTTTAATTTATTTTTGTATAAAATATATTAAATATTATTTTAAATACTTTACCATAACACAAAGATAATCAACAACCTATGATTTGCGGATGATGCTATTAGCCTTGTAGCTAATAAAAAATTAGATATCAGAACTACTTAAACGAGAGTAGAAGGAATGATTAATTAAAGTTCAAAAAAATTCTAGACAAACATTTGCTTGACTAGTCCACCTTCAGTATTAGCTGGGACGACCAAGGTCTGAGTGAATGTGATGGAATACAAGTAGCCTGAACGAGTGGACTTGTTTTTGCTAAATAATTAGTGTATGAATTGTTATCTAGTTATAAGTAGTATGTAGGTGTTAATTATTTCTAAGATCTCATATATTAAGATTTAATAAATAAAATAAAATGCCATGTAGGAAAATAAGATTAAGTAAGTTCATAAATTATAACATATAATTAAGATTAGTTAAGTAATAAATTTGTATATCGGTATAGCCTTGACAAATGTTTGTACAATAATTTACTTTGTTAAATAAAAAAAAATAAAAAAGGATGTTAAACACTATACAGTCAACTGGCTTATTCTAGACAAACGTAGTATGTTAAACACTATACAGTCAACTGCCTAATACTCGTAGAATACGATTTGGCAGTCTTCAGAAATGCCGAGTAAATTCGCATGAGTCAATTAAATCTAGAGTTCAAAGAAAAAAATATAGCAAATTACCTTATCATTTTTCATTTACTTTTGTTTGTAAAACACCAAGTAGAAATTATAATTTTATTATTGTATTATATCTAAATTTGAACATTCAATAAATTTTTGCTAAATACAATGATTTAATTTGTAAAAAGCTTGTTTAATTTCCATTTTCGAAGCTTTTATTACCTCGAAGTTTTTATTGTTCTATTTAACTCTGGTCCACTTTCTAGATTTTATGAAATATAACAAATTTCTTCTTCAAAGAGACTTTGAGAATTTGCAATTATTTTAACCAACCTCCAAATTCTATGATTTATACTTTCAAATATGATAGAGATGTCGTGGGCACACAATTATTTTTACCAGCCTCTAATTTCTATTTATTTCATTTTAATTTTGTTACATAACAAGAAATTTTATAAAAACATAATTTGTGACAAAACAACAAATTATTTCAAGTGGACACACCATTTATGTATATGAATCTGGGTTTGTTGCGTTTTATTTGTCGTGTCCTCGACAGTTTATTTTGAGATGTACGAGTATGTGCGATACTCGGAAGGAATTTACTATATATACTCGTATATGTACACATTGTGTTGCTGTCTGTATGTAAGCAACCTTTATTTGTTTGTTTGAATTGATCTGAGGCGGTATTTGTTTATTTTTCTGCCATCTATTTATTTTCTTTGTTTTCTTTCTCTTCGTATTCTACATGTGCAAGTGTGTGGGCTGAAAAACATCTGGTGTCCCCGTGGCTGGGCTCGCCCTATATTGGTAGGGTGTATCTTGACCGGGGGGGGGGGTGTTATTAGATGAGCCCAGACCTTTTGATGGCTTCTTTCTTTAATGTATTGTGTTCTTGAAGTATACTTAAATGTATTATGTACATACTATGTTGCTATCAATAATCCTATATTTATTTATTTAAACTAGGTGTTTGCCTTTTACCTGTATCTTACAGAGGACATAAATATGGAAAAATAAGTTGATGCCTTTTCCGATTGTTGACTATACAATCCCCACCCGCATCAACTTGATAAACATTGAGACTCAATTATATGTATGTATCACTTATTTAGTTTTTCGACGCGATCTCTCGACCACCGATGGGATTGAAAAAAATCTGATCGTTTGTTGCTGAACAAGTGTTATTCCGTGAAATGGGTAATGAAGATCTCTAGGTCAAACAATGTTGTTACCCTTCCCCCAAACACAATTGAGGAGAATTACTCGCTCTTCTTTACTAACGTTTTAGCTCGTGCGAATTACATACGAGATAGAAAAATTATAATTCTTGGCGGTTTTAGTATAAATAACACGATCAAGGCACGGGAAATTTGAAACGAACATTCGAGTGTTTCAACTGCCAGCAGTTTGTTGCAATTTAATAATATCCATAATGTTAGCGACAGACAGGCTTCTAGATTTAAAAGATTCTAATATGAGCACCACGTATCTGAAGATCTTCATCACCCGGCGCTAGAATTCGATTCAATGTTTTTCCTGATCCGGGAGAAAATTATAAAATTTCCAAAAAAATTACAATCTAGTATTTAAAAAATGGCTTGGTTTTATAAACGTTATTGCATGTATGCAGATTAAATGAGTAAGCCCGTCCTAAGATGTTGCCTACATCTTTTATAATCTATTTGATTTGTAACTCGATTATTAAATATAGGAATTAGTATATCCTAGGACGTTGTAATTAATAAAATATGGGAAAATAAATATCACAAATAAAAAAAAATTACACTTAGTTTCATGACTTTAATAATTCTTGATTAATTTAAGTAACATTTAAAACATATCATCGAACACCCCACCCCACTCCGCATGAATTGCTGTTTGTCTCCCAGAAGCTGTTTTTGTTGTGGGATTCCTGTTATACGGTGCTTTACTTAGTCTGGATTTCTTGATCGTGATGATCCAACACAGAGTTGGACTTCTGAAAAACCGCAGTCGTTTGTTGTTGCGACTTAACGATAGTAATGACAAATACACGAATGAAGGAAAATTGTCATCGTTTCAATAAAAATGTCATATTCGTCGGAGAAAATTAATTTACTGATGAGATGACAACAATGTCGTCGCAATTACGCTCGGAAATGGTTTCCGCTTCAAGATCAAGATCTATAGAATTTTTATTTTTTTATTTCAAGAGATCCAATTCTTCACCTGAATCTAAAGACTTGAACGGGTGCTGCTTTGAAGTTTTATTAAGAATACCATTGAATGTTTTTATATCGTCAAAGCACGTCACACCACAAATATAAATTAGAAGAAGCATCAGCTTCATAAGGCATTTCGTGGTACAATCACGTTATTTAGCTTATGATGCCGACGTCCCGAAAATGTGACATTTGTCATCTTCAGGGCTTTTTGCAGTAAATTTAAAAAAGGTTTAAGTAATTGTTTCATTTTATGGGAAATTATGGGGAACCATGCTGATTTTAGAGGAAATTCGTCGCCTCTGTTAATATTGCTTGGATATTTATATATTTCTACTGCTTCTTTAATTAATCTGGCATAATAACTCTTTGTCATCCCGAGTATTTTTAGTTCATATGAGAAATTTTGGTCTGTCTCGATGAAGTAGTCAACCAAAGCAGACTTTTAAGCATAAGCTAATATGCAGGTTTTGTTATGTTTGACTGTTCTTTTCTTCGCCGTTATTCCTATATACGCCTCGCATCCTTGACAAACGAATTTCTAGATCTAAAGAGTCACGGGTATTGGAAGATGACTCTAAAGTTACGGGTTTTGGAATATGTTATTAGATTTTTCAGCTTAGACTTAATATTGGAGATTTTTCTAATTTAATGTTTTCTCAGGGTCTTTGCAATTCTGACAGTAACACTTATATTATTATATTTTAGAATTATATTTCTTCATTCTTCAGCTTGGCTGTGTTCATACGGGAAACTATATTTTTGCCACCTCGATTATGTGACTTTCATATTATTTTATCGTTAGTAAAATAACGATATGGAATGTCAATGTATACGAATTGGCGGGAATTTTTATTGCTTCATTTACTTCAAACCATGACTGAAACTTGCTTCGTTCTGTCCTTGCTGCAAATAAAGCTTCTTCTTTTTTTTAGACTTGAAAGTCATTCTTTGTTGATTCCCCAGATGCACAATATAGTAAGTTTAATCACAACATGAAAATTATCTGTCATTTTTTTTTCAAGAAGTCTCCAAATAGCCTCGGTGCACTAATACATCGAGCATTGTGAAAGTTTTTAATCTCGTTAAACCTTAGGTTAACCTTCCATTGAGATGACAATGTTTGCTTTACCATCACCTTGTAAATATACTTAAAGATTTGTGTTGCCGTTTTCAATTACATGCATATGTTACTTCAACATTGAGGTGTGAATTGTATTTCAGCCACAGATAAGGGCGGTGCGGTATGACATTTATGTTGTTCATTATTGCACTTATGCCTTCTACTTGAATACCGCGACGACATCGATACAAAAAATACTGTCGAACATTTACATGGTATGCACGATGATAGGTTTTGGAAACTTTCTTTTTACATTTGCGGACTTTCATGCACGGCACATGTTAGTTCTGGATATCGTTAGGTTAATGAATCATGCAAAGTGGGACAATTTCTTGCAGTTTAGGATTCATGCTCTAGTCAGAAAAGTACAGAGGAATTTCAGTGAGGATAAACTGAAAGAGGCGCTCTTTTGTTTACCAGGACGTGAGTTTGTGGAAGACCTCAATTTTTAAACTCAATTGCATACTATCAAGCATTGGCTTACCAAATATACCATTTACAGTACGATTATTCATTGTACAGCTTGTGCATATTTCTTGGTGAACCTTAAAAGCTGAATAGTAGAATCACAACACCAGCTGCAATGTTGATAGTGCCAGCCATATTGGCAACGTGACCGGCGAGATATTGATAACATTCAACTATTAGACTTCTTTGATGTTATTTAACCTTTCCTTTCCTGTGCTAAAAAAATCCGCCCGTTCCGGTGATGTGTATTTAATACACAAGAATACATATGTTAAAATGAGCGATTTAAAATCGAAAAAATAAGAATATTCATAGCCAATCGCTTAAATTAATGAAATTTGAAGCCAAAAGTGATATTAATTGAAATTTAATTGCTGAAAACATGAAAAAAAAACATCGGACGATGTTCACAAAACGGGCAAAACGACCACCTGGAACAAAAGCCGGCCGGAACTGAGATTTTATTTTTTGCGTTCCCATATACCGAAGTAGAGTGAGAGTGAGACGGGAATAGCGTCGCTTCCTCACCCATATTTTTTGAATTAATATACCTACGTCAAAAGGTTGTTTATCAATTTCATTCCTTTTTTAAATGATGTGGACACTTTTTTTTCAATTATTTTAGCAAAGAAAACGGTAGATACAAAGCTAGACTTTTATATCAAATATATCGTACGTAGCCCCTCTGGACTAGAATTTATTTATAAAACAACCATAATATTCAAAATATTTGTTCTTTTCTCCGACGTTAAATAAATGTATTTAATCCAATACACATTTATTAAGAGTTTTGGTCAAATTATGATTGGTGAAGTAGCTGAAAAAAATATTTGTAATATTTGAAAACCTGCTAGTATAACACAGACAAAAAAATGTTTTTTCATCAAGATAAGTTAAGTTTATTTTATTACGGACGTGTTAATGTTGTGTTAAATATGGAGATTTTGTGTTTCAAACTGCATTACAAATTTCTACCTCATATAGAAGGAGCAACAGAATGGAAGGACAAAGAGTTGGTGTCCAAGGTTTCCCCGGGGTCCAATACACCACGCGGACTCCTGCGGTATCCTTGCAGATATTTAAGCAGGTATTTAAACTTGAGCCATAATTTAAGAGACCTCTTATCAAGTCTGCTTTATTCATTTTCATATAGCAACGAGACACTATCGACGAACATCCCTGACAATGCCACGGTATCTCCTGTCTGCAATTCGTCAAAGTTGACACTACGGTTTTATTGTTTCGGAAAAATTTCACAAATTTTAAATTAAAAAAAATGTGACATTAGAAATCGTTTTCAATTTGAAAAATTACTTGACTTCTTTCCTCGTGTGGCTTCTGTCTCAAAGTCAAATTTTCAGGTTTTTATCTATGATATGTCCTCAAAAGTTACAAAATAGATCATCCACAGAACTTTAATGAATATATTGGACACTTCCCCATGACGTGGCCAACAGTCTAGATCAGCGCTTCTCAAAATGGGTGATACCGCTTTAGAAAATTTAGAAAAACTGTTCATACATGTTTTATCTCTGTTTAAGTTGTATCTAGATTTTAAGTTGTTGCAATTACTTTATTTTCCTCCAGGGTTATCCTTCTCACTATTTTAATATTATTAATGATTATTATTTTACTTTTACTCTTCTTTATCTTAATTTTCTGCATGTAATGGGAACGTTACGATGGTTGATTTTTATAATAATTTTATGATATCAAGCTTCAAACTGTCTTATTTACATCTTTATTTACTGTGTTGTAGGACGTACTCGTAGGTAGAAATGTGGATACATAAAATAACGCAAATTTGTCACTCTAACTTTCTATCTGTTCGTTTAAAGAAGGTAGCTTTCCAGGAGGGCGCTGAGAATTTTTTTTTCTAAAAAGGGGGTGGTAGGCCAAATAAGTTACGGAACCTCTGGTCTAGATCATTCTGTCAAGGAACTACAGAGAATCAATGCAACCTCACATATGCAATACGTGCACACTACAACCGTGTCCATGCCTAAAATTATTCAGGGTATACCATAATTTTCGTGGCATAAGATGTGTAATTGCATACTTTTAGACTTATAATGTATTTGAGATTAATTCAGGTTATAAGCTAGAACATATTTTTGATGTATAAGTTAATTTTATTATTTCTTTGAAAATATACTTTTTGTCTACGTCACATTTTCTTTGACCAGAAAATAAGCTCTATTTACTACTTTCTTTATTAAAGAAACTATGCGAGGGTCGTAAAGTATATCTTTATTTCATAGTTATAAATGTAGGTGACTATCCGTGTCTAAAAATGATCCTTAAGGATATTTTTCAGAGATCTCTAAAAATATATGTAACATACATAAATGCACATCTTGTAGTTCAAAGGATACCATCGTTTCCTTGAAATATTTTACCCAAAAAATCTCACAAAGGTTATAGCTCTGACAGATCGTCTACACCACTGGTAAAAGCTGTCAGGCAATATGACATTTATAAAATAATCGATTGGTAATGTCAAAATGAAAGCTGATTCTTTGACAACGGATAAAATAAGAGGTTTATGGATGGGTCAAGAATACAAATTTCACAATTTTCAACCATTGAATCTCTTAATTTTTTTACAAACCAAGTTACAGAAAAAAAGATACGAAGCATATTCAGAAAGTAAGTGTACTGAATTTTTGTAGGTTACAATTTTTTTTATTTAAAAAAAAATTACGTGGTTACCGTAGTACATATGTAAGCTATTTTTCGACATAGTCGCCATTCCTCTCAAAGCAGGTGGTGAAGCGGGGTATCAACTTTTTGATTTCTTCCTCGAAATACTTTCCCGCCAACCCCTCCGTCCACTTCTCCACCTCCTCCTTTACCTCCTCATCGGTTGAAAACCTTTTTCCACCCATGTGCAGCTTCAGGGAGGTAAAAAGATAGTAATCTGAAGGTGCTAGGTCAGGGGAATGCGCGGGATGGTTCAGGACATCCCATTTAAACGAGGCGAGCAGTTCCTTCGTGTGTGGTCTGGCATTGTCGTGCAGCAGGCAGACTCCCTTTGTCAGCATGCCTCTCCTCTTGTTCTGAATCGCCCTCCGCAATTTTTTTAGGGTCTCACAGTATCTTGCAGAGTTGATGGTCTCCCATTGAGGCATATATTCAATTAAAATTATGCCTTGACAGTCCCAAAACACGGATGCCATGATTTTCTTGGCTGAAATTGTGGTTTTGAACTTTTTGGCGGAGGGTGAAGAGGTGTGACGCCACTGTTGAGACTGCCTTTTGGTTTCAGGCGTGTAGTGTGCAACCCAAGTTTCATCTCCAGTAACGATGAAGCGGAGAAATTCATCACAGAAAGTTCATCCACAGTCAATCTGCGATCGTCACGGAGCGCATTTTCGTTTTTTTCCACAATTTCGTCAGTCACAATTGAAGGTCTTCCGCTCCTCTGATCATCATGCACAGACGTACGACCGTTTTTAAACTTGCGACACCACTTGTACACACTCGTACGATTCATAGCTTTATCACCATATGCAGTTTTCACCTCATTATAAACCTCAACCGGAGGTTTTCCCTTCCAAACGAGATAACGGATGACGCCGCGTATTTCGCACTTGGCGGGAGATTGGATTGACATTTTTCCCGAAACGTGTTGTCGCGTCGACACTTCTTAACGTACTGACCTCGAACTGGTCTCGTTGCGGAGGGGAAGGGTCAGGCTACACGGAAGTGTAGCCAACATATCTAAAATAAAATCCATCCGGTCGTGAGAGCCTCAGTACACTTACTTTCTGGATACGCCTCGTACAATGGAGACATCTCAATGAGACAAAGTTTGAAGTCAATCCGTTCTCGACACTATGTTGAATCTTTAAAAGCTCTTAAACTCAGTATTGATGACCTTAGTAACCTAGATGATAAAAGACTTGACTTCCATTCGAAGGTTTCACGTTCGATTCCTAATGGTACCCAACAAAAAAGGGGCCTAGCCTAGCAAAAGGTTTGTCTGGTAACAATAATTATATGATTGCGATCGAATTTCATCTCTATTCCAGTGGGTCTAAACCCGAAACCTTTTTTACTGGAGCCAAATATAGTAATATATCCCAGCCACGCTCTTCAATATGCCCAGATTAGCAATCTGGATACTTTGAATGGTACCATATGGAAAAATATAGGAGTATTTAAAAAATATTATTTCAGTCCTTTTTCAGAAATAATGTTTTTGAAATAAAATTTATTTTTATTTAAAAAAAATATCTTTGACGTTTCTTTTTTCTCACTTTCGCTACAACCTTCCATTCTTATAACCCCAGTTATAAACGTAATTATGTACTTTGACTGTCCAATGAAAAGTATTCCCGTAATAAACATTGTTTATTGGAAATTTGAAGATAAAATTTGAAGATAAAATAAGTTTTTTTACATTTCTTTGTCTTTCAGTTGATTTGTAAAACCAAAAAAATATCTTTGTATATTTTTAATTTGAATTAAATGTCCAAGCGTTTAAACCATCATCACTACCATAACGCCATGCTACTTAGTATTGGAGTAGGTAGAGAGAACATATATTCACTTCATTCTTTCTTAACACTTATTTTTCTCTGCTGCCACTTCTATAACCCTCGTTTTGTATATTCTCTTATTATAAAGGTTCACACTTTTCTTTTCACGAATTAGATTTATTTGGTCGTGCTACGTTTTCTTATGTTTTTCCCTTAACTTCTTGTACCTATCAACTTCTTTTATAGATAATATTTGTAAATCTTCCATTATTCATTCTTTTTACGTAACTGAATCATTTCAATGTTCATTTCTTCATCTTAATCATTGTAACTTATTTCAATCCGCATTATTTCCTAATTATTTTCTCTGCCATACACATATACTATCTTTTCATGTATTCTATATTTCATAACTCTAATTTTGATTGCATTTTTCTATTTCATTACTTTTTCGTCGTCCAAATTTCACTTGCATATTCTTATTCCTGAGTAGCCATATTTTCTTCTTTTGGTGATTTCACGGTATTATCCAACGTTTACACTTCTGCCTGTTGCTACTCTTCTTTCAATGTAGCACTTCGCACCACCATCCGATGTGAATATAGTATGTTTCCAAGGAACAACATTTCCTCAACTTGTTCTATTGTTTCGTTAAAAAGAACTCTTACAGTGAGCACTGCCATAAAACTTGAGTACTAAACACTTAAGAATAAAACCGAGAGTACCATTTTACAACAAATAAATATTCGCTTTGACAGTTATAACGTTATATGAACAGATAAAAAAAAATGAATTTGATGATAAAATGCTTAGAATGTTTGGTGAAATGCTGACATCAAAAATATAAAACGTTTCATTCTACTGCTTTTGAAAAATACACACTTAAAATCATATTTAAAAATTACAAAAAAGATGTGTTGAAACAGGCATTTTTTTCTAAATATTCATTTGTTTTTTTATATATATTCACCTCACATTTAGTTTAGATGTCATTGAATTTATTTTGAATCATATATGGTTTTGTCTTCCTTAATCTTTGTTATTTGTATGCAATGAAGACTTCATGTAGAGAAAATAAATTCTCAATAATGATATTCTGTAACAAAGTAAGCAAAGTGACAAATATAAACAAACGACGTCTTGTCCCTTTTATATAAGCAAAATATTATATCCTTTGTTTACCCGTTATGCCGCGCCGCATAGATGTTGATCCTATAGAATCAGGGAAAAATGCTTTTAAAAAGATTTCATAAAAAATAAAAAAAGATTGTTCTACGGGTAATTGGGTACCAATTTAAGCGGGTTTAAATTATATTGAGTGCCATTAAAACACGTGTAGTTTTAATGATTTTTCCTAGATGAATATTAACATTGAAAACAAAAAAAATCTTCAGAAGAGATATTTGTAAATGCTTGTAAATTTGTAAATTTCCATTTTTATTTTTTTGTAAAACATCAAAATTCTGATTGTGTCGTAAATGTAAATTTTTTGAAGTGAAGCTTCTATTGGCGCAGTAGGGCAAATTGGCCTGAACGTCACGAAAAGTGAAACGCTTCATCTATTTTGAATGAAGGAATGAAATTAAAATTAAATAAAGTTAAATAAAATTAAATAAAATTAAAAGTAAAATTAAATAAAATTTCAAATAAAATTAAATAACATTAAAATTAAATTAAATTTAATTTAATAAAAATAAATTAAATAAAATAAAAATAAAATAAATTAAAATAAAATAAATAAAAATTAAATAAATAATTGAAATTAAATAAAAATTAAATTAAATAAAAATAAATAAATAAAATAAAAATTTATTAAAATTAAGTAAAAATAATAAATTAAATAAATTAAAATTAAATAAATTATTAAATTAATGTAATTATTTTTAATTGAAATTGATTTTTAATTTAAATCTATAATACATCATAGACACGCTGCGCACATTTGCCGCGTGTACTGTGTGTATCATATACGTAGCATAAGTCAACCAATAAACGCTTGCGTATTATATTATAATTTAATTTAATAAAAATCGTTAACAAATGGAAAAAAGCAATGCATAAAATCAACTTTTCCTAGGAGCTAAGAAGTTTCACCTACCGCGCGAGAGTCTCACGCTTCTGTTTTTTTTATATCATAGTGCTACTATATACCTATTAACGCGTCATAAAGGAATGTCGTCTCGTTGGATATGGATTATATAATTTCAGATCGATATATGATAGCTAAACAAAATTCAAGTATCAAATAAGAATTAATTGAAATAATTTTAACGTGATATACAATGATTAAAATACGCACGATAGCTTGAAAAGGAAGAATTGCGTTCTCCAGAAGTTCAATAATTGTAACAAAACTTGTGATAATGATAATGTTTAGTTTCTAAATGAATGAATGGAACGAACATTTAAGTATTTTTTTGCAGCTGAATAAAAATTGTACCAAATTCCTCGTATCTTGCTCTCTTGAGCTAAAAGAAAATAGTGGATTTAAATTCCGTTCTCAGAAATACTGTTTTATTTTCTTCGTCTTTTTCAGCCGAAGCACTTATTGCGACATTTTCTCAATTGTTGAATAACCTTTTTTGAGCACATGCATGTGTTAAAAATAATTATTGTAATATTTGGAAATACTTAAAATAAAGAAAAAACAATTGTACTCAATCTCATCCGATGACCTTCGTGGCGTAGTTGGTAACTCGAGGGGGTTGTGAGTTCGGTGTTACCAAATAGGGAGGTCGAGGGTTCGTTAGTACCCAGTTTTGAAAAAAAAGTTCACAGTCTTGTTTTTACTTAAGGTTTGTTCAAACACTTCTCAAGGGGGATGTGAGAGATTGCCATATGAAACTAACAACGAAAGTGTAATATAATGCAATCACCTGAATTTTCTCCACCAAGCTTAAACTTTTCCAAAATTTAAACAGTTACGAACATAAAATATCAGGGATTAAATGTCATCCTGATGTCCTTATATGTTATATACTCATACATTCATAATTGTATTTTCTATGTACTCGTACATGGTATTTATCTATTTATTGTACGAGTATGTCTATATTTATATATCGCATGTCAACTGAATTTATATGTGATGGAAGTACTCGTATAATATCTGTAAATACTTACAAAATATTATTATGTATTCGGCATTTTTTCGTGCAAGACAATTGACTTTGAATACAAAATCATTTCATTCTATTCGGAACGTGGAATACATTAAAATTATTTACTGTTACGGAAATTTTACGGTGGATTGAAATAAGCTTTTGCCATTCACGAAAAATATTCCACCCTAACAATGACAAACGAGCCTCTACTGCTCACATTCAAGTTGAGTATAAAGAGGGAAATTGTGTTTTGCCCGTTTTATGAAGGCATTAGAGAGGCATGAAATTTATTTAGTTGTCTCGATCGTACGAAAAAATATTTTCGGAATTTATCGTTTTGTGAACTGTGTGTTATTCGACTGACCCTGGGGCGTCAATCAAATTTTAATAGAATTATGGATATACGAGTAGATTTATTTTATTTGTTATTCTATTATTTTTCTCAAATCTAGATGTTTTTAATTGTTTTCTTGGAAGGGATTTTGTTTTTGAATTATATTCATAGGAGTCGTACGAGTAGAATAGTTTTGTGGTTCTTTTTAAGGAAATCTGTAAATTTATTTATTCAAAATAATCGGAAAAAATATATCTTTTCATATTGTGAGAAATACTTTAATATATCCATATTCTTCCACAAAAATCTATTTTAAGAGTTAAGTCCCTTGTTTTGTGTTTGGGAAATATATTAAATATTTTTTTTCAAATTCGCTAACAATGTGATCAAAAAACCAATTTTTTTATTGATAATCTCTATATTTTTAATTTGAATATTTAAAATTTTATTTGTGCTGGTTTTATGGTTTCTTTCATTCTTAGAAAAAAAAAAGTTTTGATTATCTTTAATCTTTTTTTCTCGATGTCATTAACTTTTTCTTTTCATAATGTAAAAAAATAAGATAAAGGAATCCTTAAGAAATTTACTTACGGTTTTTATGGAATGGCTCAGTGTCATCAGCATGAATATGTGTTTCTTCTGCAAAAAGATAAACAGATAAGAGGGTAAAAATGTCATTGAATTTGCATGGGCTCATTTCAAGTGCAGCTTGACAATTTACAAATGAGTTAGAGTATTGATATTAAGTATATACAGGGTGCGTTTTATGTTCCAGGCCGATTTTGTTTGGCCGCCATTTTGATTTGGCTGTTATTTGTCAGTTCATATTAAATAATTATAGAGAATGGTCAAAAACAATTTGTTATGAAGCATCTAACTTTGCAACAACGTGTTGGAGTTATTCAAATATTTTATTTAAATAATTGTTCAATTGTGAATACGCGGAGAAAATTGCGTGGTTTTTTTTTTGTTTAAATCATGTGCCACGCAAGTCAACCATATAGCGTGTAATGAATAATTTTGAAAATTTGCATACACCGGGAGATAAAACAAAGTCTGGGCGACAACGTAGCCAACGTACGCCAGAAAAGATTGATGCAGTGAGGCAGAGTGCTGGTGAGCGTCCGTGCACCTCTCATCGACGCCGTGCACAAGAATTGGGAATATCTCCATCATATTTGTTAAAAATTATCAAAAAATATTTGCATTTTTATCCGTATAAAATTCAATTGACACAAAAGCTACAGGAAAATGACCATAAACGGTAGCAAGATTGTAGTGCTCGGGTTTTACAGGTCGGTATAGACGACCACCATTTTTGACAAAAAATCATCATGAACGACGAGGCACATCTCGACTTGGCTGGCTTTGTTAATAAACATAATACCACTATTCAGGCACTAAAAATCCTCAATTGATACACCAGCGACTATTACAACCTCGTAGAGAGACTGTATGCTGCGCCATTTGGGGCAGCGAATCATTGGGCCATATTTTTTAGGATGCTAGATGCAATGCTATAACAGTTACTGGTGATCGCTATCGTGACATGTTGGTAAACTTTTTTGTGCCCAAATAGGATCAATTGAGCCTACAGCACATATGGTTCCAACAGGACGGTGCCACACCACACACAGCTCGTGCTACGATGCAAATTTGCGAGAAACTTTTCCCGGCCAAATAATGTTAAAGAGTGGTGATATCGACTGGCTCCTATGATCCCCTGATTTGACCGCACCCGATTATTTCCTAAGAAGATACTAGAAAGGAATGGTGTACACCAAGACACCAATCACAATCCCGATGCTTAAGGGCAACATTCGAAAAGAAATTGCTGAAATAACACCAGAAGTCAGCGAGAATGTTATGAAAAATATGCTTGAAAGAGCTCGCGTTTGCGCCACGGCCAGAGGCGGCCACTTGATCGACATTATATTCCATACATAATGGTAAAGACCATATAATCAATTAATTAAATATAAACTATAAAATTGTGTTTCATTTAAAAGTTATTAAAAAAAACATCGGTCTGGAACATAAAAAGCATTGTGTACTAAGGTATTTCATACATGTAATTTGGAGTTGCCAACTCTATCGTACTATTGATTTGTTTAGCTTGTGGTTTCGTAGCCTATCATAGTGGTTTGATTATTTGAAATATATTGAGACATCACATCACACATATTGCCCACAGTCAATTAACGGAGCTAGATAATTAACCTATTGCGCATGTCAAGTCAGAATATGCCTTCCGAAATTTATATGGATTGAAATGACCTCAGAAATCTCGTTAAAACAATAGTCAAAGTATTCAATATGGAAAATAAAAACGGTTATCTCAAACTAAAGCGGCTGAAATTTTGAAAGCCTGACTTTCAGAATTGACAGACTGCATTTCAGAAATCTGAAAAAAATGACACGATAATATTTGTTATTAAATTTAAAAGTATGACTTTCATCAAATACAGGATAGTGGATTCAGAAAAAGTTCAATTCCAGATGTGACCAAAAAATAGACCAAAGCGAAGTGTTCTAATTTAAACACCTGTTTATAAAATTTATCTGGAAAGTTGGAAGTCATTTCACACACCTAAATGAACCATTCAGAGTTGTCCAAAACAAGTCGCGATACATACATATATTTTTTAATAATGATTTTTTTTAATTCCATAACAATTTATTTGTTGTTTTACAAGTGAAGGTCAATAAATTCGCGGAATGAAGGGGTAAATGGAGGGGCGGTAGTGCGCATGTACGTTTCGATAATATTACTCATTATATAATCTTATTATTATATTCACCAAGTTTTAGTATAATTTTGACAGTATTGTTTAAGATATCGTCGGGAGAGTATGTCAAACGTTAATAACATCCCAAGTATTGAAAAAAATGAGTATCACGCCGTCATTAAGTTTTTCACTAAATAAGGGGAAACACCTTTTATAATTTGAAAGAGATGGAAGCGGTTTACGGAGGCTGCTGCCATGGAAAAACGATGGTTTACAAGTGGTTTTGTATTTTTAAGCAAGATATATAATCGATTGATGACGATCTCCGACAAGAGTGGTCTGTTGAGACCACTTCTTCGAACATCGTTATAAAAGTTAAAATGCTTGTGCTGGAAATGCCCACCTAAACAAACAACAGCTTACAGAGATGGTTGAAGTATGACTTACTCGTACAACCATTTTAAATATCCTCCATCAGCATTTAGGGATGTGAAAAGTCAGTACAAGATGGGTACCAAGAATTCTCCCGCCTTTAAAAATAACAACACGTCAAATATTAACGACAGTTTTTGGACCTCTGCAGAAACAACAAAGATGAGATTTTGAGCCGAATCATTACTGGAAATGAAATTTAAAATTATTATTATGAGCCCGAGTCGAAGCAGGAGTCCATGCAGTGGCATAAAAAAGCCACACAGCCTCCTAAGAAGTTCAAAGTGTCGCAATAGGCTGGATAAATTATGGCTACAACTTTTTAGGATGCGGAAGGCATACTGCTGATTAATTGATTACAAATATAAGAACATCATAATAACTGAAAAGTACAACTCTGGTCTGTTGATGCAGTTAAAAGAAGCTATGAAGGAGAGGAAAATTGATAAAAGGGGTGCTGCTTTTGCGTGACAATGCACAAAAGCTATTCTTCATTAGCTGCCCTTTACAACTGTGGCTTACAAACATTAAATCACCCAACTTAAAGCCCAGATGTGGTTCTGTCTGACTATTATTTGTTTCCAAATATGAAAAATGAACTCCGAAGGAAAAATTTACGGACGATGAAGAAGTTAAAAGTGCAATTGGATGGTCCATTTCAAAAAATGCCTAAGTCACATTTTGCCTGTTTTGAGTTAGCAACACTGCCATGTAGAGAATTTTCTGCTCTATAGGATATGTTATCGAATTTTTGGAAAAAAATACTGGTTTTCAATTTAATATTTTAAAAAAATTGATGATTTTATTTATTTCCATTTAAAAAAATAACTAAGTGCTAAAAAATCCCCAAGTCCATCCACTTTTTCATAAAAAATACCTAAGTCCTGGGAATTTATCACAGAAACCCCTAAATGGCAATCCTGTAAAAATCTCATTTCTGACTGAAAAATTGAGCAACTGTGAAAAACAGAAGAAGTCTGACACTTTATCGATTTGCTTTGACTTCCAAAAAAATATGCAACTCCCTGTTACTAATATTCAAGACGAATACTACCGTCGTCAGTTATGGCTTTATAATTTCGGCATCCACAATTTAGCTGAAAATAAACGAACAATGTACCTATGCACGGAAAATTACGCTTCGAAAGAGCCAAACGAATTTATCAGTTGTTTAAATGATTACATTGAACATCATAAGTCTACTGAACACTTTAATTTATTAATATTTTGTGACAACTGTTTCAGTCAGAACAAAAATCGATTTTTTTTCACTTATCTGGATCAGCTGTATGTCAAGGGCACATTCGAGACTGTAAGGATACAATATCCTATTCCAGGGCACTCGATGATGCCAATAGATCTTGATTTCGCTCTGATCGAAAGAAAAAATAATAAAAAAGATAATATATAATAATATATATTCACCTGAATATTATTTTGAACTGATAAAAAAGAGCAGGATGACAAATCCGTTTGAAATGGTTTTTCTTGAGCGTAATTTGCGAAGTAATTATGCCTTAGAAAGAGTTATCAAAGTAAAAGGCTTTGTGGAGGTTATATTAAACCGTCTATTCCAGGGATTTCGAAAGGTCGAGCTATACGACTTGGACGAACTAGTCGACCTAAACTCTGTCCCAGTATGACAGGCTCTTTTCAATACTTCATCTGTACCGTGTTGGTGTTTCCAGAAAAAAATATGGTAGAACCTTAAGACTGCAACAGTTCTCCGTTATTGTTGAAGTCAGGAAAAATTACGCATGTAAAACATCTTCTTCAGTTTGTTCCCGAAATTGACAGGCATTTCTATGAATATATATTAAAATGTAATGACGACATTAATGTAGACAATAACCAAGATGCTGATTTTGTCGATGGAATTGAGTAAAAGCCATTCATTTCTAAAATGGTTCATTATTATTCATAACTATTCCTATATTATTGTCAATCTATTGAATTAAATATTATGTTATTAACATTCTTTCGTTTGAATATATTTAATTATCTGGTAAGAAATCCCTATGTCCTCATAAAATCCCTAAGTCCAGGCTTTAGGGTTAAGTCCAAGTTTTTTAACCCAATTTTTTTAACCAAAATTTAATATTTTTGTATTTTTGTGGTATGTTAAAATAAAGAGAGTCTAAAATTCTATAAGCAGTTTTTTTTAGTTTTTTAGACCTTCAAATAATATTTCAGAGGCAAAATGAATACTTAAATGTGATATATCTCAAAAGCTCGAAATAGGACTTAGGCATTTTTTGAAATGGCCCATCTAATTTCGGCTTATTTTGAGAGCAAAAGCAAAAATTTTTTTTCGTAGGTATAAATAAGCTTATTAAAATAAATGAAAAACGTATTAGAGTAAATGGTGAAAATGTTTTTACCCCTTTTCTCCTTCATTTCGCACTGCAAATTTATTGAACTTTCACAGTGTTAAAGTAGCTGTGCAATTCCATACTATCAAATCTAAATATAACCCTTTTAACATTTATTTATCGACACCTGTGAGCACATGATGAGTATTCTTATAAAGCTAGTAAGCGTTATATATCCAAATTCATGTTTTAGTTTTTGACTGTATTATTCTTCATTTTACCATTTAAGTTACAGCATTTAAATTGTAAGTGCAATAAGTAGCAATAAATTTGTCACTGTATAAAGCTGCTAAGCTAAAACTATGCAGCAGTTTTAACCTGCTGTTCGTGTTGGAGCTTAGAATTTCTTGATCTGAGAAATTGGAGTTAGACCTGTTAAGACTATGTTTGACTAAAGTGTAATTAATATCTTGCACACAATAAATACTCGTAAATACACGTACTCATACATGCGTCATTCATTCGTAAGACGAGCTGGTGATTGCGAAGAATTAAATTCAACGTTATTGTTATATATTTGAAATGACGCATTTTGAATAAAATTTAAACCAAGACTTTCTTTTCACTGTCCTACTAAAGCAGTTACTAAGTGAAATATTTTCCTCCCGTTTTAAAGACAAATTTCCAAGAGTGCATTGCTTTGATTACATTATGGTGGCTGTCTCGCTACGAGAAGAGTGGATAGTGCTGTACAAAGTGAATTGGTTTCACTACATTACTCGGTAAATGGGTGCTACTTTTAAGGTTGTAAAACATATGGCAATTTCTGAAAAATAAAGATTCACCTTTGAAAAATACTTTTCAAAGATAAATGTTGATTAAAGATAATATATTATTATTTTAATATAGACTTATGTATCAGTTTCTGGGACAAATTGATATCTGACATTTTGTTTTTTTCTGAGATATTTCAATCTAAAAGTTGAACTTTATCCCAATACATTTGCATCTGGGTTCTTACATATGTTTAATTATGTCAAAATAGTACTTTCCATTACGCAATCAATTCACATTTTTTTAACCAAACATGTACATTGACTATTAGATGATTTTTACCAAACATATACATTGACTATTAGATGATTTTTACCAAACATATACATTGATTATTAGATGATTTTTTATTAAACACGACACAGAAGCTATCTCTTGATCCTGATGGTTCTATCATATGTTATGTTATATTATATATCCAATACATTTTTAAGATTCCGACGGAACTATTGTATTATATATTTTGATGGCTCTAAGTTGACTATGATAATGAATGTCCCGCGCTTGTTTAAAACATAACATATAATATGTACGAGTACTATATATGGTATCTCTAGATCCTAAGGCGTAACTTCCATGTAAATAAGCTAAACATTAGCATTTAATTCATTTTGGTAAACGTGTTCTTTGCCATGTCGATCTTTGTTCTCACCCTTTCTTCCGAGATAATGTACATCTTAATCCATACACCTTGACATTTAATGTGCTCCATTTAATGTTAATGTGCTCAACTCACTCAGTAAATTATATGGGATATTTAATTAATGCGTCTTTTACTTTTACTTTCTATGTTCTTAAACTCTTTAACTACTGGCTAAAATTAGATTAGCGCCACCGTTTACATGATTCAAAAAATGAATTTAAAATATGACATCTCTCTTCAGTGACATAGTTTGTTAATCGTGACTTTCAATGACCTTCTAGGAATTTTTATATTTGTGTATTTTTCGGGTTGATTATTTTGACATTTCGTGTATTTTTTTCTCTACATCAAACACAAAAATCTTGCACGTTTAATTAGAAACTGCACTCTTCAGCCAAATATTTATTAAACTAATTTAACTTCAACTTTAACAGGCTTTGTTCACCAAAAAAATAATATGTAAGAAGTCTTTCGCAATCTCAGTAGGTAAATCTGAGTATCTAACATTGTTTATATGCATAATTTGCCTAATGCAATTAAGCCAAAATTAAACAAAACTTACTGAGACGGTGAAATGAAAAAAAAACTTACATGTAACATATATTCAGAAGCTGTTGCATAACGTAAGGTGTATTCAATTAAAAAAAATCTATAATTTATTTGAGTTTTGATTCAATTGACGGTGTAAATAACTAGGATAAACAGAACTATTCAATTCGAATACAATTATTCAATAAATTAATTAATATAGTACCTTCAGGAATGCCGCTTCACAAATTTAAATGAAACAAAATATTCTGCAACAGTAACGTGTAAATGAAACTCAAAACATGATGTACTCGTAGAAACGTTGTTCGAATTTTCAAATACATTATGTTGTCAAAGTAAACAGAATTACAAACAATCGAAAATTGATTTGCTGTTATTGTTGAACTGGGTTTTTGCAATTACAATAAACGCTTTTTATTAAAGTTTCTGGACGGGTTAAGTTTTCTTTGGAGTTTTAAAGCTTTTTTCCATGTTGGGTGGTTGAGTTTTGTTTTTGAAAAGGCACCGTCCATGTCTTCTCACTGGATGGTGTAGTTGCAAACAAGAAGCTACTTAGTGCGATGAACAAGGATTTATGACATTGTTTCTCGATGATGGAAGAAAAATACGAACCTGGCAATAAGAAGCATATTTCCATAACGTAAATTGTTAATTATAAAATATTAGTTACAATTAACATATCTCAAGGACTGACTGGATAAAATTAAAGTACATCTACCAACACTAGTATTTAACCATCCTTTGAATAAATGTTTAGTTTTTTCGTTTAATATTATTTTTTAAACAATTCATGGCATGGAAATATAATCCATGTTTATACTTTTCTTCTAATATAAAGATGACTTACTTCTTTCTATAGAATAGTGGCAAGCCTTCTCGGCCGGAAGACAACCTTCACACGACAACTTCGAAAATCCTTGCCCATCGCACTAGGTAACTCCTTGATTTAACCATAACATCATGCAGAGAGGAGACAGACGGTATCTCTATTAAAACAAAAATCAACCATCCAACATGAAAAAAAAGAATTTTCAAAGCTTCAATGAACACGTCATCCTGTCCCATCGATAGACACCCCACCCCGTTACTCTAATATAAGTGTAATAATACGCATTACCTATTTGCTACTTTATCAAGAACTCGAAGACATAACAATTAAAATTGATGCTGAACCCAATCAAGTAAAACAATTTGAAGAGACCGGTTTTTTTCTGTTTTATTCGGAGAAAAAATGTTTTATTCGGAGAAATATTCTACATTTAAATATTTTTATTCCAGATTATTACCTATAAAAGTATAACAATTATGACTATAGTATTTAATTTAAAGTAACTGTTTTCAAGTGTTCTTGGTTTAGTTTTTCAGCTAGTGTTTTATAATGCGTCACCCTGTTAATATTTATGCGGCAAATGTTGATTTGCTATCGTCGTCCAGCATCGACCTTAAATTGATAAAAAAGATAATGATCTGAAAGAAGAGTTTGCCGGTTAACAATATTTACGCATGCTATTGTTGTTGCCAACTTTCCGTGTGGCCATAGTGGACGATGACAAACGAACAGCTTAGTACCTACTCCAAAGGTTCTAAGTCCGATGATTCAATTAATGGGACTGGACAACGCACTTTAATACCATATATTATGCCACATCACCGATTTCGTTGTATTAGGAATACCACATGAATAAATTAATAGAGCTCCTACAAAAATTATACCAAACGATAAAGCATCTTAGAAATAGAAGACGTTTTTGTCTTAATCGAATGGGTAGGATAAGCTGTGACAACATTTGTAGTGGTACACGGTATCTTCGACCTCGTATGCTAGGAAGTCCGCCCAAAAAATGGATAAACAGCTGGTTCTCTGCCTTGCAGGAATGATTTTTGCAACATGATAGATTCGATATCTACATCAAGAAGAAGACAAAGCACCTGACATATATTATTAGTTTGTCACTTATGTTTAACGTGTGTTACCTAGCTGTCTAGCTGCTCCCTCATATCTCGTATAAAATGTACAGCGCACACCCGATCAAGAAGAAGACAAAGCACCTGACATATATTATTAGTTTGTCACTTATGTTTAACGTGTGTTACCTAGCTGTCTAGCTGCTCCCTCATATCTCGTATAAAATGTTCAGCGCACACCCGATCAAGAAGAAGACAAAGCACCTGACATATATTATTAGTTTGTCACTTATGTTTAACGTGTGTTACCTAGCTGTCTAGCTGCTCCCTCATATCTCGTATAAAATGTTCAGCGCACACCCGATCAAGAAGAAGACAAAGCACCTGACATATATTATTAGTTTGTCACTTATGTTTAACGTGTGTTACCTAGCTGTCTAGCTGCTCCCTCATATCTCGTATAAAATGTTCAGCGCACACCCGATCACGAACTCGCTATTGTATCTTAGCTTTTCTAGTTCATAGCTATTAATTTTTCACTTCATTTTAACTGTCCATGGCGTAACAATATGGTCCAGCTGTCAACTAACATAAGACTCGCAGCGTGTTTCAAACGGCGAATTATAAAGCATTATATTTCTCTTGAGTGACAGGGCGTTCCTTTGTACGCCTTTAAATTTCTCAATAATTCCTCTTATCTCTTAGCCGTTATACGAAAATCAGTTTTCGGGGGAACATATCTTAAACCATTTCCAAACTGTTATTAGACGCGTGGTAAGTGGTCTCACCCTGTTTAAACAATGTTCTCAAACCGTACCTTGGAAATTCTTACATTTAACAGTCAAAAACTCTCGCAACATTTGAATGAAATTCTTAGAACCGACCGTTCTTGCTTGGTCTCGAGCGTCCTCAAATAAATAAGGACCGATAATTCCCGACGTTTAAATGGTTGCCCAAACTATTCATTGTGCACAAGGAAATGATTTCTGGTGTTTCAGTATTAGGTTTCTATTGTTCCAATGGCAGAGATTTGACTTATTGATGAATTTCGTTGTATGGAAATGTGCTTCGTCTGAAAATATTATGTTGTTAAACCTGGAGAACTTTTCAAACATTTTAGTAGCTAAATCCAACCTTATATTAAAATCTGCTTCATTTAAATCCTGAAAAAGCTAAGTTTTATAGGGATGGAATTTTAAATTTTCTGCAAGGTCGTTCGTGACATCGGTTATACTAACGAATGCTAGCGGGTTGATAGCGTTGAATCGGCGCACACAGACTGATTTACTTGCTCTATATTTTACTCTGTTCGAGAAGTACGTGGGGTTCGTTGAAGTCGAGATTTTAGTGTGGATCCAGTTTTTCAAATCTTTTAACCCGATAATTAATTGAATTGGTGCTCGGACACTGTCCAGCACCGCGTAATCAGTAGCCAACTCGAAAGTTACATCTGAATCATTGTTCTTATAAAACGTCTGGACATAAAAACGCGTGCCGAAAAATGTTTCATGGCAACTAAAATTACCAGAACCTATTGAGTGAATTATACCTTCCGCATTTTTTTGTTACATGCATTCTCGAATAATAAAAAAAACAAAAGCGTACTTAATTGTGAGTTATTCTGTATAAAGCTCAAATGTAAATATTTCACCCAGTACTGAAAACCAAATTCAATTTTTTTTGTTGATTGGAAGAGATGCCTCTGTAGCAATAAGCTCACCAAATTATATAATACATCAAAGTGTTTTAATATAAGAGTCTTAATGAATATGTATCAAATTGTCTTAACCGATATGTACCCCACTTACAAGTATATAATAATCATATATTTTGTATCATCATTAAATGGTATTCAACCATAATAAGAATCCAAACAAAAGTGAGATAAAATCATACTTCTTAAATAAGGATATAAATGGTTTTTCAAATTTTGAATATTTCACGCAAATCCTTGATTGTTTAACAAAATTACTCTCGAGGCTTATTATTTCCTGATATATATAACGTGATAGAAAACACTGGCGATTCGAATAAAAGACCACTCTGCCTCCTTTGCAATGCGTGATAAAGTGTATTAACTCATGGTATCGTGCGCATATCATAACTACATCCAAAAAGGGCAAACAAAGAGATTTAGTAGCTCTCATCCGTAATCCTCTACCGAGGTTTCATCTCACGCTCGGGCACAGGAGGGTGGAGAGTGCGGGGGGGTAGGGATCAAGGGGCCGAGCCCAAAACAGATGGGAGAACATCAAGTGGGTGGACTTAATTTGTGTCTTCATTTATTTGGCGTTTCAAAAACCATAAATAATAAAAAATGAGATAATTGAAAATGATGTACTAAACAATAGCTTTACTCAGAAATTAAAATACATCGTCCATAAATAATTGAATAAAAAATATATTTTTTCTGATTCATTTTTGGTATCTGTTTGTTTGTTATTTTTACACACTGTTTGAGATAATATTAAAAACCTGATTTGTAATAAAATATAATGGATCCAAATCTCAAAAAACCATCGGTTATTTGATAAAATAAATTATTCCTCAAGCACTTGGAGATGAGGTTCTACTCAGCATATCGGGAAGAGTTACAAACATTGTAAAGCTAACATTTTTTCCAAGCCCGCACTATTAAGGAACCGGGCAACGACCAATCAGGAATCTCAACAAAATATTAAAAGAAACATGTACCTATGTACCCTTTAAGATAAAGAATTTTCAGGAGTCTCAAATTTTTCCTTTTACATCTCTCATACAATTTATTGACCAAACTCTGTGATTCGTCCTCATTATACGTTTAAATTACCATTTAATCAGCATACTGCAATCCGCACACATTCTCATTCGACAGTTAAGCCCCCAAATTAATATGACTCGTAAATCAAAATAAATACATTAAACGAACCATTAAAAAGAAAGAAAAAAATCATGTGTTCCATAAATCCATTGGATAAATATTGAATGCTCCAGTAAACATATACAATAGTTATGCATACCATCACGCCGTTTCCCTGCGGTAGGCAGAAGACAGAGGGCAGACATTTTGAAGTTCTTACGTCTCCTTCGATATCTCTGACCTATTCATACAAGTCATTAGTCACACCCAGAACTTAAAGATTGTTATGTTAGAAATCATTTCCCCTTCTTACTCGTAGTTTTATCAATTGTACGGTAAGAGTAACCACATATGTATGCTAAAGCTGTAGTTACAATGTTAATTAATTAAGATAATTCTGATTAATAATTACGATAAAACTCTTTTGGCTACACTTTTTGAGAAATGAGATTTAAAAAAAAAAGTAAATATCCGACATAGCTAATTTATTGCATTTGAAGCATTAAGTAAAATATATACTTGCTAAAACTGAACTTTCGATTCCCTGTTTTGGAAGCACGCAAACTTCCTAAAGTTCAAAATTCAAAACTTTTTTTAATTAAACAGAAAAAAGCAGTTAATTAAATTAAATTTAACTTTGGTGTTTAGACAGACTTTATTTCTAAAAATAACAGAAGTTTTAACAGTTGGAATGTTTTACATATTATAGTAGAATACTGGATCATATTTATTTTATTTCCAGGTAATTAATGGTAAACTAATTAGATAACTTAATAAGCTGTTAATTTCCAGGTAATTAATGGTAAACTAAGTAGATAACTTAATAAGCTGTTAATTTCCAGGTAATTAATGGTAAACTAAGTAGATAACTTAATAAGCTGTTAATTTCCAGGTAATTAATGGTAAACTAAGTAGATAACTTAAGCTGTTAATTTCCAGGTAATTAATGGTAAACTAAGTAGATACTTAATAAGCTGTTAATTTTTTTCCTTGTTCTATTGGTCGTTAAAACTCGCATTTGAACAATTGTCAACATTTAAATATTATTTTAATGACCGGCCGTTCCATTGCATGAATTAACTTTTCGTTATCAAATGTAAATTTGAAACTCAAATTTCCAATGTTTGACTACGTTCGTTGCTTAAAGAATGCGATTCTTCATACTGTCATGCTATGTTATTTGTGTGTATTTTTTCATCATCTTTGTATTATAGTTTTGAAGAAAAAGAGTTTACAAATTTAGGGAGAATGTGGATTTCAGTGTGAATATAAATGGACTACGCTTCACTTGTATTAATTAAACGCTATTATTGCTTCAAAAAGTTGACTTTATAAAAATTAAAATATATTCTCTCTTAAAAAAGATTTAAAATTCTTAGTTACAAGACTAGAAACTTTTGTAAAATAAAAACAAGCAACTTGAATAAAAAATATCGATTTCTTTATGAATTTTAATTAAGTAAAATTTGTTATAAATCATCTTTTTAAAAATTAAAAATAAAACTATTTTCACATATTTAAGCATAATTTTATGCTTAAACTTTTTTAATCCTTTATTTTGTTTTATTTCCAAATATTATAATCTTTACCATTTAATATATAATATAAAAGTATTCTACATTACATAATTAGTTATATTGATTTAGTTTTTATCCATAGTGCAACATTTACAGTTTATATAATTTTAATGGAAAGACGAATCAAAGATAAAAATTACATAACAATACAAAAACCCACCTTTTTGGTATTGAGAACCATTTAATTAGACTAGGATTTAACGAATTAGTCTCATTACTTAATAACAAATTTCATATATTTTTCCTAAATATTTCATAAAATCCTCACATTTCACATTCAAATATTTTCAAGCACTTAAATAAAAAGTTATTACACTCATAATTACTATCGCATTATAATCTGAATAACTACATCAAAATCGTGACCGCAACTCTCTTCACAAGCTCTCCGTCCACATCAGTTATTCACTCATAGGGGAGGGGTATGTGGAAATTTGAATGATGTAAAAGAGTGGAAAGAATAATATATTGAAGATATAAATATTAATAATATGACTGACAATTTTAGTTACTAATGATCATATAAAGACTTACACTGAAGCATCACTGCGAGAATTTCAGTAAAAAATTTTATATCAAACATTTTTACGGGGCAGTTTCTGGAAGTGTTCAAATCCATTTTTTTCCTATCATTAATGTAATGGAAAAAGATGATTTTGATTTGATCATACAAATAAACAGATTATAATCATTTCCTCCCCTTCTCCTAGCCTAGCACTAATGCCGGCACATATCTCCACTTATCTCGATCTCTGGCCAATCGGTCCCGGTTTACCCAGTCTAAACCTAATCTCGCCTTCCACAATATCAAATCCTTTTATTGAAAATTCTATAAGGCAAATTGCTAGGATATTTATACGTTTAATTTTTTTTCTCGTTCGAGTCGAAATTTCCAAAATACACAACTACACTGAAAATGAAATTTCAGAAACAAATATTTCAAAATCCTTAAATAAATCCTTTAAAATATATATGAATCGTTATAATTTTGTACGTATTTATATAAAAAATGACATTATTACTCATATTACTTGATTGAAATAATTGACGTTTACCAGAGAAGTTTATAATTGATTATAATGGTATTTCTTAATATACCCAAAGTCTTCGCATTGATAATTACTGGCAAAGAAACATCAATCACTGTTTATAGTTATAGACTGACAACCTATTTTTTTTAGAAATCAAATAATTGAGATATCAGAAATCATAAATAATAAGAAAATGGTATTAGAGATGTAACGATAAAAATCTTGGATTGATTGTTTCGAAATTCAATGTTATGGTGAAACAAAAGTTTGAAAGGAAAAGTAAATGTGACATATGGATGAGTAATGACAGATTAGATTCAATTGAAGAATTCTGCTATTTAAGTAGCATCTACTCAGATGCTGAATGTGTAACGTTGGATAACGAACGGCATGTGGCGAAAGGGAGCAAAATGAATGGGACACTTAAACATTTGTTCTCAAACCGGGCCGTATCAATATCTGCTAAGATGATAGTTCAAAATAGAATTTTAGTACCAACTTCGATGCGTGGATGTGAAACGGGGATGTGGAAAAAAGTGAAAAGAGTTAAATACACTTTGTAGAAATGAGTGTTCTTAGATAATGCACAAGATAAAAATATACTTGAATACAGAATGAAGTAAATTAAGGGAAATGGGAACTTAAAGCTGCTGTATTGAGTAAGATGAAGAAGAACGAATAGACATTGGAACGAGAGAGGAGCTTACAAAATAAATATGCAGTTTAAGGCGTGGTAGAGAAAGACCAAGGAAAATATGTTTGGATCAAGGGAATGGTATTTTGAAAAGATATGTTAGAAGGTAAAAAAAATCGAATGAGCAGTATGAGAAGGTGCATGGAAAATCTGGTGCTCTGTCTTCTCTCCCTATCCCAGCAGGGAAACAATGTGATGGTATGTATATTTGTATGTCAAAACTAAACATAAAACCTCAGAGTGCGAGACAAACAGGCCATCACGATCATCAACACGGTTGTAATGATTTGTTATCGCAAATCATAGCAAATATAGTTTTTGATAAAAATTATAATATCATCCGTAAAAAAATATTCAAACAGACGCCCATTAATCAGTTTAAAAAATCAGATAGTTTTTTACATCCACCCAATATCTAGACTTTCCACAAATGGGTATTAAAAGATCTAAAAATATCATTCTTCAAATTGTAAGAGTAGATATTACTCGGACGACCTGACCGAGCGAACATTTATTAAGAACATCGTTTATTCGCCCTCGGATGTGAGCAATTTATTTTCCTTACTGTGCCTTTTTTGTACCCTATATATAAACCAAACACAATCAAGGATTAAATATTAATCAGCATTTAATTAACTAAGAAAATCTCCAAAAAAATGGGCCCAATTTTTATGGATATATTTTTTATATTAAAAATATACTGAAGAAATCTGCTTAATTAGGCTAATCATGATTCATAAACGCCTAAAAAAATATATTTGTGACAATGAAAAAAAAAGTTTCGTGCTATTTACTAAGCAATCAATATGTATCAACATGTCAAATATGATTAGACGATGTCAAATAAAAATTACGCAAATATTATCATTCTCTACAACACAAAGTCTATTCTGTATAATCCCAGCCCCTAGTTCCTTTAACTCCTTCTGGGGCGACCTGTTGGTATTCTTCCTTCAGAAAATCTAGTCTTGAAAATCGACAAGGAATTATTGTTTCTGGAGTTTTTATTTTTGCCTCAGCCATCGAAGTTGAGACATTTCTATTTTCGTTAATCGAGATATCTTTTTCGAGTTTTTTGTTAGTAAGGATTTCGTGTTCAAAGCTTTTTCGTAAGTAGAGATTTCGTGTTCAAGGTTTTTATGCTTCGTATTCTACAAAAAAAAACTCAATAATTTTTTCGACCTTAAATTGAATGAAAAGCTGATAAACATTCTTTAAATTTTCTAAACAAGCGCCATTGTTATTTAAAGTTTATCATTGTTTATCATTAACCTAAATAAAACGAATATCTTTCCAAACACCATAATCAATTTTCGATGACAATAGCTTAATAGATAGTAAACTAACTTGATCTTATTATTCAAATCCAGTTTCGATATCATTATCAGATCTTATTTAACCAGATTTATTTTCGAGAAGAATATGGGACTTGTTCGATTAATTAAAACGAAACGCCTTTAAGGGGATATTTGAAGGTGATACTGAAATGCCAAAATAGAAATCTTATTATTATTATATATCCAGTCAAGCGATATTCAACTAATCCGAACGATTGCGATTGAAACGCTTTATTGAATAAGCCCACCTGATCCTTTCTTTTCTAAAGAATATATTCCATATTCCCGAGCCAAATCAAATCGGACACTACTCGTATTTTCAACACTTAACCTTTTATATTAATGTGTCCCCATATGGGGGCATATGGGGACACATGCCTTTGGGTCTTTATTTGTTAAATGTAATCAAAATGTTTTTACACATCATTTAATTATTCTTAAATGAATATATTTTATTTTAGTTATTTAAAAAAAAAGTAAAGTTTTCAGTCACACGTTTGTTTCAACAAAGTATGTGTTCCTATTAATGGTTAAGTACCGCGAATGTTTATGAAAAACATTACGAAAATATAAATATTTCAATATAAATAACCTTTATTTAAATTAATTTTTAAAACCTTGTTATGAACTTTGACAACACACTCAGTATTTATTACAATACGTTGTAATAAACCATTACTCGATGAATCGGACGCCCATCCTATATCCCTGTGTTTAGTGATAGAACGTCATGGGGACGATGATGAATAAATAATGCCTATTGAAAAATATTTTCACGAGTACATTCACATGCCCAAACTTTCTCTTTTGATTAATGTTATTAAAAATGTTATTGCTTATTTAAAAAAAATTAAAGTTTTTTTCCCTATTTTGGTGTTTTTTTTAAACGAAATACATTTTCTTGTATTTATTTATTTATTCATATAAATGCTAAAAATAGAAATAAACGATTTTTTTAAACTTTCTCCTCGGTTTCTGGAATAATTAATCATATTCGGTGCTTTGCTCCATTCTAAGTCAACTCAATGTGGTAAAATGTCATGATTAATCCTTTATACGAAAGTCTTAATTACCGGGTGGGCATAAACACATCACTTGGTATATTTCGAATTCCGCGCCCTCCCTGTGTGATAACCATACATAATAAATTATTCCATTATTCCCTTGTATGCCAACATCACGCGACTATATTTTCATACATGATCTAGCAGAGAACGCTCGTATTCACCATGTCATATTCTCATAAACACCCAACGCATATGGCAAAAGCATGTATGTACCTATTGTTACGACGGACGATCTTTAAATTTGTGATTTATTTTAATAAATAAAACATTTTAATGAAACTTTTTTTTTTAAATTTAATTTGTGATTTTCGGAGGTTGGTTTATGTGCAAATAGCATAGATTGTTATGTAACTTACACATTTAAAAAGAGAATACATTATATCATTTTAAACGTGTTGAGAATTTCCAGCCTCGAAAATATTTAATTCTTTGTTAAATTATTAATAGAAAATATTTCATCCCATACAAGCACATAAAGCTGACGATTAATCCGTGCTATGCCCGGTTTTAGTGTTTCTTATAACGTTTCTGAACTTTTATGTAACGCTGGTTGAGGATAAACACACGATAAGTTTACGTATGTATTCTTAAAAATTAAATGAAGAAAAAAAAAATACCTACCCAAGACAACATTAAACACAACAGTACCGGCTCAACACCTCAAATGTTAGAATTTGAATATTACGAGCACAACGCGCACTGAGAATAGTGCGATATTTGTTATTACAATACAATAGAAATCAGACTGTGCTATTTGAGCGACTTCTGTATTGAAATTTCACATTTTTCTTCCCTTCATTGTCGGACGAACTTCATAGCGTTTCGGATAAATGTGGCTCATTATTTATATATTTAGGAAGTAGATGAAGTTTAAAATGAATTTATACGAAACTGATAAATAAAATATAAAATACTTACTCGATATAGAGAAAATCGGTTATTTTGATCCTGCTTCATTCTTAAATTAACAAAAGATTCAACCACTGAATATTGGCGAAGAATTTAACTTTGAAGGCAAACAAAAGTTGGAAAATTCTACACTCAATGAACTTCGATCAAATATTAAAAACTTTTCAATGGAAAAAACTTCGATTGACATAATCTTGAAAAAAAAAATCAGTCTATTCTGAAGTCCTTATCAGAAAAATGTTCTCGTAAAATTTTGATTTTAATTTTTATAAACATTTTATTTATTTATTTGCCAACATAACTAGTACATGAATAACTATCAAGAACATGATCTTGATTTGCCCCATAATTTGATCTTTTGCATTGGACATTTAATGTTTGTTAAATCATTGGCTTTAACATAGGCGAGGAAGATCAAAAAAGTAATAAGTCAATCCTCTTACGTTCATTAAAACATAATCAGGATAATTAAGCAGATATGTGTATTAAACCCAACTTAAAGAAAGTCATTATTTTTTTCATCGAATAACTACCACCCTAATTATTGTAGTTTTGATTTTCTAAAGTTTAATTCAAAATATATACGTGGAATTACCGTCTTACTTAACAGGTGCATGGGAAACAATGGTTTTAGTTTCAAAGTTTATATCTTGCCAAAACAATTCACAATTCGAAGCAAAGTAGCGTTGAAATTTTGAAACCAAAGTTTCATAACTCCTAATAGCCCTTTTTGAACAATGTTTTATTCGTTTCTTCGGGCTGAATTTTCAAATTGTGTAAAGTAGATCATTACTTAAACTGTTTGTTGAGTTTTTCTTGGAATCTAATATTTTTAACAACTTCATTTATATTTGCTTCTTCATATCTCAATCAATGTTGTTTTAAATTTCTCTTATTCGCGAAAAACTTTTTGAATTTCTTAATGTAAATCAGCGTTTTGCGAGATTTCTGCCAAATGTGTTATAAAATAAAAGAAAAAAAAATTGTTTTAACTTCTTTTCATAAATATTTTTTTGGATATCACAATATGCAATTGTTTTATACAAACTTGTTCTTATTTGTTGATTTTTTCTAGTTCTTCCCAAATTTCATACACATATGGTATGGTATACCTTGTTATCAGCTGAATTTTTCTCTCCTCATGCACCAACTATCTCAGTTCTACTTTATTAACCATTAGCAAAAACCTTCTTTCTAATATCATAATCCCTTTTTATAACATTTTACGTCTTACTATACATGCATTCTACGCAGCGATTGCACTTTATCGCAACATATATTTTCATTTTAAGATTGATGCTTTGGTCTCACTAATTACTGATTAACCTTTCCCTTCCTGTGCTAAAACCATCCGCGCGTTCCGGTGCTGTGTATTCAATACACATAAATAGCAATGTAAAAATGAGCGATTTAAAATCGGAAAAATAAGAATATTCATAGCCAATCATTTAAATTAATTACATTTGAAGTCAAAAGTGATAATAATTGAAATTTAATTGCTGAAAAAATTAACAAAATATCGGCCGACGTTCACAAAACGGGTGAAGAGACCACCTCAAACGAATGCCCGCGAGCTACTGAAGCGAGCGAACTGAGATTATATTTCTTGCGTTCCCATATACCGAAGTAGAGGGAGAGTGAGGCGTGAATAACGTCGTTTCCTCACCCATAGCGGTTTTATAGAATGAATATACCTACATCACACGTTTGATTGTATTGGTGAATTTTTTTCCGATTTTCTCTGATGTGGCCGATAAGTGCTATTTATTATTAATATTATATTGTATTTTCATTCAATGTGTAAATGTATTACGGAGGAATACCTAAAATCTGAACCCAATATTTATTATATTTATAGAGATATTAAAGTTTTTAGAAGCAATGTGTACTAGTTACACATCACAGGGAAGGAAGGGTTAAGGAAGAGTTGTTCAATTAAACATTGACAATACACTCGAGGAAAAATATTAATTATGGCCACTTTTGCATAAATGTTTTGTGTATAGATTAGTACTAAACATTGGCTTATTGATGTTTTAATTAACATCTCTCAAATTAATTATTTCAATGATTCGAATGAAAAGAAATTTTTCGATGAAATTTTGAAATATTAATTTAATTATTGTAGTTTATTGCCCATATGCGTAAAAATTTAGATAAAAATAATAATTTAGAAACGTGCATACGTTTTATGGAACATGAAGCTGTTAATATTCTTTTGTTATTAGGATTTGAATCCGAGAAAACAAATTATATGACATTTGAATGTTTAAAAAAAATGGAAACTCAACTCGGTGAATGAGCGTAGTCCTTGTAGGATATGTATACAATTGTTTTCGATGTTGATTTATTCCTTATTATTTTTCATGTTTGTTTGATAGTTTTAATTATATTTCGTTTTATGATCAATAATTAATATCAATTTATTTCATAAACTTGCATTGAAAATTATTTTGTTGACCTGTCTGTTTACAGATTCACAAATATTTTTTATCGAAATAAATATTTTTGATTGTCTTTCAAACAACTGAAAATACGAGTACATAAAAACCACCCAACACTGATGAGTATCTCAAGAAAAGAGACATAACTCAAAATTAATGATTTTATCCTAGAATCTGAAAATATGTTATATGCTAACTTCAGACCATAAATATTTAATAGGTTTATACTCGTAATAACATGTGGCGCAATCTTGTAGCCGGTGTCTGTTCTTCAAATGCATTCAGTTCTTTAAAAATGATTTTTCTAATTGGAAACCACCCTCCGTTTCAGAACCGTACATTAAGGTTTTGATGGAAAGATCTTTTTAAGGGTTTATTTAATCCATAAATTGATATTTCACTTAGTAAACATTTTGTAAAACGGGTTTTAGGTAAGAATCTCGCCGCTGCTCGATGAGGTTGTCTCCTCCATCTCTACACCCACAGTCCCCAACCCGAATGTTTACCATTAGAAGCGTGTATGTCAGAAAATCATAAAAAAAACAATGCTTCTACAGTCCAACTTAGAAAGTTAATCCTTGCCAAATGCGTATTCTATGTGTATACAAAAACGAATACAAGTTTAAAAATTCACTGTATATTGTAGAACCTGTCTGTGTTATCAACACCTGATAATTTGTTCCAGCCTATCAGAAAACTATTCAAGTGTATGATGCGAAAGCGTCGCACTCAAGGAATGTTTTTTAAGTAGTATTCTGGGAACCCTCAACCTCCAGGTGAAGAGTTAGCATGTTTCTAACTGGGCCACAATAATAATTTTCTTATACATTAAACATATTAGATAATTCAACTAAGGATCATTTGAATGTATCTACTAACATATATCCAAATACAATATCTACCGACGAGTAATTAGATTCTATACACTGAGCACAATATACGAGTATAAACTGTTGCTGTGTCCGGACCGAACCGAACGCATCGTCATATTATATATACTCGTAGGTACTTGTCTAAAGACAGAGGGAGCTTCAGGGCTTTCTCGCATATATTACAATATATAAACTAGTTTCAGTACAATATCGGTTTCAACTTTCAAATTAAATGATCATACTTTATAAATGTTGGAGTTGAATTCATGTATTTTTATATCAAGGTTCATAAGAAAGAAATAATTGAATAGGTGCCGCGAATAAGGTGGTAACTAACAAAACTTGTATTTTACAGTATTCAAGAAAAACACTTTTTTTATTCAGTGTCGATATTTTAATAGTTTTTTTTAAATCAAAATATATATTTTCATACACATACTTTATTTAAAAATTTAAAATTACCAAACTATATTCAAAACAACAAAAAAAAACATGAAAAACACTATGAACATGTGGAATAACGTGGTCCGCGAATGCAGTTACAACGTTATTCCACAACTCTTATATACGAGTAAAACAAACAAGTTGTGTTGTTACAACTTTTATATGAAAAATCAATTATGTACGTTAGTTGCCACGTTATTCCACTAACCTCTTCTGATCTTCTTTTACTCGTTACTTCTTTGCCTTTTCTGCTTATATAGGATTGTCCGCTGTTTCTCAGTTTCTTCCGTTTATTATCTGACCATTTTGCAGCCGTTATAGCCGCTTATCGTTTTTTACCAAAATTAACTTTATTTTCTACACTAGCAGAGTGAACGACGGGCGCCTCTCCAGACATGTTGATACTTGAAACCACGTTATTTCATTGAGCGCGCGCAAAAATCCAACGGCAATGTTGGCTTATCAGTAGAAACGAAAGAGAGAAAATATTTTTATAGAGGGGACAAAGAACGTAACCACATAGCACGTTATTTCACAAAAAAACTGGATTTTGAAAAAATATTAGTTACCTGATTATTCGCGGCACGCATTCAATTATTAAGGATCCAAATAAATATTTAAAATATCCTGTGTTATGTTGTATTTGCTTACATTTCCGTTCCAATCCAAGTGTGCCTCGTCAGACATAAATAAGCAACGTATGAAATTTTCATCGCAAAACACAACAAACGGCAGAGCTTTAATAAAATTGATAGGTTTCCTGGATTCGAGTAGTTCCAATATCATCTTGTGCAACATTTAATATTTCAATATTAAATGTTGCAAAGATAATGTCATAATCCGTAGTCCTTTTATCTTTTTCAATCCTTAATTACTAGTGATTAAAAGGAAAAATTTGATATCTAGCGAAATATTTACTATCGAGTACTGTAAAAACTTCTTAATTTGAGTAAGTAAAGTAAATTACTAGGGGGTCGACAGTTTTTGGTAAAAAGGTCTGTCATCCCTTTCGATGCCACCAAAATCCACCTCATTCGACAAATTGATGAAAATGAACATTACACTTAACTGATTTTTCACAACAGTATCTATTTCAAAATTTAAATCCTCGAAATAATATAAGCTTTTACTAATAAACTCTCTGATTCGATTACCATAGGTGGAAAGTTTTTCGATTAATTTTTACTTACTTCATTGAGTTAACTGACTAAATAATTCCACTTAATGTATTCTCTTTCGTTAAAATTACTTGTTAGTAAAATGGTTCTCTTTATTGAAAAACCCCATCCCAGAACTTTTGTTAAGATTCTCAGAATCATATTCCGCTCCTGCTCTCTAGCATCAAACAGCCGTGTCCACGTTTGACGATGATAATCGCCGTAAATTGCTGGCTCTCCCACTGCGACCTCTTGGCTGGACTCTGAATTAATTTACCGACTGATCAACCACTGGCACGCTTTCCTTTTACATTAGTGTACTGGATGCAGCTCTTAGCTTTTGAGGGGATTCGGTACCGAACGTATATTAGATTATTCCAAAATTAATACGTCGAGGTATATTTATAGCCTTAAATATCGAGTGAATAGATAAGCAAACTAAATTTTCCATAAAATATTATAAATAAATAAACGACACCAAGAACTGGATAATTGGATCGAAGTTATACGCGTTAAATGTTATTACGAAAAATTACATAAAAAAACATGAATTAGGTTAAAACACTTATTATACATAAGACGCTCGTGCCCTATTTAACGAAACAGAAGTCTTCCAATCCGGGAGGATCGAATTCGAATCCAATTTGGTACCCATTTTTCTGTATTGTTATACAACGAAAATCAAATATTACAACTTAATAAAATGTGAAAAGTATTTTGAACTTTTTCAGCAGTATTTGTTCTCAAAAACACTTGACAATATATTTTGTGGGTGCCCTAAAGTGGTATATTTTCTTCAGAGAAGGTGGATGAAATTACTTTAAAAATACCATTTAAAACTTATATAGACGATAGTGAAGAAATATTTCAGTACAATATATAAAACATAAGGTCGTTTCAGTCTGGATTATCTGATCTACCATCTACCGCACTGAGGATATAAATGGTTTTAAAAGATATAAATCGGTTTAAATTCTTATGATGCCCGTATAATTGGGAGATTTTGGCACTGGAATTGGAACACCGGAAACATAACTGGTGTTAAGGAAGAAAATAAATCAAGCTTAGCGATTCGTTTCTTGTGAATTATTTTTATATTTTAAAATGCAAATATAATATATCATCACTCCACTCCATTGAGTGAGTTAGTGGAATGAATAAAGCGCTCCTTTATTTTAAAACCAAATTAATACTTTTATTTTATTTCCGAGTGGTTTCATTTTTTATCTATATGTACATGTAAACTTATTTACGAGTATACTGTAAATGTTAGTCATAAAAGACAGGCAAAAGGTAACAAATAGACTATTTTATCTATATGTACATGTAAACTTATTAACGAGTATACTGTAAATGTTAGTCATAAAAGACAGGCAAAAGGTAACAAATAGACTATTTTATCTATATGGACATGTAAACTTATTTTCGAGTATACTGTAAATGTTAGTCATAAAGACAGGTAAAAGGTAACAAATAGACTATTTTATCTATATGTACATGTAAACTTATTTACGAGTATACTGTAAATGTTAGTCATAAAGACAGGTAAAAGGTTACAAATAGACTATTTTATCTATATGTACATGTAAACTTATTTACGAGTATACTGTAAATGTTAGTCGTAAAAGACAGGCAAAAGGTAACAAATAGACTATTTTAGATTCTCTAGATGGTAACTTGATCATCTTACTGTGCAACACAAAACAGTGTATTGCCTTACTCTTGTAATATATTGTATATATACCTTCCAAACATCTAATAGTGCGCGCATAAAAGGGCAACGTAAAAGCAATAATGGTCAAATGTTGGTGTTCTTTTCAGTTCCATTGTCCCCTCTGCCATCTAATCGTTCTCTTTCATACGTACATCTTGGCTCCCTCCATTTCGGTAGCATCACGCCAAATGCACATTTAGTGTAGTGTAGCGGTCCAGAACCGTTTGAGGATAATTACAATTAATTCCAAACATTAAGTGTATTTAAAAAAATTTAATAAGAAGCATATTTAGGAACGATAATTTTATTAATTTTACTTGAAAAAATACTATAAATCAAGTTTGTCTCATATTGTTAATTTTATTTTAAATATCCAATCGAAACGGTTTTGCTCTTAATTATTTTATATATGTCTTCTTAATCATCATCATCACCACCTTGTCGTCTAGCTCATGACTAAGCATCTTGATTATCATGATGGCCTTAATCATCATCATCACCACCTTGTCGTCTAGCTCATGACTAAGCATCTTGATTATCATGATGGCCTCTAACGACTCCTCTCCATCCATCTCTGCACTCCGCGACCCGAAGATCAGTTGTTAAGGTAGTCCAGTTATGTCGTTTACTTATTAAGTTCAACATATTGGGACTCTTCTTAGTAAAATATTTATTTATTTGACTACCAATTTTATGATTTCGATATAACCAATTATTCAGGATGTACTGTCTAAATAAATATAATATATCTCAATGTATCAATACATTTCAACTTCGTTAAAAAAAATTGTATGAAGATAATCAAAAATTGTTATTTAACTCATATTACAAATTGTATGAAGATAATCAAAAATTGTTATTTAACTCATATTACAAATTGTATGAAGATAATCAAAAATTGTTATTTAACTCATATTACAAATTGTATGAAGATAATCAAAAATTGTTATTTAACTCATATTACAAATTGTATGAAGATAATCAAAAATTGTTATTTAACTCATATTACAAATTTAACTCATCGGGACCTTTAATCTATCAGGATTTTTTTCTGTCATTTAAAAAAAACATGTTTTTTATTCGAGTCGTTGGGAATAAGGATATAAATCGTTGGTCATGGCAATAATGTGTGTCCGTTTTCGTTTTGTATAATAATAACAAAGTGGACAAATTAATTATTTTCAAAAAACACTCCAGCTATTTCGATTAAAATCTTTCCATATCATTAACCTAAGGTTATTTTCATAAGATCTTACGTATTGAGTTAATTATTTTTTTATCCCTTCGTGTGACTTTGCAAGTAAACTTATTATTAAATATTAATTATTGTTCTTAATATTTTAAACTTTATTTCCTTAAATATTTATATCGAGTAGTTAAAAAAAGTTTGCCGATCCCTAGCATAGCCTTACAAATTCGTCTCGACCCGAACAGTGAAATAATTAGGGATGCTTTACCCTCTATAAAGCCTCTTTTATAAAGCTTATTCGCTTTTTTTGACGTGTATCTTGTTTGAATGAAAATATGCATTAAAGCATTAGGCTAATGCGAATTTTATTAATACAAAAAATATTCTAGCATCCTCTGGAGGATTATTCGCCCATTAATGTAACATATGTGCGTACAAAAATCATAAACAAACAGGAATCACTTTGTTCGGACATTTTGTATTAAAAGATTAAATTTATGTATATACATATATTACATTTTAAAATGAGTTCAGTGATCTATGTAAGAATATAGAATAATGTACAATAACTATTATAAATTGTTTATCTACTCGCATACATACTCGTATATTGCTGAGATACTTGACAATATGTTTTATTTACTTTATTCTCTACCTATGAAATGATTATCTTTTATCAAGATGCAATGTAGTGAGGAATGATAACTTCCATAGGAGATTCCTGCATGGCAATATTTTTATATACATTTCTTTGCTTTAGTTCATGAGAAACGTAGCAAACCAGCAATATTTTCATCTTATGGGTGATCTTGCTCATAGTACGAGTAAGACTGGTTGCTATGAGTAAATGCTGAAGGGTTAACATTTTTCTATTATTTATTCTGTTATATTTTATACCCCTTAATAGATGAAAGATTTTTTTTGTTTTAAAAGTTTCCAAGTGAATTTTGGCTAAAATTGCTAAGATTGATTGGACTTAAAGCTTTATAGATGGTGCTGGTGCTATATGTTTGACATAGCAACATATATAATATTAATAGATAAAAATAATTTCATAATGTCTTTAATTTGGTGGCACAAATCACATTTGGGTGGATGTTATATGGCAAAAAAGTAATTTAAAAATACCTAAACATTCAAATCCTGTTCAATCTACCATCTAATAGTAGCTGGTGCTGATTAATAAAGTTTCAATATAACCCCTCTGAAGGATCTTAATGAAGAACGTTAAAAATTTATTTGATTTTTTTTTCATACTATATTGCTTTCAATAAACCTATATTTATATATTTAAAATATGTTCCGTGAGATGATGTGAAGTACCAGGATTACTACATATATGACATACATACTTCTTGTTTTAATCCTCATTTATGCAGCATACTCGTACATCTACTTAGGCTCAGGGCAGTTCGTACAATGTTCAGTCTCACCCAAAGCTTTCTCAGGAAATCATATACTGGCATTTGCTTTTTTAGGTCATCAATGGGTCCTATTCCAGTTTGTTGAAATCAATGTTCTGTTTTTACAACGGTTCCCTGTTTTACTGAAAGTAAAAAGTTCCAGAGAAAATATCTGAGGTCGGATAATCTTGTTCACCAAAATGCTCGTGTTTATTAACTGAAATCTTACAAAAATATCCATCATTACGATGGAAATACAGGATTTTATTTTACAATATGAGTATAAATCTTTGGAAATTTAACTTTGATATTTTTCCTCATAAGATTTTTAACTAAATTATTAGAAATATGTACAAATGTGTGTTATATGCATAGTAATGATACTAAAAGTAGATAACGTAAGAACTTTTATCCATTGCGAGTTGTCTCAGATAAACCTTAAGAGTAGATGAGTTATAATATCGTGTAATTCAGTTTACGGTTGATGAGGAAGATAAACGGTAAATGGATGGAAAACATTGACAGGTTTAATATAAAGGAACCGTTTTAGAGATATGCAACAATTATGTTTTATCACAATTTTTAAAACAACGACACATAAAGTGTTATGGTACCCAGCTTATGTTATCAAATGAAAGTGAAACGAAGAAAGTAAATAAATTAAAATGAATTAAGAGACTCTTTGAAATGCGTGCACTGAGTTAAATATACGATATACTAATACTCGTATATGGAAGTGGATAGCACGAAAACATCGTAAATTAATGCGTTATGCGTTGTGAAGTGAGTGTTATGTGTATGAACAAAACTTAATTTTCAGATGATGGAGAGAATTATTAAGGATAAAATGGCGTAACGACAATACATGTTCATGTTGTAGAGGCTTATTGAAGATATATTGAAAGTCGGGTAGACGTATCAAATTAACAGATCACATTATGATATCTATAGTAAGAAGCGAGTTTTTTTGTAATGTATATGTCTCAGATAAAAATGAGCTGAAAAACTAACAATAATGGCATGATGTTGAAACATGTTTCTCTTTGTTTCTAGTGCTTAGGTTCAATAACCGGAAAAATGTATATTTTAAAACACAAGAATGAAGAGTTTATGAAGGGAAGTAAAAATTTAAAAAAATTATGTCGCATATTGAGTACAAAATATATGTGTCGAATTTATAAAATCCGCATTATATTCAGACGTCCGAAACAATAGATATTCAGAGAAATTGAATTGAATTGAGAAAGAGAGGGAGAGAGAGAGTTATTTGAAAGCCACAATAACAATATAAAATAAATACTTTAAATATATGAAACTTATCTCAATCCAATTGTTAAAAACGTTAATTCAATTGTAACTATGATAAGAGTAAATAAAATAATGTCCGATATTAATGGATGAAATTAAAATGTTCAACTCGCATTTCAATCAAAATAAGATAATCATTGTATCATTTTGCTAAATATATTATGAAACACGTTAATTTGTATCACGAAGTATGAATAGTTTTCAAATATAAACATTCCAGTACAAATAAAATCTAAATAATTCAGATTTTATTGGACATATTTCGTAAATTTTTGTTCAATATCAATAAGATTTAAAAACGTTTGAAAATAATATGGAAACCGTAAGATCAGTTAAAATCTTTAAATATTTATCGCTATTTCGTGATACATGCCTCTCCAAAGGTGCTACAATAATGTATAGGGTAAACCTGGGGCAAACGGACAGGCTTAACATAAAATGTGAAAAGGTATAAAAATACAAATCGAAAAAAAAAAAAAATATGCAGAACGATTAAAAAAACACTTGATTAAATAAATGGATGCATTAAAAAAAAGGACCTGTGCATGAAACAAATAAAAAACGAGTAATCCAAGTAGTGTCCTTCTGTCCCCTTACAAAGAGGCATACGGACACCTAATCACTATCTCAATACAACATCGTACACATCTGAAAACAGGGTCTTCTCCATTTAAATCACATTCAATGTGATACCAGACATTACACTCAAGGCACTGAACCCAATTTTCCCCTTCTTTATAGACATCATTACAAGAACCACAATTCTCCGTTTTCTTCTGAGATTTAGTATTGCCTCTTTTTTTCCTTTTTAATGTTTTACATATTTTGGAGTAGCTTCTTAGCATTAAGCTCAGAAATAAATTTGCTGGTGGTCAAGATTCTGGACTCAGTCCCTTTAAGCCCTCTTCTTGAAGTTTTTGAAGCTTTTGGCAGCATTACCAACAGTGGCCGCCTGATTCCATACTTCTTGAAGTAGAGATCCAAATGTAGTTTTGTTTATTCCACTTGTTGGATAACGACGTAAATGTACATGGCAACTTTCGTTGTATTGAATGTCAATGAAGGAAAAAATGAAACATCAAGGGGTTGTAATTGTTGTGCACGGTGTGGCGGCAAGCAAAGAAGGTGCACATTATTTTCGAAAGCTTTTTCGCCGGGATCAAAACAATGGGGTCCATGCCCATCCAATACCAATACCAATTTTGTCAATTTTGACAGCTTTTACTGCCTGAGACATTGACTCTTCACTCAAGTTACATCGTTTAGATGTCCTTTCACGATTACGCACCATGATCTACAACAAACAGGGAGTAATTCATACGAGGTAAGCTATGTCCGTTTGCCCCTACATAACATAGAATTTGTTTATAAAAATATTCAACAGATGGTAATAGTAGCATGATTTTGCCTTCCCTAATACACTGCACTGACATTAGCTAAACACGATAGAAACATAACCTCAAAAAGAAAACTTGCGGTTAAACATAAATATTCATGTAATTATAACGAAAATATAGCTGTTGTGTATTGGTCCTTACCAGTGTAGACAATAGTCACAAAGAATAATAAATATTTCAAAAGATTGTTGAGATATGACCAGATTATTGTTTTTATGCGGAGCGCAACACTTCTTCTGATGTTTAGAAAAATACTCACAATGGTGGCCAACATGTATAATTAGGTTTGGCTTGAGTAAAACGTTAAGGGGGTGTCTGTTTGCCCCAGGTTTACCCTATTATAATAGATAGTTGCTAATCGCCTGTACAGCAAAATATTCAGATGAAAGAAGCCTTTATATAAAATACCGTGATCCACAGTGAATTCGAGTCCTTAACTCTAGGGCACCAATAATGGATAAAAAGTTTAAAATAAAACCACTTGAGTCCAAAAGCGTCCAGCCTGAACAAGCTAGAGCGTATATAAAGTGATACAATCATCACGCCCATCGCATGCTTAGGCGATGTTACAGCTAAAATTGAATACCTCTACCCTCATTAGTATACTAACTAAACCCTAAAGAAGACGCGTTGTTTCGTTATATTCTGAAATGTGAAAATGTAATATCGCACGGTTATCAAGTTTCTTTCAAAAGAAAGGAAGGTTTAAATGCTGTCTACGGAGAATGCTGTAATGAAAGATTGAGCTTAACGACTCCACTTACCAGAAAATTGATTGAAGATTACTCTAATTAAGGCAACCCAGCAGAAGCGTCCACCCTAGAAACAATGTTTAAATGCTGTCTACGGAGAATGCTGTAATGGAAGATTGAGCTTAACGACTCCACTTACCAGAAAATTGATTGAAGATTACTCTTATTAAGGCAACCCAGCAGAAGCGTCCACTCTAGAAACAATTTTAACAAAATACTATAGAAGACAAAAATCAATATAATTATCAGCAAGACCACAGGGCTTTGAATTCTACACGATAGTTTTGACATTAATAAGGTGAGCGAAAGACGAGTGCCAACACTCTTGAGTGCTATCCAAATGCAACGACGTGTTGAATGTTACAATGAATTTCTAATGCTCTGCAATGGGACAAAAATAATTGAGTCAATTGTCACGTAGAATGAAATAATGGTTTTGTACTATGATTGTAGGGACTCGATAGGGTGGTACCTTCTGGGATCACGGTCAGAAAAAGCAACGGTTATACAAGCCCGATAAATATTATGGAAATCATTTTTAAGGATTGCCAGGAAATATTAGTAATTGATTCCTAGAGGGAATTGTCATCATTTAATGTACAAATAAAAATATGGCATTAAAATAAAATGTCAAGAAAAGCTGTCATCAGGCGTGATATGATTAAATATACTACCCGAGCTTCCACCCGAACGGACGTTTTTTAGTGCTGCGTGTTCCGTTCATCTTGTCGAAATTTGACGAAAATGTCAAATGTGCGAGTAAAAATATTTAACATTAATACATCTAAAATGACTCGAGCCAAGGGGGAGTTCTCAACCTAATCACATACCCGAATCCAAAGCTGCGACCCGAAAAATCTATAATGCTGAAGGACCAAATCCATGAAAACTTTAGAAGCAACTTCAGCCGCAGTTGCAAAAAAAAACAAAATTAACGGAAAACTTAAAAAAATCTATTTAGAAATATTTAATTAAGTCAAAACCCACCCACCAATTCTGACGATCCAGCACCAAAAAACTCGAGTGACTGGAAACTTGTCAAACGGAAAACCAAAAGGCCAGCAATAACTACCGGTTTCAAAAGGAATACCGATCTGCAGGCTGTAAAAAGGGCAGTCTTTCTACACGTTGGGAGATTTGTCCCAGAGACAACGGACGATATTTTGACATATTTGAGGTCCATTGAGAAAAAAGGCTTCCAAATCGAAAGACTCCCAACAAAAAAACAATACGCGTCATTCAAAATGTTAGTTGGCCAATTGGGATAGCTGTCTCAAAATTTATATTCTGAAAATCCAAAAACTAAGTGTAAGAAATGAGCAAAACAGGAAAAATTAGAATTTTTGAACTTCGAGAATTCCGGAACAAAACGCTATTACAAAATGCAGACATAATAATGCTCACGGAATCCTGGTTGTGTCCCCCTTCCCCGCGCGACTCTACGGGTCGGCAACCTTTTGTTGTAACATGTCATTACAGTGATATACCTACAATATTTGTGTACAAATATTTTAGTTTTAAAAATAAAACGCTAATTATAATATATTTTTACGACATTTATTTGGTAGTTAATAAAATCAATGAGATTTTTGTGGCTGCATTTGACTTCCAAGTTTTTTTTAAATTAGCTTGCATTTTTGAAGTAGAGACCCGTATTCTAATCTTGCGGGCCGCTGGCTGCCGACCGCTGACCTATACTATAAGGCATTTTTTTATCTTTTAATTAACATTTTACTGCATTTCAATTGGAACACTCTGTATAGTATAGATAATATTGACGAAGCTGTAGAATGCTTAGATAGTGTGATTTACGGAACGCTAGATATCTGCGTTCCACAGAAACATAATCTACCAAATTTGCCCAATTATGCAGTTAGATTCAATGTCGATATAATCCGAGACCTTAAAAATAAAAACAAACTTCATAACAATCTTCAAAGCAGACACCAGACTGATTACTTAGAATATTCGATTATTAATTAAAAACTGAAATAAAACAGTCGCGCCATAAGTATTTAGCCAAGATAGAGACCGATATTCGAAACAACCCTTCGAATCTTTGAACGAACAAAACTAGCTTCAAATCTATGAAACTGGGAGACAGTGCAGGCCTCTTTTGATACAAGGGCTGCCATTTAACTCTGTGGTTTCCAAAAATTAAGTTACCCACTCTATTCGTATATGTTAGTCCCGATTTAGTCTGGTAATTTTTATTTTCAAAACGAATATTCAATTTGCGTGGACAAAATAAAAGTGATGAGGAAAAAAATCTCCGCCGTATTACACCATTTTCAGACCAAAACTTTAGATTTTTTTTAGTTGTATTGAAAAAATTAATCCACCTTTCTAAAAATATATTAAACTACAGGGTGAGTATACTGAAAAAGTTTTTTCAAATAGCCTTTCTTATATTTTGGGACCTTGCTTTGTTTACCACACATTAAAAGTCTAACATTTTACCGGATATTTTTGAAAATACACGAGCATTGCATTATTCACTTATTACATGACTTAATGACGTATTTGGGTTATTATATAAAATCCAATATTGAAAACGGCCTCCGAGGCCTAGTCGATAAGATGCTTGACTTCCAACGTGACTTCTTGAGGATTCGGGTTTGATGTAAGATGGTACAAGAAAAAATAAAAAAGGGTGCAAGTCTGGTAAATTGGTTCGTCCTCACATACCTAACGGGTGAGTCTAGTTTGTAAGGAACTGCCCTTATTGTTTGGTTTTAGAAGAGGAGTCTCCCGCAAGGATACCATTTGCCGCCTTCAACTTCTCTTGTGGCAAATTTGAAAGAGAAAAATGTGCACCTTCGACAATGCTTGGTGTCCTTTTATTTTAAATAAATTAAAACTCTTCAATATTTAGAGCAGCATTTTCCTATTAATACAGGATGACTTTAGAGGTCGCTGGGTGAGAGTTGGCTGCGGATCTGTATTTCTAGAAAGGTAGGTCGATTTCGGTATGTTAGTTTCATTGCTCAGGATCGTCTTCATGGACGATGTATTAAAAACCCTGTCCCCAAGTTGTACGATCCAAATTTACACCAGCCTGCCGGTTTAGATCAGAGCACCAGGCGCTCGATCGAGAACTTCTTGCTTAGATCAGTGAGTGGGGATCGAAAAACAGTTTACACTTCGCCCCGCAAAAACCTGCGGCGTACTATTGAAGGGGTCATTGGCACACACTCCAACATCTCCTTTTTAAGAACAAATATTCATGTCATACGGGAAATAACCAATCTCGGCGGGAAACAAAGGATCGACCGTGGTCTACGCATGATTTACCACATCAAACTAACCCAGCGGATTACGAGAAAAGCGTTTATGATTTGCGTGCTTTATGAAACCCATATGGAACCTACCGTTCTGTGAAACCAAATCACAATGTCATATTTTTGATATACAGTCAGAAGTTGGCTCTCAGTTGCCAAAGGATTGGCGGTCAACGGTGGGCGCTATGGTCTATTAATCTAATATTATTCTAAGGCTTAACCTCTAAACGAGTATGGCCGTACCGTGTACGGCGAGCGAATTTTTACCTCAAGAGAGTATGGACGTACAAGGTACGTTCAATGTTTTTATTTCGAATACATGAATTTATCCATAAAACGGACAAGGCTCAAATATTTTTATATGTTCTATTATTTTGTATATGGCAGCCGAAATTACGTTATTTTTAATAGACATGCTCGATGGAAATTATTTCGGTCTTATTTGGACTCAGTCCGTCGAATCTGAGGATCCAGCATCGCGTCATGATTTCCTTTTCGTAAAGATAAACCTGCGAAAGAAGGTGAGGTCCACCCTCACCCCTAGCCAGGGATGACTCTTCGCGTGATTCTTAAAGCATGCATAGAGGCCCAGTTGTCAACTTGACAAAATCGGTGGTCGGCATTCCCCGTGGAAAGACAGACGTTTTATTATTTTCATTAGATCAGGGCGCACCTCACCTCTTGACGAACTGTTGGACTACCCATTTTTGTAAATATTTCATCATTAATTTTTCTAGGTGGCCAAATCGCGTCAATACTTCCTTCAATCTATATTATTTCCAAATGTCCTCATTCCTTATTCTGTAATATATTATTTTCCTTAAGATGTCTTCGCAACACTCTCATTTCTACCACATTTATTTATCTATAATTCGCCAGATTTGCTTTCCTTGTTATGTTCCAGTCGGTAAACATATTAAACAACCCGCCATTATAAACGACCCGATACTGTTGTACTTTTCTTTTAATACCGCACTTAGCGCAGCCATCTAATATGAAAATGTTTCATGATACAACATTTTGTACATAGGTATCAAAAATGTTACCCATCTTTACTTATTAAAAACACCTTTTTCCGACCAAGAATTAACAATTGCATTAATATTTATTTTGCGTGGTATTATTTTGAAACGTTATTCAATCCGCCAAAATTACACACGACTTTACCATTGAGAGAACAAAATGATCCTCGACGCCATTAATAAAAATTACATCGCCTTTGCCGCAAAACAGATGTAATAAATAAATAACGGGCATTGCCGACAAAGTATAACAAATTACGTTATTATTATTCGAGTATGTGAGTACACTCTGTTCCCCTACAGTGGCTTAAAACTCGATGCTGTATAGCTCTGGGGAGTTGTGGTACCCTTTAGCCCCAGGGATTTACTGCTAGAAAAGAAAAAAAATCAATTTAAGTATTGGGTGTTAACATAAGTTGTGTCCGTTTTTTTTTTTCAATTTAAAAATGAGCACCAAAAGTTAAACAAAATGGTAAATGTTGTACGTTACTCAAAATAAAATTTCCTGTTCTACAAGATATTGTGTTTGCTTTTACGTTACATATATTATTTAATTTGATTACAAGCCTTCAACATGGAATGTCAAGTAGACAAAAGTGAGTATTTTCGACACCTCCTTCTGTTCGCGTTCAATCGAGGGAATAAAGCTGCCAAAGCTGCCTCACTATATTTACGAAGTGTACGATGAAGATGCTATGAATGAAAGGACTGCTCGTCGATGGTTTTTGCGTTTCAAAAATTTATAATTTTGACCTGAAAGATATGTAGCGTTCCGGACGACTAGTGGACTTCGATGAGGACCGCTTAAAATATATTATTCATGAAGATCATTCAATTGGCTGAGCAGATGAATTGTAGTCACATGACTGTATACCGCCATCTTAAATCAATGGGAAAAGTTCAGAAGTTCGGCGCTTGGGTTCCACATGTTTTGAGTGAAAACAACAAAAATCAACGTTCGACAATTTCTGCTGGTTTTCTCGCGCGTCATCGAGCTACGCATGGCCACAAGCAAAGGTTCCTTTACTGCATCATTACTGGTGATGAAAAGTGGCTTGAAAATGGTGATAAAAAAAGGGTGATGTAAAATGTTTGAAGGGGATCTTCATGAATAATATGGTTTATGCGGTCTTCATAGAAGTCCACTGGTCGTCCGGAACGCTCCATGTCTTTCAGGTCGAAAATACCGTCTTTGAAACGCAAAAACCATCCACGAGCTGTCTTTTCATTCGTACCATCTTTATCGTAAACTTCGCAAATATTGCGAGCAGCTTTGGCAGCCTTATTCTCTCGATTGAACGCGGACAGAAGGAGGTGTCGAAAATGCTCACCTTCGTCTTCTTGACATTCCATTTTGAAGGTTTTGTAATCAAATAAAATAATATATGTAACGTAAAAGCAAACAATATCTTGTATGTTAGAGCAGAAAATTTTCTTTCGAATGATGTATAACCTTTACCATTTTGTTTTACTTTTGATGCTCATTTTTAAATTGGAAAAAAACGGACACAATTTATGTTAACACCTAATACTTAAATTTTTTTTTGTAATAGTCAGCTAGTCAAATTTCTCAAAAAAGAGAAAGTTAAATGTCGGAGAAATTATAAAAAAGCTATATGAATAGTATTATTGCAAGGGACAGGTGTATGTTGCGGTCGAAAAGTCGAGCGCTTTTTCTTATTTACCTTCCTCGATATAAAAAGATTGCGTGATTGTACATGATCATATATAAAATATGGCAAATAGATATTTTTTCAAACTTACAAGATAACTATTCTGTAATAGTAATCTAAATCATTTAAACGTTATGATTTAGTTTCTTTCAAAATTCTCATTGTCATTTAATGGTGTTAGTAGCTTGGAAGTAGAAAACTTGTTTTGTAACAGAAGATTTCAATGAAGACGTCTTCAATATCTTCACTATAGTTCGGAAATTCTAGGATGAGTCCTGTGACAGCTCACAAATTTTGCCCCAATACAACCTTATAACAATGTACAGTAATTTTAATTATTTTATCAACTTTAATATAAGCCTCAATTCTAATAAATAACAAGTTCTTTAGGTAAATACATTATATAATGTTGTATTGGAGCAAATTTGTGAGCTGTCACAGGACTCATCCTAGAATTTCCGAACTATAGTAATCTTTTATATTTGAAGTTATTTATTTTTGTTGGGTATTATTTTTTGGGTAAAACAATGGTCCATTATAAAACAAATACAAATTGATAAAAGTTTTTTTCTGAAACATTCAAAATGAAGCACATTAATTAAGCCGCACCCATTAATTTTCTATTCTCATCTGATAGTAAATTCAATTTCTAATATAAAAACAGTTTAGTTTAAAAGAATCTAAATAAATGTACACATGCTAGATTTATCTTCAAAGTTTTTTTATACATACCAAGCACCCTTGAAGAGAGTTAGCTTTTTAAACCACGCTTTAGACATTGTCCTTTTATTATTATTATTAACTTAAGAGGAACTCATCAATTATTATATTAGCGAGGGTTCCTTCGGGCTAAGGTTTGTGGATCACTGCCCCATACATTTCTCTCCCCAGCATCGACCATACGAGAAGGGTTGGCGGGGTCATAAAAAATTTAAACGAATTATGAATCGACCCTCGCTGCGATTCAGCCCAGCACCAAAATACGCACACTCATGTGTACGCGTATATCATATATTTTTATTTATGTAGCTAACCAACTGTTATTTTCTAAGCTTTATGATAAGTCAAATTTTACATGTCCATACATGATGTCAAAAAGTATTTCCTTCTTTAACTATATTTTTTTATATCTCAATAATGAATTACTCGTAGGTTCGCTTTTATCTTCATCTTCATATTACAGAATCGTGTATATATACTATACATATATATATATATATATATATATATATATATATATATATATATA
>OX463843.1:32388939-32452079 GCA_949825065.1 Odontocerum albicorne | reverse complement strand
TTTTCATGGGAAAATAGGAGTGATTTCCCGTTGTCTTATGCACTGCAGTGCTACAGCTGTTGTTAAACCATGTCTGTAGTAATCTGGATGTGAATAACCTTAGCCTCGAGCCAGTACTAGTGGCTACTGCTGCCTTCCTGCTTGCCATAGGATGTGGCTCTTCCAGTTTACTAAAGACGTATTCAAGTGTAGCTGTGAATAATTTTAGGGAAATAGTATCTCCTTGACGAACTCCCTTACCAATTTGGAAGGTTTCCGAAGATTTGTGATGTATTTTTGATGTTGCATCCTTATACGAGTAGATGTTATTAAACAACTGAATGTATGCTCTATCAATACCTTGTGTTTTTAGAGCTTCTAGTATGGCAACTTTCTTGACTGCGTCAAATGCCTTTTCGTAGTCCAGAAAGGCTAGGTATAGAGGAGCATTTGAATATGATCCATGGTACTGAAACCCTTCATGTATCCAGCTTGTTCTCGTGGTTGTTCGTGTCAAAAGTACTCGAGAGCCGGTTAGTTATGATCTTGGTAAACATTTTGTATAGGGTAGGTAACATACTGATCGGATGGTAGTTCTTAAGATCCTCTTGATCGCCTTTCTTATGGAGAAATATTACTGTTACAGATTTCCAATCTTCTGGAATGTCCTTTTCTAGAAGGCACTTGTTGAAAAGTGTTGATATGATGGTATCCACTTCTCGATCTGTTTGTTTAAGGACATCAATGGACAAACCGTCGGTACCAGTGGCCTTACTGGATTTCATTCCGTTGATTGCGTATATGATTTTTCCTGGTAAGATCATCGGAATATTTTCATCCTGAGTTGTTTCCAGATTTGAGTTTGTATCAGGTACAGTTCTGTATCAGCATATAGTTCTCTATAAAATTCTTCCGCTCTCTTCAGGGTAAGGTCTCGTTGTTTAGTTACAATATTATCAGAAAGTTTAAGTGCAATGATGTGGCGTTTTCCTTAAGACATATTTTGCTTTAGCTTTTTGAGACTTCTTCTATTCTCAATCGTTCTTCGAACCATTTTTTTATTATGTTTGCGGGATATCTTTGCGATTATTTTTACCTTAGCCTCGACCTAGTGTTAGTGGCTGCTGCTGCCTTCCTGCTTGCTATATGATATGGCTCTTCACCACGCATTGCAGTCTAAGTGACCAGAGAACTTAACATCTCTGTTCACCTTAAACATGATGAGGACCAGTGCTCAATCAAGCCGAATAGATTTAAACGATCTAAGAGTAAAACCAATCCACCAGGAATCAAACCTCTCCCATCCGTTTGCTTCGTGTGAATGCTTACTGTCCGACTATGGCCACCATTCTTTACATCATTCTTAAAAATGACTGATTATCATACCATACCTTGTTACTTTAACTCTAAAATTAGCTAGGTCTCTAAATTAGCTAGGTCCAAATATAATTAGCAGCAACGTTTGCATAATTTTTCTGCTCGAAACATGAATTTAGAGTTTTTAAAGCTATGGTTGATTTCATACATGAACATTTTTATTTAAGTTGATTTTTCACGAAGCAATTTGGTGAATCTTAATGTCATAACATATTATTAATACATTTGGAATTTAAGAAATAAAATTATTTCGTTAATTTCGCACAAACCATAATTGCATTAAATATGAGGCATTCAAAGTCATCAGTGTGTAACCTAAAAATCTGTAGAAGCGGTAAATTGAAATTGAGCATGTTAATAAAATAATGTTTTGAAATTCATCAAGTAAACAAGAAATACATTATTGAATATAAAACTGATAATGGTTGATTTACCAATTTGTTAAAAAGGCTCTTATTATAACTCACTACAATATTTTTGTATTTTGCACATTTAGACGAGATATATGTTATAATGAATCTATTACAATACCTCAAGGCACTGAGATGTAAGCCATTAACATACTGCATAAGGCATTACTGTATTTTTTAACATTTCTTATTAATGAGAATAAATAGTTTTTTTTATGCTGCAGTGTTTAAACAATTCTTATATTTTGTCTCTGAACTTGGCCAAATTTATTTGAGATAAAACTTTTTGTGACCAACGTTAACAAATGATGAGAAAAAACTGAAATAAACGAAGACAAAAAGATTACCTTTAAGAGAGGCGTTTGGCAATTTTTTTTAATTTCATAATTTAAATTGATTTGACGACGATATATAAAATAATTTTTTTTAATTAAGATGACAATATTTAAAATAAAAGTTATTTTAAAAGTGAAATAAAATATATACCTAACAGTTCTTCATACAATTTTATTTAAGGAAATTCTTTAAGGCTACGTCGAATATTGAATATTTTCTTATAATATTTGAGGCAATAAATAGGCAAAAGAAGAAACAAATACTGAAACATTCACTCAAACAGAGAGCTGTATTTTTAGGGTTTCAACAACAGGGTGGCAGTATTGAAGTAATTCACATGGTCGACTGGTTCGACCGTATATCTGTCCCGATGAAATCAACCATGCAATTTTTGTGGTACATTTTATTTTAGATCAAAGGGTATACAATGTTTTGGTCGCCTTATATTTTGACAGAAAATTAATCATTTCCTTAATCTATGAACAATATTTTCATGACAATAAAGGAAGAAAATGAACATCGTAGTATTTACTAATCAATTTTGTCAAGAAAATATAACTATACAAAGGCTCTTGCGGGCCCGGAAGTTCTTTTTTGAACCGTTCTTGAAGTTGGAATCGACTGCGTTGAAAGAACCACAGGACTTCTGATTCACACGTCATCAAAGAGGCTAATGAAATTTTAAATGCCCAAAAACGTCACTAGAGATAACGTAATTCATATTCAACCTGTATGGATTCCGATTTTAGAAATATACAGATAACATAACACAAGAAGGTAAATCCGAAACATCTGTGCAGGGGGCGTACGCGATACGCTCCATGGGCCTTCCGCTGATCACTGCGAATATGAACACGTTGCGATAAAAACGGGTAGGTGAACGTGCCAAACACATATTCACGGTGCGGTCGCAAGTGCGAGTGGCTAGATGGAAGCCACTTGAATGTTTACTATATTCGGTATTGTTTTTTGACATCACTCGGCGGATGCAATCTGCATCATTTTAACACTCCGGCCATCATTCAAGCTAGCAAGCTACAACGTGGCAACAACTTCGATAAACATTTTAACGTATTCCTCGCGGGAAGCACAAATGCCTGTGATCTGATCTGTAGCATTTCTTTGTGTATTTTACGTAATGTTTAGTTTATCTCCTTTATTTAATGAGTCTCCTTAAGAGTAAAGACTATTATTTATTATCAGAAAATTACTTAAATGTCATGTTTACTTGGTGGTGTAATCAAATATCAGTGGTTCTAAACAAAATACGCGTTTAAACTTAGAAATAAAAAAACGACGAAATTGTGCCGCGCACAGGATTCGTGGAATTTGATTTTTAACGCGGTGTACAGGTTAAACTAGTGAAAATCTTCGTACGTACCCATCCGATAGTTGCAAAAGTATCCCAATGAATGTCAATGAATCTACCCGAATTGAGAAAAACAAACATTCCAGTGTACTCGTGTATATGACAATTTGCATTTTACGCGATCTTCTGAACAGCCTGATCCTAGCTAGATGCGCACTCCTTCCCACAAATGTCACAGACATGTGAACCCTGCTGAGCCGCCTGGCCATGCTGACGCATGTTCGCAGCGCACTGACTGCTTCTCACACGTCTAGTCGCTGAGACGTCATCAGCCCGAGAACATACTGCTATCCACCCTTCACGGTCCCGAGCCACCTGCTCCCAGTCCTCAGGAGCTCCGCACAAAATAAGCGACTCTCACAGACTGTCCTTATAGCGCTTCCTTCGCCCATCAACTATTCGCTTACCCACCACTTTCCCGTACAAGACGCGTTTTGGGAGTCTATGATCGCCCATGCGTATCACATGCCCAGTCCACCGCAATTTCGCCTTTACTACCACATCTTCTAAAGGTTTACAGTTGGAGCGTTGAGCGCAGGACCGAAACATTTGTGACATGACCACTCCTGTGGATCCGAAGAATTCGGCGAAGGAAACGCAGGTAGAACATTTACTAATGTGCCTTCTATACGAAACTCAATTCTCAGACCCATAGAGAAGTGTGAGAAGGACAACAACCTTGTAGACTGGGAAATGTCTCTGCTGTAGAATATTATGTCATTCAATTTAGCAACAGCCGCTGACGCACTCCTGATGTGACTCTTCAGTTCATCATCAAGAAAAGAGTTCGAAGCCAGGATGCTGCCTAGATAGGTAAAGTAAGGTAAGTTCTCCTGTTGCACACAACTCACTCGAATGTCGGGTGATTGAATCACCTCATTCCCTGCAGAACAGGTAAGCACCTGAGTTTTCTTCACAATTATTTTCAGGCCAAACATCTGATACAACTGTGTATAAACATTGATGATCTCTCGAAGGTCTTCCTCTGAATGCGCAACAAGAGCGCAATCATCCGCATATTGCAGCTCCGTGATGTATGTGTGAGCAACTCTTGTTTAATCATGTAATCTACGCAGATTTTGTAGTCTGCCATCAGTCTTGTATCTCACCTCAATTCCCCTGACACAAAATCGTCTATCAACAACAATGACAATTCACAATTGTTCTTAATTTCTTTACTCGATAATTTCAATATAATCAATATATTTGGATTAATTCATTTTAACCTCTTCAGTAAAAAAATGCTAACCCGCCGGGATACCACCTGTTTAAAATTGAATTTCGTTATAAGAGTATGCTCGTAAAGCCGACCATTTTTCAACAAGGCGGCGCGCGGCGTACTGTTGTGCTTTTGATTAAAATATTTGTTAATACGATCTTTCTTTCGTTAAGTAAGTTGCCCAAGTATTCGTACTCCTAAGGCGTTTTCATTTATAGTAAAGGATGTCTAGTGAAACCTTTCATGGAATATTTACCACGCGTAAACGAATTTTGTGCTTATGCAAAAATCGAGCTTCGTTTGTTTGCTCAAAATAGGTGTTTTGTTTACTAACTAAAAATGTTATTTCAAGTCCATAACATCTTTGAAATATGTTAGATATTTTAAAAGTAATTGTTTAAAACTATAGATTTGTGTCTTTCTAATGGTCATTCTACCCTTTAGTTCCAAGAGGTTGGTCAAGATAAACCAAAAGCTTTTTTTAATAACCCTTTTTTAAAGTGGTAAATATACATTTTAAAATTAAGACGACTAAATAAGAACAGAAAAAATGTAACAAAGCGTTTCCACCAGAATAAGAATATTCCTGGAATAATGGCTCTGTATAAAGCTATTTGAAGTTGTACTATGTTTTGCATAATTAGCCTAGAGTCTTTGTAAGCCCGTGTTTCCGTTGCGGTCAGGCATAAATAAATCATCTAAATGTGTTTTGTTTTGGATTATAAAATATAATTAATATCTACCATTAAAATTGATGTTCTTACCGTTTTGATACATTTCTCAGATATCTAGAATCGAACTAAACCCGTCCTAAAGACATAATGATACAAATTGAATTCCTGGTCATAAATTGATTCGAAATTTAATATTTTGTGGAATTCCATTATCAATTTTTGATTTATTGTATTTGTAGGCAAATGTAAGTTAATGGGAAAATTGTATTTAATTCATCTTATAAGTATGAATCAATTGTTGGGTTTAAGTTATTGGTTTTAAAAAAAAAGCAAGAAAGTTCTTATTTCTCAGTATAGCAATACAGTTTGTTTTATAAAAATGGTCTAAGTACTCGTATATAAAATAATCAATTTACGATTAATTTCTTATTAAATTACAATTCAGCGTTAAAGTAGTTTTCTTTGAGTCGTGTTGCTAATATGCTTTTATTTTGTATGATTATATTATATTGTAGAATAAAATATAGGATAAGAATACTCAAGATATTTTTTTTCACGTTACCATTACTAATTCCGTTACGGTTATCAATTTCAAAACTTTGATACAACCAATCAACGTACAAAATAATAAAAAATCAAGAATAATCCATACTTATTCTGTAGAAGTTTCTATACGTAGTCCTACATAATCAGAGTTTTCCAAACTTTCCATCTCGTGGGACAACTCCATATTCAACATGTCTCAACACTGTCTGAAGTAGTTGACATTGAAATATATGCAGCTTTGTGGAGCTGTTTCAAAAATCTTCAAATTTCTAAGTAAAATCGTGTGTTATTTTATTTTATCTGATCGAGATGTAGCATGTTTTAAAATCGATTTCTGTATTTTTGCAATACTGCTGACAGATATTTTAATTCGTAAAATGTAAAAATATTTAAAATATTGTATTTTATGATATAAAATTAGATTACTTGCGTATTTCCCTGTATCTGCATGTGTATGATATATCAAATTTTGTGAGAAAACCGTAGAAAATGTGAATATTTTATGATACAAAATTAAATTACGTACTTCCCTGTATCTGCATATGTATATCAAATTTAGTGAGAAAACCGTTAAAAATTTGAGAATATTTTATGACATGCATACGCATTGTTAACATAATACTCGGATCTCGTGCACATATGCATACGCAATGCTATTTGCTCCCACATAGTATTATGTGTATTCATCGCACACAAGTTGTTTCAATTCACATACGTAATATTTAAAACAACCACTGTTTATTGAGATAGCACATTATGAATCGAATTAGGTTGCACAAGTCTTAAAAAAATTATGAAAAAGAACGATATTTCGTCAGCAGGGATGAGATGCACGGTGTTTTTTTTTTGTTTTGGAAGATACACCTAACTCAGAGCTACTGCAGACAGGACAATCTTAGGACCCCGCCTATATTCGAAAATATCGTTTTAAGTCTTTGGTTTTTCGACGGGAGTATTAATTAATAAGTTCTTCGATTTTAAAAATAATATTTATCGTATTTTTTCGAACACGCATTTGCCCACTCGTTGGTATACGCACACACATCTATTTTAATATTCGTACCTAATTTCAATGCAAATCACATCCATAGCGAATAAGAAATACATTAACAGATAATATCTATCACAAGATCTGCACGATAACACTTTTGGCTTATATGGTCGTCCCGTAAATCCCTCCAGTAATCCTTTTAACCTCGCACATAATACGGAATTGCCCAACGAATCCCAGGAAACATCCTGAAAGCTGTCGAAATGGCAGCCGTTAGGAATGTGACTCTCACCTCTGTCCATTTTTTTCACAATGATCATAGGCGGACAAAGAAAAACATTATTCGGCACATTTTTTTTAACAACAACTAGATTAGAAATTATGTATGTTTTATTATTCATACATGACCTTTATTACGCTCTATATTCTTTATGCAATTATAGAAGTTAGATTTACTGAAACGATGCTGAAATATTTAAGGATTGAATGTAATATAGTATAAGATATATGACGAAATAATAATATTTTACTGTTTTTTTTTTCAAACAATTAAATCCATGTTATTTTCATTGAAAAAATAAGCACACGAACTAGGTCAGGGTATCATGATTTCGACATGAAATCAAAGAAAATGCGTTTATTTTAATATCCCATCACGAGACTCGGATTGGCCATATTTTGTTTAAAATACAAAAAAGATCTTAAGTTTTAAGGTCTTCAAACAAATCAATTTTCTTAATCTGCTATGGCGGATTAAAATTGTCTTAATTCTCGATATTGAAATATAATAAATGCTTACACGAGGATTACATCATCTCTTAACACCTTGACTCAAATAAACTTGAGAGCTGTCAATTTATATAGAGAGCAAGCAGTATTAAATGGTAAATTCGGTCAATATTCTTAGTTAATGTTCTACTCCTAGTATTATACAAATAGTCTAGGCAATTATAAGATTTTTTCACGTTTTCAAATGAAATTGTTAAGAAACATTAACTGATTTCAAATAAGAAAAAAATAAAAAGTCTCTTGTTTTAGAGATTTCGGTTTTTGTAGTTTTCTCTTGCATGAATTCCATAAGGCCTGACGGGTATATGGGCGTATGGACCTTTATTGTAAAATCTGACTGTATCTTTCTTTCCATCTGATCTTCCTTATATATGATATAGTCCTATATATTTCTTATTATCCTATTCACATTTAACATTTTTACTCAAGAACAATGAGTTTTAAGTATAAAAAAACTACCTTCTTTAGTGGTAGTATCAAATATAATGAACAATAATAAGAATATTTGTAGATTCACATATTCGAAGATATGCAAGTTAAATAAAAATATAAGTAAAGTTTTGAATTACATTGTAATTTATTTTTAGCAAACACTGTTTATTCCACTTTTTTGTGACGGTATAACCCTACCGGTTTCAAGGCTTTCACCTCATCTTCAGGGGAGCGCAAACAAGACTTTTTTGAATTACCTTACTCGTACATATTGAGCCATCCAATAAAGTAAATTACATTAATAAAGCTATCGAACATATGATATATTGTACATTAATATAAAACCCTTTAGATTATTGTATAAATGCATCATGGTTTGATTCCATCTTTTTTCATTCTATTTGTAATAGTGAGCATCGTCGAGAGAAACAAAATAGGTATAAAATATTTTTTTTCGCTGAATCACTAGCGGCTTACTGCTAAACCATTTCTTCACACACAAATTGTTTTATTCAGCAAGGGATACGTAAATTGCTTTATAGCCATAAAATCCGTGCGAAAAACATTTTTACCTTCTTTTTACCGAATGTGATACTCGTTTTTTATGTATTTTTGAATGTATGTCTTAAAAGAAGTATTTAAAGTGTTATAATCTCCATTAATCAAATCTAACTTAAGACAACGGGTGCTAAAATATATAGTTTATACCCCAAACCTTCAGAACTTATGATCACATCTTGTAACAAAGTTTGAATTCCGCATATCTGCCCGAAAATCTCAGGTTTTATTTCCAGTATCAGTAGTTGTATAAGCGAGTGGAAAAAAAGTATAGTAATTTTTGGCTTCAAGGAAGACTCCTTTACCCTTCTATAACGGACAGAGCCTTGAAATTTTTGGCTTCAAGGAAGACACCTTAACCCCTCTATAACAGACAGAGCCTTGAAATTTTGAATGAATTTACGACAATGATCAATATTAAAAATAAATTCTATCGTATATTAATTATACAATGCGTAAAGAGGGCAGGCACTCGTATGTGGTACGAGTATGTAGCAACATTATGAAAATTTGCTTACATAGGAGCAGAGATCTGTCTAGACTTTTTCAATTTTATGACTGACAAATGTTGCACACAATTAATTCATATTTAAAGAGAACCCAGCTTTAAATCGTCACTTTTCGAAAATATACATTATTTTTTCTTTTCATTAATCGTATTTTTAGATAAACTTTCTAGTCGCCATAGATTTTAACTGGAGTCCAAAGAAGGCTCAGTGCATCATAAGGATGGATCATGCCTCGGGGTGCATCGATTTTTGTGCGTGTGCAAACATATTGACGATCAAATAAATTTTATTTGATATTTATGATTTTTTTAGATTGATTAAAATATGTCAAAAATGCATGCAATGCATGCTCAAACAATGGAAACTTTGTTTAATGAAGTATAGTCATGGTCACAATATAAGCATATTTGTACATAAAAAAAAAATCATCGGATTTGAAGGAGCCTATGAAGTTGAACGTTTAAATATGTGGGGTGATATGTTACTTATTAGTTTCAAATAAAGACATTTAAAAAAAATAGTTATTAAAAGGCCTACTTTTTACGATATGATTTTTATTAAATATATTTGCAAAAATTAAACAACTCAGCATTTAATGAATGGAAAGATTACAAATAGATCCAACGCACACTGTATTTTCCCGTTTATTTGAAACATCAAAAGACAATACTCGTAGCTATCTTAAGGCGCAATTCGACTGAGGCAACACTGAACGACATGAGGCATACGACATGTTTCCTAGTGTTGCCTGTTCCTAGATGTGAGACTATGTGCCACAAATTTTAACAATGTCGCATGCGGATTTTGGACTCCCCGAGTCGCATGCGCTTTGTCGTCAATACGTGTAGCATGCGTCTTAAACAATTTCATTAAGGCAACGTCAGTTTGGTACATTATGTATTTACAAACAATCGCGGCGGCTGCATATTTGGTAATAGTTTTGAATCGTAGAAACAAAAGAAAGCCACGGTGGTGGAGAAGAGAATTATATGTTGTTAGTCAAGAAGCTCAGAATGATTTTTATAAGAAATTGGTTGCTGACGATGAAGCTTTATTACGAAATTATGTTTTATATGTATTTATTTAAAAAAAACTAACCTCAAAGTCATCCTCATCACCGACAGCTGTTGACAATGTTGATCTAGGCTGATCGACGTCCAATAAAAAACTTAAAAGTTCAAATGCAAACCATTTCCCTTTTTTGCTAGGAGATGAACCACTCCTCTTTGATTGCGATTTTTTTCGCTCACAATGAAAAGATGAACGCAAATTCTTGATTTTTTTTTCAACATCGATTACAGTGCAATCGTATTTACTCGCTAACTGCTTCACTTTATAATTTTTTATCCTGTTGTCTTTATAATCACTAATTTTAATATTCCATAACTCCGGTGAATTATGATAATCTTCAATAAACAAGGTTGTTTTATCAATATTCCACTCCATGTCGCACGCTACAAGCCGCACTGATCCGCTGATTTTTGGAAAGCGGCGACATTGTTCGACATGTCAAAATATGTCGAGAGGTGACGCATGCGCCCCGGCAACAACAATCAACATGTAGCATGCTACACAGATACTTGCTTCTTGTCGCTTCGTGTTCCTTCGATTGAAAGACTGTGTGTAGCATGCGTCAATGCCGCATGCTACATGTTGCCTCAGTGGAATTGCGCCTTTACTCTTAAATGTCGTCGCCGATGGACAGGTGGAATAATTATTTATTCTTGACTGCTTGATTGAGTTTACGCTCCGGTTTTGGATGTTCGTATTTTTCCAAAATATTTTATATTTCTTGGTGTCTTTCTTAATAGTAAGTTCTCCTTCGATACGCAAGTATAATAGTTTATTCGGTTTGTTGGGCTTCTATAAATAACCCCCTTAATTATATTTTTTTCTAGTTTACCTGATTCGCAAGTTTCTACACTTCAGTCTGTTTTCAATGCAGCTGCTAAGTTGTCATATCACAAATGTTGTAATATTATTAGGCTTCTAAACGTCTACACTGGCTTAAGTGTCGCAAGCGATATAACATACCTACCTTAATAGGGCTTGATGCATGTATCTACTTGTATTTATAATATTTTATGTATGCATGTTAAAAATTTAGCACCTTGCAATTAAAATATTTATAAAATTTTATATTTGCCATGAATTCAAATATTACACGTGTACAATAATAACGATGCTACAATTCAAGGGATACGAAATGAAACTAATGATTTTTTATAATCTGTTCAAGGTAATTTACAAAGAGAATCATTAAAATTTATACAAATCATAAATTACAAAGATAACGGCCCGTTCTAATTAGTATTTAACTTGAATTCGGTAAAATAAATAATCTTGCTTATGTTTTCTCTACAGATAACTGAGAGACTATAAATGAAATGATGACGTTGAATAGCTAGAGGAGCATGTTTTTATTTAAATATTTATATTTGGGGGACAACCTTTTTATTTAAAAAAAATACACTTAGTAAAACAAACTACTGATTTGTTGTTATTACTGCGAAGGGTTTAAGCCGAAACATCTATAAAGTATAGTACGTCCACTATCCAGCAGACCATTGGCAACGCCAATAATGTATATGAAGTTTGATAATTGTTTAAAACAAAAGTAGACCTATTAATGAGTTGGAATTATCACGGTATTGGTTTTGTTATAAGAATAAATTAAAATTTTAAAAAGTCCCATTTTTCTAATACATAATCTTTTAAAAATATATTATCTTGAAATGAAATCAAATTAAAAATAATTAAATGAGAATGGATAAAATTATTGGAAAATAAATTAAAGGAGTCGCCGAATAAGAGCGGTTTAAACACGTATTATCATCATCAGCCTACATTCATCAACTGCAGGATATAGGCCTCTCCAAGTTGTTTCCAAGAAATTCTGCCCTTTGCAGATTGCTGCCACGTAATCACATCACTTTCTTACGTATTTCCTCCACTCAGCGTGCCTTCGCTCTTCTTACAGGCCTAGTTCTTCTTATTGGGTACCACTGGATTACTTCATACGTTCAACGATGGCCCATTGTTTGGGCGATTTGCACAGCCTACTTCCACTCCAGTGTTTTTGCGACTTCAATAACATCGTCAACTTTAGTTTGGGTGCGTATCCACTCATTGCGTTTGTGGTGTCTTCTATTATAACCCAGCACGCACCTCTCCATGCTGCGTTTTGTTGTTTGGAGCTTTTGTTTCATTCGCACACAAAGCGTGCATGTTTCCCATCCATATGTTAGTACCGGTACCGGTTCAATATCTTGGAGACAAGTTGGGATATTGCTCTTGAAAAATTTGTTCAGTCGTCCAAAAGAGCTCCAAGTTAGTTTTGCTCTTCTATTTATTTCATTAGGAGTGCAATTCTCAAATGAAATAATTTGTCCTAAGTATATACTCGTATGTATGTATATTGTTACTTGTTCTAGCTGCGTTCCATCCACCTGGATCGATGCGACATTAGCAAAGCGGTTCAACATATATTTTGAATTTTCGATATTCATTTTCAAAACCGCTAGTTTACTTGCCTCTATTTGGCCTTGAAGTTCCTCAGGACGTGTTGCGTAGAGAATAATATCATCGGCTAATCATAGAGGGCTCAGATATGAACCATTTATATAGATTCCTTTAGTTTCCCATTCGAGCTACTTGAACACACCTTGCAGGGTAGCGTTGAATAGTTTTGGCGAGATACGAAGGTGAATCAAATATAAACGAGAATTTTTGTTTTAATTTTTTTATTTGCAGAAAGGAAAATACCAAGTGCACATTATTTTCCCACATACTCTCCAGTTTTTTAAATACATTTTTTCAAGCGGGTCAGTAGTTTTTTTATCCCGTTATCGTAAAAAGAAGTGGACTGAGTCAGCAGCCAATTGCGCACAGACCCGTCTACTCTATCATCGTCGTTGAATCGTTGGCCTCTTCTTTCAGTAGCCCAAAGCTTCTTTCAGTAGCCCAAAGAGATAAAAGTCGCAGGGCGATAGATCAGGGCTATAGGGAGGGTGTTTCAGTTGTGTCCAGCTCATTTCTTTCAATTGTTCGCAAGTTGCACCTGCAATATGGAACTTCGCGTTGTCATGGAGAATAATCACTTTTCGTATCGGTTGATCATCTTTTGCATCAATAAGCAAGTTTCACTCCACTCAAAAGCTCGCAGTAGTACGCCGCATTGTTGGTGCGAGGATTGAGCGAAAAATCGATGTGCCAAATGCCGCGTCGGTCTAAAAAAAACGGTCGCAAGCACCTTACCAGTTGACGGTCAAGTCTTGACTTTCACAAGTGTTGCCTCATTCTTTTTTCTCCACTCCATGCTGGCTTGTTTTGACTCAGGCGTGTAGTGGTGTACCCAAGTTTCTTGCATTAATTTAAATTTTCTCAGCTAACGATGCGTCCCCTTCTTGTGCAAACCGTGCCAAGAGGCCACTCACAGACGTGCAAACGTGTCAATTTTTGTTCTGCAGTCAAAAGTCGTGGGACCCATTGAGCACACACTTTACGGAATCCTAGGTCCATTGTGATCATGGATTGAGTTCTCCCATAACTTATTTCTATCTCAGAACAAATTTCGGAAACCGTCAAACGTCGGTCGCCTTCCAGAAGATCACGAATGGCGTTAATGTTCTGGTTGGTAATGCTCGTCTGTGGCTGACGATCACGGCTCTCATTTTCGACCCCTTCACGGCCTTACATGAACTCCTTATGCCAAGCAAACACACGGAACTTAAACAGTGTTTGATCCCCAAACTATGCCGTCAGTCTCCGTAAAATTTCGGCCGGTTTTACGTCCTCACGAGCGAGAAACTTGATAATTAATAACGCAATCGACGAGTGCACTTCTTTCTCAGCCATACTAACGACGGAATCTGCTGAGGCCAGCCGGCCATTCTTTCTACTCCTAATATCTCCATCTAACACTCCTCGAGGCGGCCGCGCGCTCCGTTTAAAAGTACGCACTCTAAAACAAAAGTTTCTGGCTTCTAAACAAAATTTCTGGACCAAATTAAAAGCCTTCTCATAGTCTACGAACGCCATATTTAGTGAAAGTTGGTATATTGAGAGGAATATGTGGTGTTTCGATGAACGACAGAATTAACGATAAATGTGAGCTAAAATCTGATGTAGTAAATATGATCAAAAAGGGTATGTTGAGGTGGTTTGGACATGTTGAACGGGCATACGATAAATTTTGACTAAACAAATTTACTATGCAAACATGAGTGGGCGTTATGTTTAAGGATGCCAGACAAAGTAAAGTAAGACCAATTAAAGGAAATTTGGAAAGAAGGAAAGAGTAAGGATAAAAAAAACAGGACGAACTGTATGAGAAGATGTATGAATTTGCAAGAGGGGAAGATGAATGAGGGGATAGAAAAGTTAGACGTTCTGTCCTATTTGCCCCCTCTAAGGAGGAAAAGGCGTGATGGTATGTATATATGAAACCAATTTAAGAAATATGAGTATTTAATTCACATAGATATTTTTAAAAAATTATACGCACAATTGTGCATAACAATAAAAAAATACTAAATCTTGAGTTGTTAGGGTCTAGAAAAATTTAATCATGCAGTTGAATAGTGTGTTAAAAAGTTACTCAGGTATTTTTCTTCTCATTTTTACTGAAAGTGTTACATTTTACTTTCATTTTTTCCATTCATGCGCTAGGTTTGAACATTTTTCAGAGCATTATTGCTCCAGATCTCTACTGAAAGAGGAAATAAAAAAACTCTTTTGATCCAAGTTTATTTTGAGGAGCATATAGAAAGGACCAAAAAAGAATTTTATAAAAAGGCGTTACACTCGTGCCCTTCCCTTCCACTTAATATTCCAAAGGCTTCCCCTGCTTTCTATTTTCATTCGAACAGAAAATTTGAGACGCCAAAGCTCACTGTTCCACTTTGGGTTGCTTTATCAATAGAAGGGTATTCAAAGTTCTCAATGATAATCCTTGTATGCTAGATTTTTTGGAACGCTTGATATAAAATCAAAACAAAACACAAAAAAACATGTAAGGACTCAACAACTTATGCGGTTGACTTATGTAAGTCCCGCTATATAATTTAAAGCCAAATTATCTTTTTATTATGGCTCTATTATAAAGAAAGGTTTTTGTATTAATTCTTGCTGTCGAAGCCTTATAAAACTTTTTTTTATCTACAAGAAATTAAGCATCGGAGTGTAAAAATAAGTTTCCTTCAAAGGATTTTACTACGTTCTTTCATGATGTGTGTGAGTGTATACTACTCGTATATGTGGGAACGTGTGTGTTCGTGTATTTGTTTTTGTATGTTTATGTGCTACTTTGTGTGTATTTTTGTTTGTTTGAATGTGTCAGTGTGTTAAAATAGTTTACATATAACATCGACAAACTTTTACTATATTATTAATTTTAAATAAATCTGTAACAATTAAGAGAACAAAAAAGCCAGCGTTTTATATATAAATCTAAATGTATTGAAATAAAAAAAATTAAAAAGCTCTTGTAAAAATAATAAGAGTATTATTATTGATTAAATCACAAAGGATTTGAGAAAATTTGGAAGAATTTGTCTTCTTTACTTACGTGCGATATACAAGTAATTTTCCGTTACAAAAATATTTTTTAAGTATGAGTTATTTTTTATTTTATTTATATGTATTTTAAATTTGATACAGGTTTAACCTAACAACATTAAATAACTTTTTATAAATTCCAAAACATTTTTGGCAGATAAACACACACTAACCAATATAAGACTGAAGTGTTGAACATGATGTCAAGGTCATGGATAGTGTCAACTTGCATGATGGGCGGATCATTTATTAAGTATCTAAAGAACAGCTGAGATCCAGCTCTTGAAGAATTCGTGAGCTTTGATAAGCTGCTTCCTTATCTGTTGGGTTTATTTAGTATTTGATCCCAGCATTGGCTGTTTCACAAAAAATAATTATAATACAAAACCAAATAATTCGTGAGTTATTTCACGATTTGTCGTAATCTGACGTCTGTTTGTCAGCGAGCTTTGCGGATCGCTCACCTGTGTCGCTTATAATCACGCGGCCACGGATGAGGGTGCGCGCGCAATGTAAGGAAATGTGCATTCACATATGATTGCGGTCGACAGATTAGAATTACGTAACAAATTTTAAAACTTTACAGAAATAATATTTCACTAAATACAGTAACCCAACAACAAGATAATGAATGCTTAATACCCTTATTTAACTCGGTAGGTTTAAATTAAAACAGTTCTCTTAATTTATCAGGAATTCGATGAGTCTAGATTCTTTAGTAACGTACGCTGGTACTTGAAAGCGGGAAACTTGGTAATAAAGGAAACACATATTTTTTCAGTTAAACTTATATATTTTTAACTAGCCTCATAGGGCTTGTCCAAAGGACTTGGAATATAAGGAAGGTAATTTGATCTAATTCCCAAACATCGTAGGATGTCGGGCGAATTTTTCGTTGATTTATAGTCAACAAAGAGCGGGCCTCGCGAATACGCGAGAGACACCTGCACCATCACACACACTCGAGGTGGCGTCAAGAATAATCTAATTCACACAAGGAAAATCACCACAATAAGAATATCAAAAGGAAATCACCAATAAAATGGGTAAACATATGAAAATAGATACCTTAAGGAGATTACATCCTGGAACATGGCTTATACAAAATAATGTCATGTGTGTTATGCATAATGTCATGATGTAGCCAGGAGAGGTGATAGACTGCCTAGGCCTTCAGGAGCTATGTTATAATGACTTTCGGAGAGACGCAGAAGAGTGCAACAATACTCTAGAACAGGGGTTCCCAACCTTTTTGTACTCTAGAGCACATTCTAAAATATCGGTAGGGTGGCGGGCACCACCTATTTTTAATCGACAAACTCCTTCCATAACTTCTCATTTTCCCATAATTTATTTTCTTATATTCATAATTTATTAATAAATAATAAACAAAAATGTTTCAAAATAATAAAATGATTATTCAAATTGCATACACACAGAGAAATGTTTTTACAATACGTAAACAAAAAACACAAATACAAAGAAAACATTTTATAAAAAAATATAATATCAACATGTCAATGTGATCTTTGGCATTGCATATCATTGGTATTGGCCAGTGCCTCATACTCATAATTAGGAGAGTATGACGATAGCAGATAGCAGATAATCCTGTTAGCAAACAATCATAAAGATGCTCATCGGTGAGTCCAGATCTATATCTTGATTTTATTCAGTTCATGTTTGAAAACAATGTGTAGCATAAATATGTCGAACCGAAAAATGATTCAATTTTATATGCCGCTTTTTTCAAAAATGGGAACTTTTCTCTGTCCACTGTATTCCAAAAGTCCTCTGATATTAAGGATTTTAGCAAAATATCATTCTTAAGGTCCAAAATTTCTAACTCTAGTTCTTCTGTCTTACCTTGAACAAAATCTGCAATACATTTCGGCCACTTCCATTACATTTATTTGGCAAGTAAAAGGATTGATACAGAAGGAAACAATTGGCTCGATATGTGTAAACTGCAAAAATCTCTCTTCAAACTGTTTTTTTAACACTTGAAGATGCTTAATAAATAATGACCCGTTTAATTCATTATTACCTAGCATTCTCTTCATATGTGGGAAATGCACGAGATAATTGATCTGCAGATGTGATATCAACAAATCCAATTTAGCTTTAAATGACTTTACAGAGCTTATCATTTCAGCTATGTTTTTGTCTTTCCCCTGCAACTCCAAATTTAAAGAATTCAATTTTTCCATGATGTCGGCTCAGTTCGTTGCGTTCGTTCACTTCGGGTTTTCTGCGTGTACAAGGAGTGATGTGCAAATAGCACTCCCCGTTCCAGGCTAGCGTGAAGAGTGCAGTCTGGCTCGCCGCTAGACAAGTTGCGACAAGTACTGTCAGCAAAGGAACCACTCATACATACAATATCGCAAACATACGAACGTATTTAATAAACCTAGGCACTCAAAAAAATTAAAACTTTAACAAATAAATAAAAATAATTCACATTTTTAATTAATGTTTATGAAAAAATTCTGTCTCTGTCGAATAGTGGCGGGCACATACGAATCGTTCCGCGGGCGCCATGGTGCCCGCGGGCACGGGGTTGGGAACCTCTGCTCTAGAATATTAAAATAAATTCAGATATTCTTGGCCCCAACCAGTGTCGAGGATAATGCAAACTTCCGAAAAGATTTTAACTTGGAAAAAAAAAATCACTTTTCCGAAAATCGAAATAGTTGGATAGACGGATGAAGAGAGCTTTTCTTATGTCTGAAGCTACCGGACGAATTAATCGACAGCGCCTCTAACGGTCCTTCCATAATGTCTTACACGTGTCATCGTCCGCGGTGAGTGCCTCTCGTGAAAGGACCGAAGTCACCCCCGCAGATTCCGAGCGAGTCGGCTCGTGCGTTCGAGGTCGAATTCGCTGGGCGAGATATCAGGGCCACGCACGCAGGTGTTACGCACCGAGCGGACACCTGCTAATTTGGAAGATAATATAATGTACTCGTTTAACCGTTTTACTGCGTGCCGTCGATATATCGACGCTTTATTACTGCGCGAAAACTGCGTACCGTCGGGATATCGACTATTGCTCAGTTTGATTTTAGATATCGACCTGTGTAGACGTGTCGCGGTGCGCGCGCGCAAATCATTTTTAATTCGTCAATAATAATCATAAATAAACTTTTAAAAAGTATATCGCGGTGAAAATAACATTAATTTTTGTATTTTTTTATCAGTAAAAATTGTTTATTTCCCTCATACGATGTCGAATTGGTCAAGTAGCGATGATGAAAACACTTGCGGAACTTCTTTTAGTGACAGTGAGGATGAAATCAGAATGTTTACAAATCGAAGAATGCGTATTGCATATAATTTTTTTTGCATATAATTTTTGCATAGAATTGCATATAATTTTTTTTATATTCTTTGTTTTTTTTATTTTTAAAAGACAAATAAATACAGTTATAGTTAAAATTGTATTTGAGTAGTTTGATATGTTCCCTACACACAACCGAAAGAATTACGAAAATCCCTCTATATTTGATGAAAATGTACACAATTTTGTGCACACTTATTGAAAGATTATTTTTTCTCTAAAATTCTTCCGCAATTTTCGCATAATATGTGAAAAAAGGCTCAGCAGTAAAACGGTTCAGGAAATGTGCGCTACGATGGAAGATATTTTTTGAACGACAAAACAGTCGTAATACTATGTCTCCGATGGCAAATATTTAGAATGAAAAAAAAAACAATCGTATCAGCTTACATGTAAAAAGAAATTCGGCTTATTGGTCTCACTCCACAAATTGATCTGGAGTTCCATACAGTCTTCGAGAGAATCAATTTGTTTAAGCAATCGGCAAATAGTAAGTACTTGGAATACTTGATAAAACGACCGGTACCGTTCTTGAACATTAAAAATAATGTCGGATCGAGATTTTAACCTTGCGGAATACTTGATTGTGTTGCACAAACTGATACATATTAGATAAATAGTAGACAGTAATAATAATGACAATTTGACAGTCGATGAAGGAGAAATTTAAAACAAAAAACGATTAATTTATGATATTATTAACGAGAAGAGATAAAAAAATATTTAGAAATCAACATTAGAACACTGCAGCTCCAAAGACTTTACTTAAATAAATACTTATAAAAAACCAATAATATTAACCTATACAATCCAAATCTCCTCACATCAATATTATTAACCTTTACAATCCAAATCTCCTCACTCCAATACTAGTAACCTTTACAATCCAAATCTCCTCACACCAATACTGTTAACCTTTACAATCCAAATCCCCTCACATCAAAATATCATTTTTTTCTTTCGATTTTTCGTAAAAAATTACATATTTTATAATTGTACTGTTCAATCCAATTTGAAAAACAGTGTCAATTTTATTTCGATCATATCAACCCATGTCTGTGGGGCTAGAAAATATTATTTAAAAATATCAAAATATATTCTTCCATTTATTTCGACAAACGTTCTGTAGAAGATTTTAAAGTTTTTTTCCTAGTCACATGATTTATCCTAGTCACACGAATTGATATTATTTGTTAACATCAAAGTTGGACAAAGGAAAATTATTAGAAATTTATATTTTTGGTTTAAACAATGTTTTCACTATTACAGACATGAAAAGCTTTAGTGAATGATATGGTAAAGTACGCTTGAGAGCTGTGTTGAGGAACAAGAAAAAAATATACTGAAAGAGGAAAACAAGAATACAGCGCTCTGTATGCAACTCCCTTGATTCTGATAGTATGCAATTATTATTCCAGTATGTACCTTTAGCTTCCTCACAGTAACCATCTGAGAACTGTTTCTTCAATTATTTTCTTAGTTTTATTTCTCGTTTTTTACGTAATAGTGTTCATTAAACAAATAGTGTTTAATTCATTAAACACATAGTGTTTTTATTCATGCCCTAATTCGAATATTTTATACTCGAATTATTCAATGTCCTCCCTATAGACAGTCACGTAAGTCCTGGTGACTTTTTGTCCTATTATGGAAGGATGACGTATGAGCGTGTACTCATTTCTTGTATACTTGCGGCTATATTTCAAACATCATAATTTGAGTAAGGCAGCAAAAACCACGAGAAACGCATGCTCAGATGAAATTAAATAGATTATTCAAGAGTTTTTTATTCGCCATTTACTGACAATTGAACTGGATCTGTCGGATAACAATACTTATAGAATATTCTCTAATTTTAAAATCACTGCATCAAATATATATATAAGAATTTTTAGTGCAAATAATTCAAATTAAGTTGTAATTTCATTATTTGCAGTGTTTTTATTAATATAATGGGAGCGTCGAATACAATGAAGATATCCAATAAAAGCGATCGTGTTCGCTAATATTGTAACCTCGCGAAATTGTTCAGTCTGATGATGACATAAGCTAGAACTAGAGAATATAGAGAAAAAATGAGTCCCTAGAATGATTTTCGCTTGAAAACGGGACAGAGTAGAAATGTTAGGATTTAGCTTCTTTCCATGAAATACACCTATGCAAGTAATGTGTTATTAAAACTTGTGCGGATCCACGAACTATGAAACGATTCCTGAGGAAAAACTAAATGCGCGAATGTATTCTGAATGCTGGAAGTGCTGTAGCACTTTTAATGAATAACACGATTTTTTATTCATAGTAGTTCTGCTGAAAATAGTTCCCTTTTTCGATTCACATCAGGCATTTCATTAAAGAGACCCCAGAAACATTAGTTTCCAATAATTATTCAAAATTCACTATCTACCAAATCATTGGTACATACATTGATTCATTCATGCAAAACCATAGAAAGTTGATACATTTTCAAAATTCTATTTTTTTGTAATATTACTTAGATTTGTGGCTGTGATTTATTAAAACTGTTCTGCTGGCCATGTTTATTGTTTTATTAAGAGCAAATTGTGAGGGACCAATCTGTATTGTACGATAACAAAATAATTTGATTAAAGCTCGTAAACTACGAGTACATGGAATATATCAGTATCATATTGATGAAAGAGTAAAACTTAACAGTTTTGGAAATGAAAAACAAAATGAGTTTTTATTGATTAAACAATGGAAAATAATGGGGAAGAACATAATAAAGAGGTAACTGCAACGAGATACATTATTTCCAAATTGATTAAAGTGGTTTCGTTTCACAATTTTCTTAATTATCTGAATGTGGTCTATAGTGCTATAACCACCTCTAAATGCAGCTTGTTATCTAGGTTAATTTTCGTAAAAAGCTGTTTTAAGTCGATTTGAGAGAATCTTAGTGAAAAATTTATATGCAGTTGGTAGTAAGCCAACGGGTTATTATTTATTATGATCTTCGTTGTCTCCCTTTTTGTATAAGAGAATGATAGTGGCGTTTTTCTATTCTACGGTAATATCCTCATTTTGTAGACGTTTAAAGATTTTTGCTAACGCCTTGTCTTCTTCTTCGTCCGTTTCTTTAAGGATGTCAAAGTCCATTAGAACCTGGTGCTATTCCTAGTTTCATATCACTTAAAGGAGTTTGTACTTTCCAGGATAGAATGTCAGGTTCTGTTTCCTTATCTTCTTCAATGTGAACAGAAAAGTCTTGTGATGATGCCTCTACTGTCAGTAGTACGGTAACTGAGCCAATTTTACAACGTGTTGTTTCGTTATATTCTGCAAATTAAGTGGCATTGAAACGTTTACGAGCTTTCATTTATAAATATTGATCATATAATGAGACAGGACGATTATGACTTAAGGGCAAGGATGATCGTCGAAAAAATCATAATACATCTTTTCAACGTGACCACCAAAAAAGTAGATACGCGGAAAGACGAAAAAAAAAGGCATCGTTAAAGGATATCTCCGAGCTGAAGGCACCTGGTCGAAATGACGTAGAATTTCAGGGTACAACGCAAGAAGAAAGCGAAGGAAGCCTCGGCGGCAAGAGCGGGGTAATTAGTTTTCACCATTTGGACTAATACAGGGGATTACTTGAATTTATGACCGCCCCTCTGGTCGGTCGGCTGGCTGCCTGCGCCACTCTTTGTTATTTTACCGCGCTCGGCGAACACTGTTTACACTCCTGGATACAATTCTTTAGTATACGTTGTATTTTTACTCTTTCTATCTGTAAAGAAAGGGCCTTTATGACCTAGTGGTAGAGCGCTTGTTTTCCATCTGAAAGTCTCGCGTTTGATCTTGACAAATAAAAACTGACACTTTTCCAATACAATATTATATTAAAAAAATATTCATCCCCCATTTCATCTGTTATATGATATTTCAGAATATATAACGATGCGTTGTATAGATTTAAAAAAAATTTGGCTTACATTTTTTTTATAGTAAATATTCATATATAAAATGAAATATGTTTAAGAGTACGTAAAAATCATTCAAAATGTATTGAGAATATATGATTTCGTTGATAATATATATTTGTGCTGAGAATATATGATTGTTTTGAGAATATGTAATTGAAATGGAATTACATACATACCATAACACCGTTTTCCTGCTGGAGTAGGCAGACAGGACAGAGCGCCAACTTCTCATACAACTACTACGAACACTCTCACTTCTAACTCTCCCTCTTTCTAAACATTATTATTCACTTGATTGAATCATACTTTCCTTGATTTGACTCTACCACGCATTATATTCACATTTGCACTATACATTTGTTTTGTCGATTTTTCTTCACTAATTCATTCCGTGTGCCCAAAGCATCTAAGAGTACTCTACTTTATCTTACTCAACACATCATAAATTGTCATCCCATATATTCTTCTTAGTGCACGCATTTCTTCATGAGTTTTTCAGATTTTTTTAGTATTTTCTGCGTTCACTTTTCACTCATTAAGGAGGTAGTAACACACTGTTGTAGACTTTTATTATAGCAGATTTTGATACTGTACGGTTCGGGTGTACATTTTAAGTGCTCCATTGATTTCTTTTCTTATCGTTACACGCCGTTCGATATCCCTCGTAACTCTAACATCATCTGAGAAAATACAATTTTAATAACAGAATTCCTTAACTTCCTCTAATCTTTCATTCTTCCCCATATATCCCATTTACTTCCCAATCACACTTTTATCTCACAATGACTTTCGATTTCCAATTATTCATTCTCAGATCTTTCTTTTGACATCTGTCATATAATTTTCTTACCGTACTGTAATTAATCCTCATTAATTGCAACCACTACCGTGTCATCAGCATACTGCAATCCGCACACATTCCCATTCGTCATTTGTATACCCCCCTCCCCCTCCTCCTCCCTTCATTGACCACTGTAGTCCTTCACATACGAAATTACAATGTAAAAATAATAAAATCAAACATTTTTACTACTTGACGTTAAATGTTCTTGAATTTTCGCGACATTATTTGCACGAGAAAGCCTTTGTAAAGCCCGTATGGTACACTTCCCAACACTGAAAAATGCCTAGTGAAATGAAGCGCTGTACTGTTGTTGGGCAACAAATGTAAATAAAGTAGAGAGAAGAATCAATGTTGAGAAGTTTTCCAAGATTGTTTGTTTATAATGCGGGCTGGGCTGTTTTTAACGCATGAGCTCATTAAAGTCCTAGCAACTGGGATCGTTGACGAAGAAAATAAATATAACTCTACTGATGCAGTACAATCATTTTGTAAAATTTCATTATTCATTTAACATTAATTAAAATTATTCAAATCGGTAATGAAATAAAATTTAAAGGAAAATTAAATATGATCAGTGTAATTGTTTCTAAGGGCTAGTCTAAAATTAGGAAGAAAATTCGATTCTAATGTTGATTTCAAGCAGTAGCATCTAGTTTGTGGTTAAAAATAAGGCTTCTCAACAACGAGAATTATATATTTGACCATATATTAATTTGTATCTTTACTTTCGAGGACTAAATATAAGACGCTTGACTTTAATTCGAGGTTTCGGGTTTCGATTGTCGAAGGTACCAAAAAGATATCCCCAGTCTGATAACAATGCTGTCGCATGAGTACGTGTGCGTGTATTGATACTTCTTCAAGTGCAACACGTACAATGACTAACGACGAGCTTCGTGCCTTCACAATGGCTCTTTGCATGAAAGTTCGTTTACGGGGCCAGAGACAATATTGTATTATAACTTTCTTTGTATACCGTACAACTTGATGGGTATATAGTGGGTGATTGCCATGTGGAAATCTCTTCCAACAAATCAAAAAGTTGAAAGAAAGCCTTAAGTGAAAACCAGAGCGGAATTATTTTTAAAATAAATTGTGTTCCAATGGAACTCGAATCCACAAATCTCATAGTTAGATTAGAAGAAAGGTGACCTACCAATTGGAGCAAGAAGATCGGCAGACTCTGCCGACCATGCTCTTCGATTTATGGGTATCACCAACTTGGATTGTGGTGTTGTGTCATTAGATGCTAAAAGTAGAGCATGTATAAGAGTGAACGTTGCCTTTAGCAAATGGTTAAATATTTCAAAAAGGGAGCAAGGATATGACGTGCTACCATGATTGTTTAATATTTATTTAGGTGTGTGTGAAGGAACTGCAGTTGTCAATGGGTGTCATTCAAATGTTGAATGGTAATGTGTGCAGATTGATGTATGTTGATGACATGGTAGTGTTTGCGGAGAACGACGATGGATTACAGAGTCTGACGAGCGAATTGTGTAAAAGATTCAAAGTAAAGATCTGAAAATGAATGTTGCGAAATCATAGTCATAAAAAAGTGTGAAACATTGATGTCTAATAGGAAACATATTTTCGTTCTTGGTAAATTATAAGATACAAACATTTTTTGTGAACTAAAAATATTTTGAAATTTATTAATTTTATAACTGTGAGTCAACATTGTTTTCGTTAAGTTTTTTATTCTGTCGTTGATTGAACTGAGCACTCTGATTCAGATCAACACCGTTTGAATATATTCCAAATAAGTCGTTTAGACATGGTTGCATACGAGTAGCAATTAGAATTAACAAAAAAATAAATCTCGCTTTTCATCCGCATATCACTGTACAGAATGCATTTTACTTTATTGAGGTTTCAGCTTAAATTTTGTGGACCTCCAAATTAGAATACTTAAAAATAATTTACTTAGTTATTCCATTAGTAACCTTAATCACCGCTACGTATGCGTTTACTTATCTCAAGGTTCTCACAAGGTGAACGTGGTGATTTATGTTACTACGAGTAGTATAACACAACACATATATACCAACACGCCATTTCACTGTAGGGGTAAGCGAATGGGATAGAACGCCAGACTTATCTTACTCGAGACACATCCTTAGCCTCCTCTACATCCATATAGCTTCTCATACCACTGCTACGACTTATCTGACATTCTACGTTTTTTACTTTCAAAATAAAATTCACTCGATCTAACCATACTTTCTCTGGTCTTCCCTTCACGCGTATTTCACTTACATTTGCACTGTATATTTGTTTTGTTAGTCTTTCTTCTTTGATTCATTCCACATGACCAAACCATATCAGCTTGATCTTCTTCCTCTTACTAACACGTCAGCCTTAAGTTCATCTCTTATCACTTCAATTTATATTGTGTCATACATTGTTACCCCGAGTATTCTTCTCAATGCACGCATTTCTACATAATTTATTCAGCTCTTATCAGTAATTTTCCATGTTTCACTTTCATGCATCAAAACTTTCATTCACGCAAAAAAAAAAAAACACTCTTCTTGACTGCTCTCTTAGCCGATATTTATACTGCCCAGATTGAGTATATATTTTTTCTTGTATTTTACTTACATTCCTCCAAAATATTTTTATATTTCCCCCTGCATTGATACTCAATTTTCTATCTTCATTATCTCTAAGTTTCTTCTTATTTGCTTAACCTGTCTTTTAGTTGCAATCATCCAATATCTGTACTCTTTATCTTCCTTTTCATTCCTTAATCGATATTTCGTGTTCTTGTTTCGACAAATGTTATCCATGCATTATTTTTCTCTATCACGCAGTCTTGAACTTATTTGCCCCACAATACATCTCTTTTTTTACCTCCAACTTTCGCAGTGTCTACATGTCCTTTCCTGCGACTACCGATATATTTTTGTATTTCTGATTTATATTATAAGTATATAAACATTTTGTTCAAATGTGAGTTGAAGCCATGGTAGAGGAAGGTCGAGGAAATTATGGTTGGATCAAGTGTATGACATTTTGAAAGAAGTAGACCTAGAAAGTTAGTGAAATTATAGGAGTTGTATGAGAAGGTGAATGGATGTGCAGGAAACGAACGATTTGTGCTGAGACTTTCATGTCTCGAGCTCTGTCCTCTGCCTACCCTGAAAGAAAAAAACTAGTTTATTTAAATTTATGCAACTTTGCAAGACAACGTATACCAAAAATTTAACAAATGTGATAAGGAAATACTGTAAAAATATAGTTGAAAAGATTAAATCTCTCAAGAAGCTTCAAATATTATAAGAAACCAAAATCGGGGTGTTTAACACGTAAATTTAAGATTCCAAAGAACATTCACATCTTGGACACTGGTTCTTGAAAATACTGAATGACGTTTGGGTGAGACGTCGACAAGGGAGGATTTTAAAAAAAATATTTAAGAAAGTAATCGTTAATACAAATATTTGGCAAAGCCTATACCAATTTTTTTTATATTATAACTCTAACTTAATTTTAATTTCCTACATGTAATTTTTATTTTTAATAATCTTTATGAAAATGAGCAAGTAGAAGATTTATGAAGTAATGGACGAAATATTTTTTTGTATATACTCGTATGTAAAATTTTCAAAAAATGAAATTTTTCGTGAATTCAAAAAATTTCCTTCGTCACTTGAATGCGATGTTTTTAAAAACAGTAATAACTCATTTCCTTTAAAAAAATTATAAACTTATTGGACTTTGTAAAACTATGAGTTCGCCTCGCCTGTCACATTGGCTGCTTTCGACTGGACTTGAAATGTGTTATTTTAAGCATATCTCATTAATGTGCATAAAATATGTGACGCTTTTTTATTAAAATAATAACATTTATTTTATAAATAAATGTTTCAGTTTTATTCAAAGTAACGTTGCAAGGGTTTTTAAGGGATTTTATAAATTTGAGCATGGCGCTTTAATGTGTTTTTAAGGCAAACATTTTATTCGTAGTTCGACAAGAAATACTAGAAGTAACGTCACATTTAACAGAAAAAATATTTATTACAGTTTATAATTTAGCTTTGAATATTTAAAAGTAGCATTATGAATTGGACCTTGCCTTTCCATTTCTTTATTTTCATTATGAAGCAAGCGATGGTTTTTAAAAGATTGAGGTGTTTTCATTTTATTTAAAAAAAACTTCAGTTTTCTAGACCAAATAGGATCGAGGGCTCAGATCATCCCTATCGAATAATTTATTTTATTTCACTTCAGTTTTCTAGACCAAATAGGATCGAGGGCTCAGATCATCCCTATCGAATTATTTATATTATTTCACTTCAGTTTTCTAGACCAAATAGGATCGAGGGCTCAGATCATCCCTATCGAATGATTTATTTTATTTCACTTCAGTTTTCTAGACCAAATAGGATCGAGGGCTCAGATCATCCCTATCGAATTATTTATTTTATTTCACTTCAGTTTTCTAGACCAAATAGGATCGAGGGTTCAGATCGTCCCTATCGAATTATTTATTTTATTTCATCTTTAGGGAATTTTTTTTAAAATTTAAGTAATACCGTCAGAAATTTATTTTCTTATAAATAACAATTGTTTACGAAAATTTCAATACTTCATCGAATTTTTACTTGCTCATGAAGCATGTGCCCATAATGATTCAAAAGCTTAAGAGAAATCCAGATATCACGAAAACCAATGTTATTTAAATCCACAGTACGGAAATAATGATAATATGCTGCAAAGAGTACGTTTGTAAGATAGGGCATGCAAAAAATACGACATTTGTATCAAAATATAGTAAAAATATGGAAAATACAATATATCCTTTGTGTTATTCTTTATTGTGATCTCACTGGTATTCAACTTTAATGCAGGCCAGCCTAAATATATCCTTTGTGTTATTCCTTATTGTGATCTCACTGGTATTCAACTTTAATGCAGGCCAGCCTAAATATATCCTTTGTGTTATTCCTTATTGTGATCTCACTGGTATTCAACTTTAATGCAGGCCAGCCTAAATATATCCGTTGTGTTATTTCTTATTGTGATCTTACTGGTATTCAACTTTAATGCAGGCCAGCCTAAATATATCCGTTGTGTTATTCCTTATTGTGATCTCACTGGTATTCAACTTTAATGCAGTCCAGCCTAAATATATCCGTTGTGTTATTCCTTATTGTGATCTCACTGGTATTCAACTTTAATGCAGGCCAGCCTAAATATATCCTTTGTGTTATTCTTTATTGTGATCTCACTGGTATTCAACTTTAATGCAGGCCAGCCTAAATATATCCGTTGTGTTATTCCTTATTGTGATCTCACTGGTATTCAACTTTAATGCAGGCCAGCCTAAATAAATTAAAACAGTTCAAAGTCAATACCTTTAAGGTAAAAACTTCCTACCAGGTATTTAAAAAATGGAGAAGAAAATGTTTTGATAAGTTTTCACCATTTAAAGATTTCAATGAGTGTTTATAGATTTAAAAAGATTATTGAATAATTATCCAGGTATATCCAAATATATTTTTTTCGTACTTGGCTACGGCATTTATCATCTGGTTTTATGGAAAAATGGTCTCGGAATTATTTGATAAATGTGGAATTATATACATATATCAACACCATTGAAATCTAGAATTCCTTTGAACCTCTTTAAATACATCTATTGTTTGATCAACCTAAATTAATTTAGCGACACTCCTTAGCTGAATTACGTCGATGGTGCTATTATCTGGAGGAAATTAGGTGAAATGTGTGAAATACATATAACATACATACACAAGTGTACCTAGCTGAAAACAGGGCAAAATATGCGACCTGAAACCTAAGAATATCTCGAGACATCACACGAGCCATCGAACATACTCGTATATATCTTCATTGCGACGACATTTTAACCCAGTTTCATACTTGCAAAGCCATCGCAGTTTCCATTATTTATTATTGTACTGAATTCAGTTCTATTTGAATCTTGTCGTGACATTTTAAGGTTGATGATATTGTTTTTTACAAAGAAATTAATAATCAACTTTCCTATTGCTTTAGAAGTATCGAGATCTTAATGTCTGCCGAAAAATCTCTCAAGTACAAAATTACTTTAACAATTATTAGAATTCGAATAGTATAATCATCTGCTTTCCCAATGTTTTATGATATATATTTTGGGCAACCCACACAACGCCTTTTTACGGAGTCACGTTTTTTTTTTGCAAAAAAATACTGTTTTCCTGGGTTTTGAATTCTGCACATATGTATTTAAGCCAACTTATCTACAAACTTTTAATATAGTGAAACATTTATTTTGCACGGCATTATTTATGTGTGCAGAGTGTTTTTAATTCGGTTAAAAAACGTTATTTCTTTCACTTATTCATTATATGATACATAGTAATTTATTTTTATCAAACACTGTTTATTCCACTTTTTTGTGACGGTATAACCCTACCGGTTTCAAGGCTTTCACCTCATCTTCAGGGGAGCGCAAACAAGACTCTGTTTGCGCTCCCCTGAAGATGAGGTGAAAACCTTGAAACCGGTAGGGTTATACCGTCACAAAAAGTGGAATAAACAGTGTTTGATAAAAATAAATTACAATGTCTTTAAACCTCCACAACGCTAATGCCTTAACTATAAACAACATATGATACATAATTGCATCCACTGCAATTCTTGAAAATTTAATATAAACATTAAATTTATTATTATTAAATAAAAGAAATTGCTTTATCACACAAAAGTTTAAATTATAAAGTATTCATTTATTTCTCAATTATGTTATTTTCTTATAAAGATAAAAGGTCTCCGCAACGTTCGGTTGTCTAAGATATATGATTTTGAATATTTTGAAATTCGAACTAAGTTATTGGTATACAAGCATATCAAAGGCTTAGTTCAAATTTCGAAAACCTGTGTGAGGCCGATCGTGACTTTAAGAGCCGACACAACTAGAAAACAAGCCTTCTTCGATGATTCCCCATGAGAAAATTACGAATCATCGCGGAGAAAACTCTTAGAGATAGGATCAGAAACTCTCATATCCAACAGATCTACAACAGCGATGATGTAATCAGATGGAGCAGTAATAATAGGCCGTACTACTTTGGATAAGATTAATAGTGACATAATTCAACGTGTGCCAGAAAGGCCGCCTAATACGAATAGGTAGACCGACAGCTGGTGCTCTGCTTCCCAAAAATAATTTTCGCGACATAACAGATCTATGTAAAGAAAAATATTTTTTTTCATATAAAAAACGAGTATATGTAAAATTAACATACATTTTATGGAGATCTCGATGAAGTGACTTTTAATATTTTTTTATTCTTATTTTTAGAGTACTTGAATAGACATATTAATTTTACAAGGTGTGGAAAAAAGATTTTAAATATATGCCTATCGCTTTCTTTTAATAAGGAGAATGACCCTCGGCAAAAATACGGGTGGATTATTCAATGAATTCATTATGGTCGACAGTTTATTTACTTTTTATCCATACAGTTCCTTTCATTAAAGAACACTATATAGGAAATTATGTGTTTATGTTAGGCTAGAATACAAAGCTCTAGTTGGTTGGAAGAGATTGCCACCCGGCAATAAGCCCGCCAGATTGTATTTGCAATAAAAGTGTTAAATAAATAAAACTTTAAAAAAATATATGTACTCCGTTTAAAAATGGAGTTGTATGAATTGTAAATCAACAGCATCGCTAAAATAATTAACTGAGCTTTAGAACTCAGCAAAAGATATTAAACCTTTAATAATATCGAAATCTTAACTACAATAGTTCCATATTGACATATTTTGTTTTTATTGTACTAACATTATTTTTTAATGTACGAGTGTATTATATATATAAAGACTATTTATTAATTATCTTAATATATTAACAATACCACTGAGAATTAATCGCAGTACTACAAGGCACCTAGATACGCACTTCGAAAACTTTTGATACATAAAGAAAATTTATGTAGTCTAAGATACATAAAGAAAATTTATGTAGTCTAAATATCTTAGACATCAACGGTGATATTTTTAATTTCAAGTAAATATCTTAGACATCAAAATTTTTCCTGTATTTTCGCACTAAAAATGGTTGTATTCTTCTCTTTACACTGTATACAGACAAATATTTTCTAAGTTATCTTTTCAATGTATCCCTAAACGAAAAAATAGAACCCCTTTTCTGAAAGTGTGGTTTTTATACACAATTCTAACTCGAATTCAGCTTAAAATCAAAATATTCAAAGGGTTCAAATTTTGGATTACTTACTGAAATAATTATTATTCACTGCTGACCTTCATTACTTTAAACGAAAGGATAAAATGTTGAAATCATATGATAACATTAACATATGTCTAATGTTTAAAAAATATTAATTCATAATTCATCTAGTATAAAATCTCGTGGTTGATATAAAGGTTCTTAATCAAAATACAAAGTTAAAGCAAAAAAAAAACAAAAACTCATTAGGACTCATCCATCACTGAACGCTCATCAAATTCGTCGAAGCTGAAATGAGATATTTTCTGAAAGGAATTTAAAAATTACTCTTAAAATTACATATTTTTTATAAAATACAGCTTATTTCAGAGCTATTATTCAACCGGCTTACAAAGTGAAATACGAGTATAAACATAAAAGTGTGGAGACGTACTCGTATTTAACCAATTTACAGGACACAAATACAAAAGAGTATGTATTGTCTGTCATATACACATAACATATGCAATTGATATTTATGATGCTTGAATGCGTGGCTTAATACAGGGATACATTTATGGTATAGTTTTTGACCTGATGATTTTATATTCCAATATCCATCGATCTTATAACTTGTAACTTGTTCTCTAGAGCTGTCATCACATTAAATACAAGTCGTTATCTGAATGATTTACTAGACACGTATTAAATGATACTCATAGAGGTGCATGGCCGCGCGGTAACGCACAGGACTTCCGTGCGGAAGGTCGCCGGTTTGAGTTCCGCGCTGTGCTACTCCCCTCGAAAAAAGTATCAGGATACCTACGAGTATGACTTCGGTCCTATTTTTTCTTTCAAACAAGAGGGGGAAAATGCCTGTATGCTACGATCATCTCTCTTCGGTGGGACATCGGATCCAATACAGCGGTGAGTTTACTGGTGTATAACGGCTCACTCACTTAAAAAGAGGGAAAAAATGCCTGTATGCTACGATCATCTATCTTCGGTGGGACATCGGATCCAGTACAGCGGTGAGTTTACTGGTGTGTAACGGCTCACTCACTTAAAAAAAAACAGAAACTCCACGGCACAGCTCCGCTTTTCAGCTGAATTGATGTTGAAATGGTGAGGAGATCCTCGACGATTAAGTGATGCTCAGATCTTCGGGTATTATTATTAAATATATGATTCCGTTTAGAAATTACTAATCAAAATTCATTAAAACAAAACGAAGGACTTATCACAGAAGATCATTCCTTCGTATCAACTTGGTGCCAAAGAGTGAACGGAGGCTTCTCTTTTGATTTCCATCTTCTCTTATATGGCGCCTTGTGTACTAGTCCTATTTTCCCCACCATATCATCCATCTACCTGCTTTGTGATTTTTTTCGGTCTCATTATCTCGTTCAAATTCTCAATATCATCATGATGTACAATAGTTTCATATTAGTCTGATCATTCCATCACTTGTCCTATCCACTGTCACAGTTAAGCAATCGATTTGACAATTACGGTGTTATCGGCCTTTCCTCTGACTAATTCATTCCGATTTCGTTCAATGAGGGAAATTGCTAACATTGCTCGTTCCCTTGCCCTTTGTGTCACTTGGAGTTTGTGGTTTAACTTTATAATGAGCGTCAAAGTTTCCCACACAAATAATGTCACTGTGAGTCAGACAATTGTCTAAAAAAAAATTTCAATTTGTTGTGGTTAAGAGATGAATGCGTTGGAGGAATAAAGTGATTTATCCTGAGACGCAATTTAAATTGAAAAATTAAAAGTTATTTTTTAATAAAAAAACGATAACGATAAAAAAACAATTTTACTTATTTTAAATGTTGATTTGCAAATTCCTTAAAAGAACAGTCATAAAACAATTTTTATCTTAAAAACTTACGATCTGATGAGTGTTTTAAGATAAAAATTGTTTTATGTATTTAATTAATGGAAAATGTTGAATGAATATGGTATCGAATGTAAATGAATTCGTGGTATTACGTCATTACACGCCGATAGGTGAGTATACTATATATTATATAAGAATAAATGGTGCTTTGACTGAGTATTGCGTCATTACACGCCGATAGGTGAGTATACTATATATAAGAATAAATGGTGCTTTGACTGAGTATTGCGTCATTACACGCCGATAGGTGAGTATACTATATATAAGAATAAATGGTGCTTTGACTGAGTATTGCGTCATTACACGCCGATAGGTGAGTATACTATATATATAAGAATAAATGGTGCTTTGACTGAGTATTGCGTCATTACACGCCGATAGGTGAGTATACTATATGTAAGAATAAATGGTGCTTTGACTGAGTGTTGCGTCATTACACGCCGATAGGTGAGTATACTATATATATATATATAAGAATAAATGGTGCTTTGACTGAGTATTGCGTCATTACACGCCGATAGGTGAGTATACTATATATAAGAATAAATGGTTCTTTGACTGAGTATTGCGTCATTACACGCCGATAGGTGAGTATACTATATATAAGAATAAATGGTGCTTTGACTGAGTAGTTTAATGTTTTAAAAGATACAAAGCAAGGACGTGTTATCTCACCCTGGTTATATAATATTTTCATAGGTTTGTGTGTGATGGAGCTACAGTGATCAATGGGCGGCATACATATTTCGAATAATAGTCTATACGGATTACTATTATATATAGAGATGACATGCTAGTATTAGCGGAGAATGAAGATGAATCGCAGCGTTTGATAAGTAAATTATACAACAGATACGAAGAGAAAGATCTGGAAATGAATATTGCGAAATCCAAGGTAATGGCAATAGAAAAATGTGAAAAGTAAGAAAATGCGATGCATGAGCGCGTTGATAGAATCAACAAGATTTACTTTCACTCATGGAAAGTTGCAGCTAAAAACATATTTTTTTACCATTTGAGATTAAGAGGGATATCTAACGGCGTGCGACAATAGGAAACAATTATGCACTTAAATAGTCAATTATGCACTTAAATATACAGGGTGTCCCGTATTGAGTGAATCATATTTAGGGTGATGATAGATTGGGTCAAGACCTACCAGAATATTAAAAGTTGACCTTTTACTTTAAAAACCTTACCGTTTTTAAGTTATTCGAACTTTTGTAAAATTTCGTAAAATCCCTACCTTGCATCAGATTTTTTGATGCGTTGTGTACAAATCACCATTTTCGTAATTTGTTTTATCATAAAATACTTTTGAATAGTAGCCTTATCTATCGCATACAAAATGATTTTCAAAATTATTAGGGGTGTACAAAAAATTACTTAAAAAATAAAAAAAATCTCAATTAAAATTTTTACGCTAAACTTTGGCCTTCTGTGGTAAAAAAAATTGTACTGGGCATTTCCAGAATACTACTTTAAAAAGTTGCTCCTTTAATGTAAATTTCAATTCGTATTAGCAATGTCTTATTACAGCGCAAGATTCCACTACCTACCACCGATTGGTTTAAACCGAACAAAAGGTGAGATAGATAGCAAATGGCGTCCATTTGCTCTCTCGCTCTTTTTCGTGTCAAAACGTGTAAGCCTTGACTATCAGTACGAAACCTTATACTGTGCGTGTCGCATCTCCTTTCTCGCAAGTTATTGTTTTCATACCTACTGTTTTTGCTTTGGACCCAGACTTTGTTTTGCATATCGATTTGGACGTGTGTGAACTTAATATTTTGGTGTTCCCCTGGATTTTGTTGTGTTTATCTACTTGGACTTTTTTTGTGATCATAACGACTTGACTTCCTCTTTGACTTTTTGCATCCTGTGGTGACACAAGCAACTATTACTAGCATGGCGAACCGGAATTTTGGGTATACTCCACGTGAGTATGCCGAAATGCATTTAATTTATGGCGAAGTGGGTCGTAGTGCCAGAGCAGCTTCAGCACTTTACGCAGAACGTTTCCCTAATCGCAGGCATTCTAACTAGATGTTATTAATCAGAACTCACAACGCGTACATGGAAGGCAGAATCCCTGGCCGACGTGGTCGTGAAGGACGGTCTCAAACTGTACATGATGATACAATTTTGCAGGAAAGGGAAGCAGACCCGTCAACTTCCGTGCGGACGATCCAACAGCGTACGGGTATACCAAAAACTACCGTGCACAGAGTTTTAAAAATATATGCATTTCATCCCTACTACATTCAACGCGTACATACCCTGTTACCATGAGACTATGCACAAAGAGTCCAATTTTGCCGCCGAATGTTGCAAAAACACCAAGAATATCCTGACTTTTTAATAAAGTTTTATGGAGTGATGAATCTGCCTGCAAAAGGGATGGCTACATAAACCTACACAATATTCATAGCTGGCAGCTTGAAAACCCATTCGAGATGAGAGAAGACCGGTCCCAGTATCAGTTTAAAATAAATATGTGGGCCGGTATCTTCAATGGGAAAATCTTGGTCCCAGTCGAGCTGCCACCATCACCTAACTCAGACATTATTTGGAGTTTTTGGAAGAACAACTGCCACTCATCCTCGAAGATGTTCCTCTAGAACTACGGCGTACAGTGTGGCTTCAGAATGATGGGTGCCCTGCGCATTATGGTCGACAAGTAAAAGCCCACTTGGACAATGCGTACCGTGGGTCACCTGACCTTAATCCTCTGGATTATTTTTACTGGGGCTGTCTAAAAGATAAAATTTAGCATAAAGCCATTCGCAACGAGGTTAAACTGCGCCAACGAGTGAATGCGACTGCCTGTGAAATTTAGACGCACAGTTTGAGATTGCTGAAGCGATCATTTTTGAGGAGATGCCAAGCTTGCATCAAGACAGGAGGGTGACAATTCGAGCATCTCCTATAAAATTCATTGAATAAAACATTTTTTTAATATTTTAATTTGTGTTTCATTCATCATCATTAAATAAAATCACACAAACTTGCACATTAATGCTACAATAGACGCTCTACGAGAAACCAAATAAAGTATATTTTGCATTAATACATTTTATTTGAACTTTGGTCAGAATCAGCCCCTTTTGAATAAAAAAATAGTATTATTTCGTTTCCCGTAAAAAAATCTAACAGTGTGACACTATTCTGAAATCTCCATCAAATGAGCAACTTTTTAAAGTAGTATTCTGGAAATGCCCAGTACAATTTTTTTTACCACAGAAGGCCAAAGTTTAGCGTAAAATTTTTAATTAAGATTTTTCAAGTAATTTTTTTGTACACCCCTAATAATTTTGGAAATCATTTTGTATGCGATAGATAAGGCTACTATTCAAAAGTATTTCACGATAAAAAAAATTACGAAAATGGTGATTTGTACACAACGCATCAAAAAATCTGACGCAAGGTAGGGATTTTACGAAATTTTACAAAAGTTCGAATAACTTAAAAACGGTAAGGTTTTTAAAGTAAAAGGTCAACTTTTGATATTCTGGTAGGTCTTGACTCAATCTATCATCACCTTAAATATGATTCACTCAATACGGGACACTCTGTATGTAATCGAACCGGACAGTATCAAAATCTCCTAAGATAATAGTCCATAATAGTATTTTGATGACAACTTTGATGTATGGGAGTGAGATGTGAGTGTAGAAAATGAATAATATGAGCGGAATAAATGTTGTAGAAATGCATTGAAAAAAATCACGGGGTGACAAGTATGACAGAATACGGAATAAAGTGATTAGGTACGAATGTAAACTTAAGGCTGACGTGTTGAGTACGATGAAGAAAAGAAATCTGAATGGTTTGGGCGTATAGAACGAATGATTGAAGAAAGACTAACAAAACAAATATTTAGTTCAAATATGAGTGGAAAGCGTGGTAGAAACAGACCAAAAAAAGGATGGTCGGATCAAGTAAATGATGTTTAGAAATAAGGAAACGTAGAAAGTCGGAAAAAACATAAGAATTGTATGAGACGGTGTATGTACATGGAAAATCTGGCGTTCTGTTTTTTTTGCCTACCCCGACAGGAAGATAATATGATTGTTTGAATTATTTAATACCTTGTATTCTAATTGCGCACAAGCAATTCTTATTTCTCAAAAATATTTACATGACATTTGGCATTTTCTTTTTAAATTTAAGGTTTTCAAGAATCATGACAAAACCAATAAAGCTTCATGTAATGGCAAATTTTGATATTATGCATAAAATGGTAATATAAATTATCTGTAAATATTATCAAACAAAAAATTCTCCAACCATATCTGGAACTTTCATATGGATCACAAAAAACTTTGATCTCCCAAAATATGTTATTCTACCCATCTACCCCTAATCGTCCTTTAATTAAATTATTCAGTCTTCTTGAACCCTAAGCTTGGAAAGTCTATCCTCATATCATTCATAAGTATTTTCTTGAGCTTAGTGGTTTCATTCCAAAGAACACGTATCTTAAATTGATTTCAAGTGGTTTAATATATTTTGATATATAACGATTACCAGTAGCAATTATATTAAATCCAAGAGACAAAAAAATAACCGTTTTTTTCAGCCTCTACATCATATGTTTACTGCATCTTCCGGTAAGGTGACACCGTTTTTTAAATCGTGCCTTTCCATAATGTTTTTCTAATGTCATAGATCAGTAATATTTTCCATATAATAAAACATTAAAATGTTACATTGTTGCCACTCTTTTTGTTTCTTCATATCTATATATTTTATTTTATAATATTCTATTCTTCAAAAACTTATTTCCTGATTATTAATATATTATTGTACTTTTTTTTAAATGAAATTTTTAATAAGACAAAAAATATTTTCCTACACATGATGAGGCCACGAAAAAATCTACAAGATGATAGCAAAACTGATACTTTGTCTTTTATTACATTTTTATTTTTTACTTAAAATAAGGTTTCAGATAAAACTTAAGTATAGAGTGTCTCTGTTTTTGTGAAAATTTTCAGTCGAACTAAAAATCTTTAATAATGTTTTTGAAATAAATAAAATGTCTTCAGTTTGAAAAATCGTTAAAATATACTTTTTCAAATATTCAGTATTTTGGAAGATGAAATAAACATTCATGCACTTTACCATTTTCAAATGGAAACAAAATATCACGTTTCATGCAAGGGGAGCTTGAAACAATTAAAACTTGTAGGTACGTAACATAAGAGTGGTAATTTGAATTATCCGACAAGCTGCATACATTACGGTGGATGTATTTTGTCTGTGGAGTGGCGAGGGTTCAACCATTTAATTAGCACGCCGCTTAATCCGTACTCGTATGTACGGGTATCTTTAATATAGCACGGTAGACGGATGTGTTCTTGTAATTGTACTATATGGTTACATTTAATTGAGAATTGTTTTGGTTACTCCATTTGATCTGTCCACTATAATTTCACTGAAAACACTCTTACCATTTACTCAACGATCAAAATTTTAACGTTAATTTACCCATTCGATCAATCGACATTTTTTTTAATAAAAATACATTCCATTTATTCAATCACCGAAAAACGTAGTTTCCATATACTCAATAACCGAAAGATGAGCGTTAATTTAATCCATAATGCGTTGTTTGATATGTATAATATGTAGATTTACCCATGAAGCTGACGTTGTCGTTCATAAACTGAGTTTTCGTTTTTGACTGTTTCTTTGGATTTAAAACTAAATGTTTATATAATATGCACAAAGATTTCTGATTCGGCAGGCTCTCTAAACTGTCAGTTTGGTGCAATGCGTTATCGTATCGCGGAGGTTTTAACAAAAATAAAACAGTAAATATAACAAAAATAGCATAATTAGAGATTAATGACACAGAAGAATGAAAGCGGACGACTGAGCTCACCTTTCATGTTGTGAATTTGTTTATTGTATCTAGATTATTTTTAAACCCTACTTTAGAATAATTTATTGTTAACTAATATACGAGTATATGGTATACTTTTTTTAAGTAAGCTTTTACATTTTTACATAACACTTTTGCGTTTGGCTCACTCACGCAGTGTGTTTTCTCCAACTAAGTCATAGCGTCCGGTATTAGGTTATAACATTTATTATTGTCTACTTGATACCTTTTTTGGGTTTGTGTTGCTTAGGTTTAATGTCATATCTGCTTACTCAAGGGAAAGCCTTTATTATCTCAGGTTTTGCTTGAAAAATCCTCTTTCTCGTAAACTGTTGCATTGTTCTTCTATCATTTAAGTCTTGTTCAAAAATCTTCTTACACAGTCTATGCTCTGGTATGCTGACATCATGCCCAAGCTGTAACAACTGAAACTTATGTATCCACATTAGTAGGATGACTAAATTGAGGAAAAAACTTGATCCCAAAGAACTTAGTCTATCACTCCTCAAATGCTAACCCCATATTAACTTTTTCTTTTCTTTTTTTCTTCTATAATGTAAAGAAGGAGATATATTCGTATCCTCAGCAATCTCAGACCACGAGTGACCAAAAAACTCACAAAGCAAATAACCATGTCTATTGATCAAACCACTAGAGAATAATGATTTTTGTTTTAAATAATCGGATAGAAAAGTAGATATTTACATGTACGAGTATTATACTCGTACTTAGGTTAAGCAAGTATTTCGTTCCAGAAAACATTTATTAGGAAAAATCAAACCCATTACACTAACTTGATAACCAAACAGCGCTGACTCTGGAAAGAAGGTAAACACATTACTTACTTAAGGAAGTAACAGGATACTTAAGAAAGTAGCATGCCATTATACCATGAAATTAATGTTTTCGCTCTTTTAAGATAAAAATTGAATATAAAAAAATATTGAATAAAAATATCTAGTACGAGTAAGCTATTAAAATTAAAATATAAACTATCTCCGAGGTAAATTGGTAGAAAGCTTGTCTTTGAACTGAAAATTTCTGTTGCAATCCGTTTTTGTTTCTCAATGTTTAGATTTTTTATTGTTTACTAAAAAAAATGCAGCATGGTAATAAATTCACCAGATTGCATCCTTTTTATTGGATATGACACAATATTTAAATAATACTTTGAGAACTTCGTATCATTTATTGCAATACATTCAAATAAATTTTGTTCATTCACTGCTCTTGTTGTATTTCCTAAGTTATATTTAAAACCTACAAGCTCACTTACGAACATCACAAAAGTTTGCTTTCCTATTTTGAATAAATCGTGTTTTTCCCTTTTTACGTATGTATATAACGTAATTGAATCCGAGCTCTTTTGTGAAGGACGACGGCGAGAAAAGGTTGGAGGTATACTAAAATATTACTATATAATATTCATGCTTCTTTACAAAGGCTCAATGCAGGATGATATTTCTCCCTGGATCCTCTTTTAAAATAACAACTTTTGCACATAGGACAGCAACGTATTAAAAAAATGAAAGAAACGAGTCCTTAAAAGGATTTTTCTACCTTACTACCTTTTTATGGTACGAATATTTAACATTCAAACTCTTTTTCCCAATTTTACTGTTTTTTAATATTCTACTACAATACGGCATATAACATTTTAATTTTTGTCAAGCAAAAGTCAGTCTGGTTTTTTTGTTATTTTTTTTTGTAGCATTGTAAATTTTATTCGTTAATAGGAATTGCCCCTTATAACCTCACTAATGATATTCAAATTAATAAACTATAATACAATCTATTTTTTGTAATAACTAGGTATAAATTTACCGTTGAAGCAGTAACAAAAAATCACAAGGGGCTTCGCTCCTGGCCGCTCCGTGACTTAACTTCGTATTGGCTCTGCACGCCCTCTACGCTAAAAAAAGATAAGGAAATCCCCGTCTTGTGACAAAAAAAAACATTCAATAATGCTGAGTATTATCTTAGTTTTCTTATAAACAACATGTAACATGAAGACACACATTTATGCTACGATTATATAAGATAATAAAAAAAACAATCCCAATTTAGTGTTATTCTGAGAGATTTTATATGATAAGTTAAGTAGTTTAAGTATTTGAAGATTAATGTACATATTTGAATATTATAATGTACTCGTAAATGTATAAACTTATATTATTTTTTGAAAAATATTTTTTTTATATATGCCAGTCGTCCAATACTTGCAAACAGGAAAATATATTTAACGAAACTGGATATGTTGATTTTTTATATATGCCAGTCGTCCAATACTTGCAAACAGGAAAATATATTTAACGAAACTGGATATGTTGATTTTTTATATATGCCAGTCGTCCAATACTTGCAAACAGGAAAATATATTTAACGAAACTGGATATGTTGATTTTTTATATATGCCAGTCGTCCAATACTTGCAAACAGGAAAATATATTTAACGAAACTGGATATGTTGATTTTTTATATATGCCAGTCGTCCAATACTTGCAAACAGGAAAATATATTTAACGAAACTGGATATGTTGATTTTTTATATATGCCAGTCGTCCAATACTTGCAAACAGGAAAATATATTTAACGAAACTGGATATGTTGATTTTTTATATATGCCAGTCGTCCAATACTTGCAAACAGGAAAATATATTTAACGAAACTGGATATGTTGATTTTTTATATATGCCAGTCGTCCAATACTTGCAAACAGGAAAATATATTTAACGAAACTGGATATGTTGATTTTTTTTCTCATTAAATAGTCCTTCTTGATGTGACCATTGGATGAACATCAATAAACAGACAAATAACAGTTTTTTATTATAATTATTTGGTAGAATAATCTACTCGTTGATATAACATAAGACATACGATCGCATAAAATAAAAATTGATAGAAACGTTACTTCGGTGTTTTTTTTCTTGACATTTCAGAGTGTACATCACTACTTATTTAATTTTGCATAATGTAAACTATATCAGAGGTTAAAAATCTAAGTTTATTTAAACAGTATCGCGTAAGCAAAAAATGATGTATTCTTAGAATGAAACGAACGTATTTTGTCCCTCTAACGTAAGAAGATTGACTTTCATTACAGAATAAAATGTATTAAAATAATATATTTTAGACTTTTTGAATACCATTCATTGATTTTTTGCTTTATAGAGTGTCTCGGTTCTCGGTGAGGGCATTCCTTTAAGAGTTTATTTAAAAGATTTTTCATGTTTCTAGTCTAGTTGACGAATTTACCGTACTTGTAAATAGGAGTTCGTGCTGTAGTGTGATATATTGCAGACAATTCTACGAGTCTGACAAGACCAAGCATCAGTTAAAACTAGAAATACAACTATTTATAGTAACATCTATCTTTAAAACTGATCCCAAAGAGAATCCCCCAAGGAAATATAAAATTTGGTAGATTGTATAAAAAGTTCCACATTTTTTTATGTTACTGTTGGATGATTATTTTTATAACCTTAGACTGAGCAAATAAAACGGTTTGTATTTTTTATGGGGGTTATATTACTGTTGACCTATGATACGTTCAATCGTTACATGGTTTGAAAAGGTCAGAGTAGAAATTGATCAATAACGACTATTTTTATTTAGACAATATAAAATGAAATTACAAAACTACGTTTAAGGTACAACGATTAAAAATTGCATCACTCTAATGAAAAGTTTTTTCTTACCTGCTTCAAAAAAAACTTTAGATGTGAAAGTGGAATATGGTGTTATGTTTTGCTTTTACATGGTTTTTCGTTACCATTAATATTAATTAAAATATGTTCCTTATAAACACAAAAATGAAGGAAGACAATGAAATCAAAATTATTCGCTTATGAGAATTTATGAAATTATTTGCGAGGATTTTCTTTAAAATTATATTCTGTTCCATAAGCACTCCGAAAGAGTTTAATTCTTATTTTGATTTTTCGTTCAAAATAAATTAGTTGTCCTACGAGTAGGTATACGACTCCTTATTGGGGCAAATTTGAAATACACTTTCATCGAATCCCTTCCTTTATTTAATTTAATTTATAAGATTTTTCATTTTATTTGTAAGATTGCATATAACTTGCAATTTTCATAATACGGGGCATATCCAGAAAGTAAGTGTACTGAATTTTTGTAGGTTACAATTTTTTTTATTTAAAAAAAATTACGTGGTTACCGTAGTACATATGTAAGCTATTTTTCGACATAGTCGCCATTCCTCTCAATGCAGGTGGTGAAGCGGGGTATCAACTTTTTGATGCCTTCCTCGAAGTAGTTTCCCGCCAACCCCTCCGTCCACTTCTCCACCTCTTCCTTTACCTCCTCGTCGGTTGAAAACCTTTTTCCACCCATGTGCAGTTTCAGGGAGGTAAAGAGATAGTAATCTGAAGGTGCTAGGTCAGGGGAATGCTCGGGATGGTTCAGGACATCCCATTTAAACGAAGCGAGCAGTTCCGTCTGGCATTGTCGTGCAACAGGCAGACTCCCTTTGTCAGCATGCCTCTCCTCTTGTTCTGAATCACCCTCCGCAATTTTTTTAGGGTCTCACAGTATCTTGCAGAGTTTATGGTCTCCCCTTGAGGCATATATTCAATTAAAATTATGCCTTGACAGTCCCAAAACACGGATGCCATGATTTTCTTGGCTGAAATTGAGGTTTTGAACTTTTTGGCGGAGGGTGAAGAGGTGTGACGCCACTGTTGAGACTGTCTTTTGGTTTCAGGCGTGTAGTGTGCAGCCCAAGTTTCATCTCCAGTAACGATGGAGCGGAGAAATTCATCTCCATGGAGTTTGCAGCGCCTCAAATACTCTTGCCCGGCCTCCACTCGATTCAACTTGGCGGGAGATGGGGTTGGCATTTTTCACGAAACGTGTTGTCGCGTCGACACTCTCAACGTACTGACCTCGAACCGGTCTCGTTGCGGAGGGGAAGGGTCAGACTACACGGAAATGTAGCCAACATGTCGAAAATAAAATCCACCCGGTCGTGAGAGCCTCAGTACACGTACTTTCTGGATACGCCTCGTATATAAATATGTTCTACCTCGCCGTTTTATTTCACCACACGTTAATGAAAAGCTTTAAAATATCCTAAATATATCACCATAGTCATTTCGAATTCTTAAATATATTTTTTTAATAAAACCGAATCTTAAACTTAAATGTCAAAAAAAAAATCACCATAAAAACTTAAATTAAAATAACAGGCCTGTTTTTATTGCAAAACAAAGTTTAACAATGTTTTTGTAAAAAAAACAAACATTTTTTTTTGTGAATTTTTTTTTTTTCAAATATGTGTTAAATCATTCTGAATAAAAATAAACTTTAAAAAAATTAATACTAAATTAATTAATATTCCTTGTTTTTAACACGGTTAATAATCCAGAGATGAAAATAATCACTAAACACTCGGATTGTTTTTTTCAAATAATTGATTTTAAAATCAAGCATGTAAATACATTTCTAGTAGTTATTCTAATAATACAAACTTTGAATTCATTTTCGTTGATCAATTTTATTATTTTGATCTACAATTACATACAATGGGTATTTCATTACAAGAATTTCGCTTGACGACAAAGAAATTAACATTCGAATCAAGATTAACTAAACGATTGTCGGGTGAATTTGTTATTTTAATTTTGTCTTATCCCTTTCTGACAGTCAAGATAATTTATGTTTATCCTGACGGAAAATGAATTCGAGTCGAAGCATGTGTTTAACAAAACATTAGGTTTGTAGTATTTTAATTGAATGATACAGGATGTTTGTTGATGATACAGGATGTTTGTTGATGATACAGGATGTTTGATGATGATACAGGAGAATTTAAATTAACAAATCTATACTTTCAGTTGAATTAGTGTTCTTTGATCAATCATAAATTAAATGTAATATTTTTTGTTGTATTCCGCTTGTGTAAACTTATAAATGTGAAATTTAACAGTGTTTTTAAAATTAAATTAATATACTAATGCAAGTTCCAGTGGTAAAAGGGAGATACTGTTTGTACTTTTCTTTAATAATATTAATTTGTACATTTTTGCAATATTTTTTTTTTGTTTTTTTCTTTGATATCATTAATTTGAAATTTGTTCTTTATATGTAACTTATTTATTTATAACAGTTATTTTGTCTCAAAAACATTGTGAATATTAGTTTTATTTAAAATATTTCTTGACGAAATATTGATTAACTCGTACTATGCAAATTTTTAGTCATTGTTATAAAATATATTTTTGAAGTATAAAAAGAGTGCGTTTTTAATATAATTAAAATAAAATAAGATTTTAATTATGAACAACGAAAACGAAACATACTCGTAATTAAAAAAAAATTTTTTTTTCATTAATATTAGGTCCTTACATATGAAATTGGCGTTTTGTTTGGGAGGAACATAAAGTTGATTTTTTTTTAATATAATATATTTATTTAATCAAAGTATGTACCATTGCTATCTATGCACTTTTGCCATCTCATAGGTAGTTCATCGATCTCTTTACTAAAAAAACCATTCGGACGGGAATCAATAAAATCTTTGAAGTCGGTTTGGACTGCCCCATCGGAGTTGAATTTTTTCCCTTGCAAGAAGTTATCCAAATTTCGAAAAAAATAGTAATCTGTTGGGGCAAGGTCCGGAGAGTACGGTGGATGTCTTAGACATTCCAATTGAAGCTCTTCTAATTTGGTAGCCGTCTGTTGTGCAGTGTGTGGTCTAGCGTTATCATGAAGCAGCAGTGGCCTAGAGCGATTAACCAGCCTCGGTTGTTTAGCAGCTAGCTTTTCCATCATGGTTTGCAGTTGCTGACAATAGACATCTGCCGTAATCGTCTGGCCAGATTTAAGAAAGCTGTAGTGAACGACACCAGCACTAGTCCACCAAACGCTCACAAGTAACTTTTTTGGAGTCAATTTTCGCTTGGGGCATGGTTTGGCTGGTTCGGCAGGGTTCAGCCATTGCGATGAGCGCTTCCGATTATCATACAGGATCCACTTTTCATCACAGGTAATGATTCGATTCAAAATCCCTTCATTATTGTGCCGGTTGAGTAATGCAACGCAGCAGTCAACGCGCGTTTGTTGATTTGCTTCACTCAATTCGTGAGGTACCCACTTTTCAAGCTTTTTCACCTTCCCAATTTGCTTCAAGTGGATTAAAACAGTTTTATCACTAACACCGCAGCCTGCAGCTAACTCGGACGTGGTTTGCGATGGATCCGCTTCCACAATAGCCTTCAATTCTTCATTATCAACTTTGGTCTCCGGCCGTCCACGAGGCTTGTTCTGCAGGTCGAAATTTCCAGAACGAAAACGTTGGAACCAAAAACGCACTGTGTTTTCTTTTGCGGCACCGTCGCCATACACATCATTAATCCTTCGAGCCGTTTCTGCAGCACTGGTGCCACGGTGGAACTCGTACTCGTAAATAACGCGATATTTCAAGTTTTCCATTTTGTAAACTGAGTGACGCAAAGAAAAAAAAACAATTCAGGAAAAAACAAATGAATTATAATTTTCGAAACACAAATACTTGAGTAAATAGCTGTATAAATTTTAATTTGGAATTCCTAACCAAAGAGAAGATATTTGAGATCAAAGTTGCCAGTACGGCAAAACGCCAATTTCATATGTAAGGACCTAATATTTGATTATAATTTTTGGTAAAAATTTATTAAAATCAAAGAAAAAATTATGCTTTCAAGAAAATATTTTTCTTCCAACTTTTTTATTTAAAGGTAAAAAATAACTATTTTTTTACGAACAATAAACATATTATTTGTTAATCGCATTGAAATATGTATTTGAAATGATAAAACAAGATTGTGCGATATATTCAGCAAACCCATTCAAGGCATATGAACCCTTGTCAAACAAACTTTACCTTGTACCTACATTCTGCTAATACCTTATTTAACAATTACTCACCGTAATCTGACTTTTTTAATCTTATGATTAATGGTTTCTATTTTCATATTTCAAATTGTTTTAATTTATTAAGTCAGTGTTAATATATTCTCAAAAGTTTTTAAATGTCAATAAAGACGATTGAAAACCACATATTTTTTATATTACAGATAATACTTAAATATCATCCCACCATATTCCTCGCGAGGAAGACGGAGCTAACATACCTCTGAACTTTGTTATCCAAGCACACAGCTCTCGCTTCCTGAATATCATCCCACCATATTCCTCGCGAGGAAGACGTAGCTAACATACCTCTGAACTTTGTTATCCAAGCACACAGCTCTCGCTTCCTGAATATCATTCCACCATATTCCTCGCGAGGAAGACGGAGCTAACATATCTCCGAACTTTGTTATCCAAGCACACAGCTCTCGCTTCCTGAATATCATCCCACGATATTCCTCGCGAGGAAGACGGAGCTAACATATCTCTGAACTTTGTTATCCAAGCACACAGCTCTCGCTTCCTCCACAGTTATCTCCTCGTGATAATCTTACTTATTCAAACTTCAAAATTGGTCCACTTGATGCAGACACGTTTTTCTTAGTCTACCTCCTCCACATACACCTTTAATAATACTTCTGACTTTATACAAGCTTAGCTATCCATTCGTCCATATACATTCTATCCATGCGTCCAAACCATCTTGAAGATTATTTATTCTTCTTACTTAAAACATCCATTTAAAGCATGCATTAATTTCTGATGTCCTCATTTCACCTCCTTTCATACATTGACAACTCATAAAGTTTTATTGTACACGAATCTCCACAGTTTGTAATCTAAATTAGGAGGAAAAAAAATAATTGAAAATTTAAATTCTACACCTGATATTTATTGAAAAAAAGCTCAGTTATGAATAATATAACTCTTTCGTAGGTTAAAATATTTAAGTAATGGATATCCTATGTAAACATTATATCCCGTGGACTCTTAAATATGGTTTAAGTAATTATAAAATGGTTCTTCTTTCCCATTACGGATAGAAATCCTCTATTCCCCAGCCACTGGGGTGAGAGTGTGATGAAACTTTACGCGTATACTTTGGGGAACAGGGGATGGCGTTTAATTACAAAGTTCTATGGAAAGTAGGTAGAATTACGATTTTAGGAGTTTTTTCTTCCTTTTTGCGAACCTTCTTTTTCTCTTCAACTAACGGGTTCGTGATTGAAATGAAAAATATAATTTTTAAACTCGTTTCAATCAAACGCACTAAAACCGCAAGGGGGCGCTTTTACAATATATTTTTACGCTAAAATATGCCCATTTTTCAGGACATGTCTGCGTGATACATATCTAAGTTTTACTTATTATATTAAGTGCTTACCATGGAAGGTGGTTATTTTATTATAAAACGAATGAAATGTGTTTGTTGAAATTTGAACTTTCTAATTATATTTTTAGCCAGAGTATTGAGATAACAGACGATTTTGAGAAATTGATCTTCCTGACAAATATAGGTTAAACATTTTAAACATATGTATAGAAGTTATTAGATTAATAAATTAAACTAAGAACATAATTTAAGTAACTTCTGCAACATTAACTACCATATACTCGTATATCTCGAAATCTTGAATATTTGCTCTTAATTTCCTTGATTTTAATGTGTTAGTGCTTGAAAAAAACGCTTAAAGGACATAAATAAAGTCTTTTGATTATTGGATAATCTTTATGTTCACTTGTCGTGGGATATGTCACAAAGAAATAATTGATAGTTTGTTCTTTTCATGTACTTGCATGTGTAAAAAATATATTATTGTGAAGGTTTCGTTAAAATCGTTTGCCAATAGATTGTTTGAAAGCTGAAAAAAGGAGCCATAGGAGGATAATAACCGTTTGGAAATCGTTTCAAATTGATGGTCTACAAAACAAACAAACACACCATCGGGAAGGACCGGCACGGCACTTTAAGAAATAGAAAAAACACCTTTAATCTTTGCCTGCAATCTGCCGATAACTTCAATTCAATATAAAAAAACACCTTTAATCTTTGCCTGCAATCTGCCGATAACTTCAATTCAATATAAAAAAGAAGAAAAGAAAATCATTTTAACGTTGGCTTCAGACAGATGATATCTAAAAATAAACCGTCCTTTTTTATTGATTTACTCAGTCAAGGATATCAGAAACGATAAAATTTCGAGTCATTTTGGAGAGAGTAGTTAGAAGTGCCTTTGATAAAATTATCAAACATTCTACAATTAAAATAATCGTTGATTTGGATTATCCGAATCGACAATAAAAATACTTGACCAAGGAAACGATATTTTCTTCGGGCTCAATAATCAGGCCTTCGGATTAAGAACCAATGGAGTACGCACGTAACTCACAGTTCAATATCTTTATATTTGGAAATACTACTCCTCGTAGACAGGCAACAACACTCGCACGTTTCTAAAGGGTGCAAGTATTGGTACTAAACACATTTTTAAACCACACTGGGAGCCTTAATTGTTCTAAATTTATTTATCATAATTCTACGGTTGCAATCGGGGATCCATAGATCACATTAAACAATACCAGATGCCGTTAATTACTTATATTAACGTTCATATAATTGAAAATGCTTAGGTTTATATACAGCACAAGATTCTCAGAAGAATGTTGAGTTCCCAACTCGTTAATCGAGATTTCTGTAGTAAAATTATGTTCTTGCAAACTAATAAATGCTTGCATAGAATAGTTCAGTATTTATTATTTCATCTAAATTAGTCTTAAAAAAATGTGTGCAGTACATTTTTTTTGTACAGACTGATTTTTAATTAGAACCTTTATCCTTGTGGGAGCATCCCCAGATAATCAAAGTCATAATTCTTTAAAGATAAAAGAATCTCCCTTATGCGCGGTGAATCTTAAACACAATACAAAAAGGTCGAATATCTGTAGGTATAAAAGGGAGAAATTTATTATTTTTATGTCGAAGCATACGAGAGAGTTGGTTTTCACAGATAATGAATTTCCCATTGTATTTTGGCGCCTTAGCTGTTGTGTTCAAATACTACTTTCGATTTTACTTTCGTCTTTTGGTTTTCACTGAACGCTTTCTATACATTCTCATATAACCTTCGTGTTTACTTTGGACACGATATTGCTGACATAGTACAGTACAAAATATTGTGAAATCTTATAAGAGTTTGAAATGGTAAAATGTGATGACTTAAAAGGCATGCTATGGGTGTGAAATGTAAAAAGGTTTATCGGAAAAAAACTTTAAAACCAATTTCGTGTAATATTGAGAATATGAAAAAATAAGACCAACAAAAATATTCCAAAAGTGGAAAAACTTCATTCATGAATTCGACTTATCTGCCATCTTGTTTGAGAAAAAATATTATTGAAACTCAATGGTTATATATTATATATTGTACGTTTCATATCAGCTAAAGGCCGATTGGAGTGTGAAAATATGAACAAATGTTGATTTTATAGGAGTCAAATTGATACTGAAATATGAACTTTTGGGTTTGGTTTAATCTCGTTTTCCAACTGTATATAATTGTCGTGGATACATAAAAAGTTGGCACTTAAATACAAATGTTCGGAATACATAAAATTGTACGTAGAGATGACTAGGGAAAATTAAAAAAATTAAACTTTAAGTGTATAAAAATATTTTTTAACTTTCGCTGTATCTGGTAAGTTATTGTAATTAAGGTGTACCCAGTGAAACAAACCTGTTTATCAATTGAAAAAAACAAGACAAAGTGTTGTAGTCGATAACAACAAAACATAGATATCCGGGCATGGACCCAAAATCATGAAAAATTATGCATTATTTATTCAAACCTTTTATTTATTATGTATTATTCTTATCCGAGCTATATGGTTTATGATTTTTTTTAATTGAGGTTTTAATAATATATCCATAAAAATATTTTGGAATTATATTTTTCGGATCATTATTCTTGTTTTGTTGTACAATATTTTCACTTAAGGTAAAAGCTGTCTAATAGTTTAGCTACTTCTTCTTCTGGGGAGTAACACCCTTGATAGTCTTTCATTATTCCTTTCCATTAAATCTACACTACATACTCGTACTTTTGAGAGTAGCGGTTAAAGGTAGTCATGTCGAATAATTCAAAAGAAAAATAAACAGTAATTAATTGGATTTTTTATTTAATTTTATCTCTCAGACAAAATAAAATGAAAAAGAAAGCTTTTTAAACTAGAGTTTTGAAATAGAATTGGGAATAAGATGAAAGTACAATATCATTATGTTATTTGACTTATTATCCTGTTTATTTGAAATTTCCTCTTTGGGTCATCTTTTTTACGCTTACTGTAATGACCGTCAGTCTACTTGTCGTTACTAAAGATAACTATAGTATTGTACTTTCCAGGTAGAGTTTTCCTCTTTCGGTCTTCCTTTACCGTGCCCTCTATTCACATTCGAAATGCTAATTTGAATATCATAATTCTCTTGTCCAAGATTCCCAAACAACCACACAATTATTTTTTGACCCCAATTACTATATCAGTTTTTGATTCATATTCATTTTATCAAACATACATTTTATATTTTTTCATACTTTAATATTTTTCTACTCGGATAATACATAATCTCGTTGAAATAAAGTATTTATTGGCTACTTTATTCTATGGTTTGAAAAAACTAAATTTTATGAAGCATTCTTAAAATAAATTGATTGTTATGGTTCCACAACAATGCCAAAAACTTGTAAAATCCTTCATCTTCAATTTTTTCTTAAGAATTAAATCATTTATAACTTTTTTTTTTATTTAAATTTATACTGCTCTTGATTTTTACCAACAAAACATATATTCTAATGTTATAAAATAAACTTTGCCGAATTTCCACTTCTATTCTCCATAGCGTACTTAATGCAGAGCCTCGTGGTCCTCTGATATGTCTGGAACCGGGTCTACCTGTCTCCATTCTTCTCGATCCTAAGTCATGTTGAATGCAGCCTTCAAAGAGGATTCTGTCAACTACTTCATTTGATTCATCCGTCTTATATGACAGTTTCCTCTTACTCACCTTCCCTCGACTATCCCCGTGATCACTAACTTCTCCAGACTCTCGTTATTTCTTTTGGTAACATGCCCAAAGTATTTTGAACTTCTATTATTATCACAATTGACGAAAATTGTCTCATTCAAAATAAAAAGATAGTAAGATAATTTTTTCTCTACCATAAAAAGATTTATTACCATCAAAATATATTGAAACACAATTCAAAGAATAATGATAGTGGCAACATTTTATGTAAACGAATTTTATGGGTAGCTTTGCTAAAGCGTTATTAAAAAAAATTCCAAGCATAAACGATTACATCCTGTGATGAATAATTAAGCCAATTACTTTGGAAATGAAAAAAAATAGAGAATAGCTCGAATAACACATCGCAAATTGCCGGGATAAAGGGAAATTAAATCTAGGTATATTGATTGTGAGACTAAAAATAAGAAATTTTCGACGACATGTCCATCTTCTTTAATTTAAATTTATCAATTTGTTTATTGAAAAGAAATTTTAAAGAGTATTACATTTTGGGATAAAAAGTGTTAATAAACTCTATTGATATTTTTAAAGACAAAATAGCAAATATATTAAAGTTACAAATGCCACGGAAGCAAAATCACATAAGTTTTTTAAATCCATATTTATGTTATGCCTACACGTTGAATTTTATTGTAACGAGATTAAAAATTAACATTATTTAGAAAAAAATGTTAATAGAAAAACCTATAAAAATACGTATTTCTCCATATCATACCATAAGAAAAAAGTTTAAACCATGATACAAAGATTATTTGATAAGTTTTGCTCTTGCTTATTTCAATTTAAAGGGTTTTCCACGCTACCACAGCTCTTAAAAAAGATGGTAAAAATACAATAACAACACAGAAATAAACGTGTTTTGTTTTTTTTTCTGGTGAAATCGAAGCAGAGAAAGTGTTTTTCATTTAAATTTATCTAAAATAGATTTTTCCCCTCCGAAATGAATATTGATATAAAAACATCTGGACGAACAAAAATATTATTATTACTTTACACCTTAAAATAAATGTGGTTTTAAAATGTCCAATAAACGTTTTAAACGTTAGTTATAATATGTCCTCAGTAGATACAGGCAAAAGCCTAGTTTACTGGGGACACGACAAATGAAAGGCGACAAACCCAGATCAGTTAAAATTGTGTGTCCAAATTAAATTACTAGTTGTTCTATCGCAAATAATGTTTATTTCATGTCATGTGTAAAATAAATAAAAAAAGCATTTCAAAGAAGCCAACTTCTCATGTCATTTAACATAGATACTTAGCTATATATTCTAATAATGATGCTCATATATACAGTTTGGTAAATAAATAAATTGTACAAGTAATTTGTTCGAAAGTAGTTCGATTTCCGTTGTAAGCTGAATTTTTTACAAAAATATTTTTCCTAGTTTTCACATAAGCCATTTAACACATTTCTGCCACCTGGCAATAAACAAGCCAGATTGTACTGTGTACAACGAAAAGGCAACAAAACACAAAACTTTTTTTTTGTTTCATACTTATTTTTAACAGCATTTTCATTTTTCTGTCAATTAGTGGAACTGTGATTTTAATGTTCAATTATTTTATGAGATATTTGCATAAATTGCTTCAAATAACTTGCTTAAACTTGTTGCTGCCACGAGAACGGGCAATGATTGATTCGTTGCAAAAATCTCGCAAACACGATCCATAAATTGGTTTTTTATTAAATTACCAAGGTACATGGCATTGTCCCTTTGTCTGAAAAAAAAGGAAGCCCCCAGACAAAGGACCTACTATAGGGTGTAGAATCATCAACCTATTTCAATAGAATAGATATAATCATCAACCTATTCCCTGTTGACTTTCTCCGCGTTTTATTGGAAAACTACAATTTGATTGCCTCTTGCGGGATGTACCTGGCCCGAATTTCAGAATCTCACAAAACCTCGATTGATTTTCAAAAAGAAAGCCGGCTTTAACTTAAACTAATCGTTTAAAATGTACGATGTATTATTGAAAAAGTTATGACGACTTTTCTAATAATTTTCCTAGAAAAAGGTATAATTCCAAGTTGAATGGTAGAAGCTGAACAATGAGAGTGCTTCTTATAGTGTTGTAAATTCATTCCATACCTAGAGCAAGAAGAAATGACGAACCCAAAACAAGGACACAAGAACCTCGCTCTCTTGTCACCCAGCCCACGTTGAGAGCCGACGTATCTTGCCTGCTTCATTTCATATTTGATTTATCTCTCTGATCCATCATTCTTATGATGAACAGTTCTCAAGATGTGGGCGCTTCAAATTCCACTGGCATGCTGGACGGCCAGCGTCACCATCCAGAGACACCAAAGATGACAGGAGCCTGCGCCTGGGAATGAAGCTGTTCCCATAAAATTAAAGCCTCTAGTCCACCACGTCGCTGAAGTTGAGGACATATTTTCTGACTGCTCCGTTGCATTAATGATCTAAACTTAAACGGTGTCCGGCTTCTTAAAATGACCCGGCACTCGTAAGTTGACATATCTTGTAAAATCACTTGGAAATTGTCCTAAACTTGTTTGTAACATCTAATTAATTGTTTAATATGCCTTTTTTCTCTTTACATTTTACTGATTTAAATTAATAAATAATGTAACTTTCTATCAACTATATTTTATTGCTTATATCCATCCACACATCATTACTCTATATATGAATAGTAATTGTAATTTGAATTTAAAATATTGATACTCGACAGGAAATAAAATTATTTAAAAATAACTTCTTCGAAACAAAGAGTTATTATCAAACTGAATTTCAAAAAGATTGGAGAATATTTTAAGAACAAGAAAAATTTCTCAACCTCAAAAATAAGAAAAACAATATTATATCTGCGTTTCGACGATGCAACCACATTTCAAATGCTTCCAGTCTGTTCATTGCCTGGACTTTCAAGGTCTATGTTTCACAACCGTACAATAAAACAGACCACACATAGCATCTAATCATCCTCTGACGGAGTTTCAAATTTAAGTTGTCATCACAGAAGAACGACTTCATTTTATTAAATGCAGTTCTTGCTGCCTCAATTCTGCACCTGATTTCCACATCCGGGTCGAGAGACTGCGTGAGTATGTTGCCGAGGTATCTGAATTTCTCCACCCTTTCGACGCTACGGCCGTTCAAACGCAACACTGACCCACTGTAATCCAACCGCCCGAATGTCATCCACTTGGTTTTACTGACATTTATTGTAAGACCCACTCTTTCGCCGGACTCGTCAACAAGATTAAGAAGGTCCTGGAGATCATTGACGCTTTCGGCTAGTAAAACGGTGTCATCCGCATATCTGATATTGTTTATCATAACGCCATTAATCTTCAAACCTTTATCGGTGCTGCTGAGGGATCTTTTAAAGACATGGTCAGAATATAATTTGAATAACAATGGAGACAGGATACAACCCTGTCTTACGCCTCGTTGGATAGCAATTGCATTCGAATTCTCGCATCCCTGTCTTATTTCGGCTGTCTGGAACCAGTAGAGGTTCTTAATAAAATTCAGATCTTTAGTATCAATGTTGCAATCGGCAAGCATTCTCATTAAGTCAGTATGTCTTACCCTGTCAAATGCCTTCTCGTAGTCAATAAAGCATGCAACTACTTCCTTTCTTTGATCTCGACACTTTTGTATTAATACGTTTACAGCCAATAGTGCTTCACGTGTTCCAAACGCATTCCTGAAGCCAAATTGAGTATGGTCCAAGTCCTGCTCACATTTACTACGTATTCTGGCATGAATTATCTTAAGAAACAGTTTCAAGACATGGCTCATAAGACTAATCAATCTGTAATCTCCGCATTTTTTAGGGTGTTGCTTTTTAGGTAACGTCACAAAGGTGGATTTCAACCAGTCTTGGGGTAAATTCCCCGTGTCATATATTGCGTTAAAAAATTTCAATAGATAGTCAATGTTGTCATCATCAATAAGCTTCAACACCTCGACTGGGATGCTGTCCGGGCCGCATGCTTTACGGTTGTCCGAAGTCTGTATCGCATGAAGAACTTCAGATTTTATTATTGGTGGTCCATATAATTCTGCGGAAATATCGGTATCAGGTCTATTATCTTTAAATGCATCACAGATGTATTTTTCCCATGTTTGCAAAATTTCTTTATCATCCAATATAAGTTTGTTGGAGTCGTCGACCAAACATAATGGAGTGCTCTTTCTCGCAGTACCTGTCATTTCTTTGAGTTTCTTGTGTAGCTTAAATGCGTTGTGGCTACGGTTATATATTTCCAGTTCCTCACACTGTGACTTCATCCATTCCTCCTTAGCCTTCTTCACTTCATTTCTTATTGTCCTTTGTAATCTTTTATATTGTGTCTCTTTAGTTTTGTATTTACGCCTTTCGTCCATCAAGTTCAGGATGCGATCTGTCATCCAATTCTTCTTTCTTATTTGTCTATCAGCTTTCAAATGAGTCTCACAAGCTTTACAAAGGATGTCTTTGAATCCATCCCACTGCGCTTGTATTTCTTCAGATGGATCACGAGGGAGTTGTCTTATCCCATTGTTGATTGCCTGCGAGACCTCACCTCTAACTACATCAACCTGTAACTTGGACATGTCCGTTCGAGTTGACGGTTTGGGCTTCTTTATTTTCTTTAAACTCAGTTCCACGTTGGCCACCAATGGCACATGGTCAGATCCAATGTCAGCACCAGGGTATGTAACAACCCTTTTTACAGAATTTCTGTATCGTTGGTCCACCAAGATATAATCAATTTGGTTTCTCACGACATCATAGATAGTTCCATCTTGAGGTGACTTCCAGGTATACAACCTCCTTTTTGGAAGCTTAAACCAGGTATTCATTGCAACAAGGTTTCTCTCCTGGCAGAACTCGTACAATCTTTCACCCCTTTGATTACATACACCCAATCCATGTTCGCCAACTATATAAGAGCGACGGCCATTACCAATCTTGGCGTTAAAATCTCCAATGACAAAGTTGATTTCACCTCCCTTTAAACTCTTCAGTGTATTGGTCAGTGATTCATAAAAAGCCTCCACATCACTGTCGTATCTTATCTCCGATGTTGGCGTATATACTTGTATGATGTTAATGTTGGTTGGTTGGCAGTGCAGCTGGAGCAAGACTATTCTATCAGATATAGGAACAAAGCTTTTGACAAATTTCACATAGTCTTTCATGACGAATACAGCGACTCCATTTCTGCGGTTCCTATCCTGTGGATCACTTCCTGAGTAATATAAATTTCCCTTCTCGTGTTGGTGTACGCCATTTCCCGCCCATCTCAGCTCACCGACACCGAGAATACCAACATTCAATCTCTCCATCTCCTGTATCGTGTTGTCCAGTTTGCCAGCATACAAACTCCTCACGTTCCACGTTCCCATTCTCAATTGCGATTTCACTATTTTGAGCCGGGAGATTCTTCGCACCCCCTGCCCACTGAAGGGCTGCCCGGGACTAGGGGCCATTGTTGTGTTCCTCGCCATAGTGAATTTCCTGGGAAAAGATAATCAGAGTGGTTTCCCGTTGCCTTCTCTGATGGGTTTTTCTGTAGGGGTCACCTTCCCTTAGCTGGGGGGACCCGGTTTTGTGGCGCCGGAGACTCGCCATTCGCCCATTCATTATCTGCTATGACACTGATGTTAATGTCAGTGGCCACATTGCCCAGGGTTCGCGGAGCCAAAAGACCACTCGAGGACGCTAATGAATTGGACTTGGTAGTAGTGTTGCTGGTGGTATTGCAACATGGCGCATTACGATATTTTGTAGAGGTACACTTTCCAGCAAAGTATACTCCATCGTAGCCCTATTACCCATTAGAACCCCGCATCGTCGAATGCTCAAAATTCCCTGGACAGACATGGTGACAAATACCGAAGTCCTGAGGTGAGCTAGAGCTGACAAGGAGTTGTTGTCCACTATAAAAGTTAGAAAGATTTCATATCTGGGTCACGTGCTGCGTGGAGAGAAGTACCACTTGCTCCAGCTTATATTGAAGGGGAAAATCGAGTGACACCGAGGGCCCGGAAGAAGACAGATGTCCTGGCTGCGGAATGTGAGGGAGTGGACCGGCATCCGGAGTGCAGAGGAACTGTTCCGGGCGGCTCAGGACCGAGACGGATTCGCCGAAGTGATCGCCAACGTTGGGGGGACCCGACAGGGCACTTAGAAGAAGAAGATATCTGCGTTCTGAGATTTTCATTGTGCAAGGGAATTTGGGGCTATTCCGTTATTCATCTTCAAGCGGCTTATAAGTGCCAGAACAACTATTAATTAAGATGAAAAGCTCTCCAAGTAAAACTAGTCACCAAAAATCATACCCTGGACATCTGGGTAATAAATAAGCATACACATCACCGGATTACTGCGTCAACAATGTTTAGCGAAATTCTTTTAAACATACGTTTCAAAATTTATTAAACATAACGGTTCTCCGTAGTTGATGCCATGTTGAAATTATTAAATGGTGGCCGAGTTTTCTAAATGGTTGCGGCCTTCATCAACAGGGTGATATAAAAAATCATTGCTGAATATAGAAAGCATGCAAAACGCTTTGTACGAGGTAATGTGAACACGCCTATGGCCTGCTTAGCCTTCCGCACTCACGACCGCATCTTGAACACGCTCATTGCGACAAATGCATGACCGGTCGAGCACATTGTGCCCGTTATAGGGTAATTTAGAATTCTTATCCCAGTGTAGTATCTATGTGTTCTTTCAAAATCGGAAGCCATTCATATGTAAGGTGCATTCCGCCATATGTATTGATAAATATTTATACATTTCTATCACTAATTAAACAATTGTTTTCTAGTTTACTCATAACAGTCGGTTCCGACACATATATCATTAAAATAATGTACACTTCAGGAAACTAACGGTTTTACTATCTTGAACTATATTTTGAACTCAGAAAAATATTTTAGTCTGTTGAAAAACAATCTTGAAAATCTTTGAACATGTTTAAAAAGGTTTTCGATATTGAATTATTTTTTTTATTTATTTGAACACTGGCGGTGAAAGTTACCGACAGTTACACTGATAATGTTTCCAAAGTCAAAGGGCTACTGTGATATATCATAGTTGCGCGTATTTTAAAATTGACTTCACATTAAATGTTAAAAGGATATGAAAAAAAAAATTATTGCAAAATTTCATTTATTTATCTAAGTATTATTTTGCTTTACTAATGCTTATACCAATAAATTCATAATCATTTGGAGATGAATATTTTAATTATTCATGATAATTCGATACTCTATTTTAATTAGATATAAACCTTTTTGTTTTGTATACTAATTAAAAAAGTTAATTGAAACTTTCTCATTCCATCATCATTAAAAAATGTGTTTTTTTTTTATATCCATGATTCCGTTGATTGTTGGAGATATTTTGTTTGGTAGCCTTTAAAACAAGGTAAATAGTAAATAAAACAAGCAACGTGTAACTTAGGAGACTCTTATTTAAGGGGAAAGGCAAAAATGGAATACTTAGCAACAGGGGTGCGTATAAACTTTTATATGCTGACTGTGATAATTTCTATATAGGAAAGACAGAAACATAACTTAAAAAGATATTTCGTGCATAATGCTAAGTTGGATGTAAGAATTTAGGTAAATCGTGCCAAAAAAGAATGAAATGACTTCAGTTGTAGTTGTGATTGAGTTGTGATTGAGTTGGGATTACGACTAATAATGACAGATGCCTTTCACCTGTTACCCACTCCTTTCCAGTCTTTTTTTTCTCCTTAAATGTAGAGAAAGGATCCAATAGAGCATAGTTTCCCAAACTTTTTCGTCCCGTAGACCACTGGCCGATTTTTTTTTACGTAGACCCCCTGCCTGCCTAATATTGAATTTTCCTAAAGTTATTAACTTCAAATGTATTTTTGACAGTTGACACAGTGCTGTTCACCTTGATAAGGTTTTTTGTAGAGTGGACAATTGTAAAAAGATAAAAACATGTACAATTTTTATTCATACGTTTATTGAAAATACATAAAATTCAAGTAAATATTTGGCTTTGGAACGAAACAAATCAAAACCTAGTAAAATTCTTACATACAATTAATACACAAATAATACTGTTAATGAGGTTAATGAGAGGGATGAACATGATGCTCTGATGGAAATGATTCAATATTTGACTTCAAATTAGTAAGGAATAGTCTTCAATCTCCACATTCAATTATTTGCATTCAATTTCTTTGTATAAGATTTTCTATGTCTAATATAAGTATTATGTACACACAATCTGTGTTAGGTGTAATAAGACATTTACGGAACGCCTAAATATTGATGATGATCTGCCTAAATGGGATCCGCGCACGTGGACCCCCATTTACATCTCGTGCACCCCCATTTTCTTTTCTCGCTGACATTGACCCCCTGTAAGTCAAAATCGACCCTTGGAGGTCCATATAGACCACTTTGGGAATCCTTGCAATAGAGCATGAGTACTCTAATGAAATGCGCAAGAATTACGATTATCTTAATTAGGAATCATGTAATATATTGTTATTTACAATTATTTCAGTAGTTTTTCAAGAATATCAATGACCATAACTTATACATTACATCTAAATATCTAAGTTGGAAATATTTTTTATTGAGATAGACTGAGCGTTCGAAGTAAAGAAATAGTAAGATAAGAAGATAGTCTAGTGGCATTGCATGTAACAGAAGTTTTGTTGAAGTGTACTTGGATAGCCAGAAAGGAGAGAGCGCCAGACTTTTCTGTCGCGACACACAGTACGTCCATACAGTTTCTACAATTTCTCTGGCTTTTCCTGTATTATGATGTCGATTAGATCCAGTAAAATTGATTATACATTTCGCTTTTCGGATTCCTGTTTAGCTCAACAAAACTACATTTAAATATTCTGTTTCTTGCAATTTAACGGATTAAACCTGCCCTGATGAAATCATTCCAAAACAGAAATACCTCCTTCTTATCGGGCGTACAGTCAACCTTTAGATTGTTTTGTGAGCATATTTGAATTCTTTACGAATGGAGCATTTGGGGATTTTTATTCCAAGATTCGTTTCATAAAAAAGCTATTCATCTTTCTTGCTCACAATACAAATTCCAAAAATTCAGACTGGAAAAATTCTGAAAGAACATGTAAATTCATTTATACGTTATTTTTTCATAGAATTTCCGATGTCGGTACCTATTTCTTGGCAATTACTTGAGGCACTTGAAGAAAAAAAAAATCTTTTTCAATGTTTTCTTTTATTCCCATCTAATAAAAAAATTGAAGCACCTTACGAACTCTTAATTTTATCTTTCTTCAAAGTATGTTAATCAAATTTTCGTTTAATTATTAAGATGCTTCTCTTAGAAACTTTTAAGTTTAATATATTTTACTAAGAATAAATTACATAAAAGTGTCACATGTTTTGATTAGATGTGGTAGAATTTATATGTTGTAATAAATAAATAAGGAAAAAAAATACTTGAGTTATAAAATGGTTTCATGAGAAATCGTTATTATTTTTTTTATTTGTGACACTTAATGTTATAGAAATTCGTCTTAAACACTGAATAAATCGATCAAATTTTAAGATATCATCTTAATAGTTTAACTTTAATCTTGACTGCTTGTTATTCAATTTTTACAATTGCAGTTGTACTATATGTCGCTTTCGCCTAATCAAAAGCGAGGACCTAACAAACCATCTACAAATAAAGTGATTAGTACTAATGTCACAATTACCAGGCAACAGATGTTGCGAAGAGCAATCGTATTGTAGGGCACGGGTGAACATTAAACCAACTATTTGGATAATGGGATTCGCTGTATTTGTATTAGGCATGTGTTTTTTTTCTCATTTCTCTTCCTTTTTTAAATACAATCGGTAAGAGAATCATTGCATAGGCAACGGTTACGCTTTTTGTAAAAAGAGGTAGTTTAAGAGATTATATAATGTTTACACAAAAATACGATTATGGCCCATTAGTAATACTTATGACGTCAAGAGGTGACTTATATATCTATCATCATCATCATCATCATTGTCAACCAGGGTCGATCCACTGCTAGATGAAGGTCTCCCCAAGTTGACTCCAAACAGTTCGGTCCTTTGCTCGCCTATGCCACGTGATGCTGCCATGCTTTCTGATTTCGTCCATCCAGCGTACCTTCGGTCTTCTTCTAGGCCTCTTTATGCCTCTTGGATACCATTGGATTATTTCGGATGTCCATCGGGAGTCTGACATTCTGGCTACATGTCCGGCCCATTGCCACTTCATTCTTTTGCACACCTTTATAACGTCTTCTACCTTTGT